>CM060256.1:32792870-33319329 GCA_030684275.1 Acipenser oxyrinchus oxyrinchus
AATATTCAAGCTCTCTGTTTCTGGAAAACCACATTAAAAAAAACAATTGCAATACATAAAAAAATACACGTACACGTTTTAATCCGCACTTTTTAATATTATAAAGTAGCACGTAATTAATTATGAAAACACACACGGGCGCTGTTCTTGGTGCTGAAAAGACCACATTCCAAAGGAAACGCGATCGATTGAACTTAAGAAAAGCTCCATTCATTCCACACGGGGGAGATCTCGGGAAACACAAACAGACTGAAACAAAACTGCTCCTTAAACTTCATTCCTGTTTAATAGGTTTAAACATTAGTGACATGTTGCCACAGCTAAATCAGCTGAATAAATTCGGTAAGAAGAAGCGAAAACGAGCGGATGGTATCTCGCTGTGCTGTACAAGTGTTACTGAAGCGTTCAATGGCATCTGTTCATAATCCTGAAAAAACACAAGCAGACCGGCGGTCCTCACTAAATTCAGCTAACATCCCCAAACACTGGGGACAGACTCTGTTTTGTTCCTAGATGACACAGATTAAATAGCCAGCGTTTAAATAACGAAGTTAAGATTAAAGACACGTTTTACACACGATTATAAAAAAAAGTGAAAGTGTAGTCGAATCAAAAGCTAACACGTCAGACCAGACGAAGAAGGGTAATAGCAACTAAAGAACAGAAAGTACATCAATGCAGCTGGTCATTTTTAAAATAGCTATATAACTGTACTCTTTTGTTAATTTAGCTGTGGCAACATGTCACAAATACCCCATATCCGTGTATTTTTTAATTTGCTGTTAAAAAAGTGGTTACTGAGGATTTAAGATCATTTTCTTTACCCACACTCCCGAAACATGTCGACCTACTCAAAATGGACGCTAAAATTCCCAACATTTCATTGCTGCCCAACTTATATTAAATTAGCAGAACAAAACATAATGTTCGGGCTTAGCTTTTCAGACAGTGGAAAAACTGCATTTTATTGTTTGAACAGAAATTAATCCAAACATATTAGGCCTACTTGTTAAATCGTCCTTCGCTGTACTTATTTAAACTTTGGATTCCGTTTTGAAAAGTAAAACCAGGCTAGCCAAACTGCTCGATAAATTATGCAACATTCAGCGTATTCTTAAAATCTTACTTGTTTTTCGCTTAGAGCTGATATTCTTGATTGTCTTTCGTGGAGTTGTTTCTTAAGATCCCCGTTCTAAAATGAAGCAAAAAATATGATTAATGGCCTAAAATAAATAGTTGCTTTTAACCCTAGCTCGCTTGATAAAAAAGGCCAAATTATCGCCTACCGCAATTGTTTCAGAACATATTACAACACAAAGACAACGAATCAAGCGCCGAAAAAGGGAACATAAGGGAAGAGAAAAGAGATCTAAGCAGATAAAGTTTTTTTTTTTACCCAGTTCGACCACAACTACCCTTTTTATTACACTGAAATAATAACACTTTAAGAATTTGATTTACCTGTGGATCGTGCTTCATCTGTGCAACTAGTTTCTAAAGAGAAAAAGCATAAACAAGAATTACAAAAGTATTTCAATTAATTAGTATGTTTGGGAGGAACAAAGACGCAAAAGCTAACACTGCGAGTCAGTTTCCAGCGGCGGTTCATAAATATTCAAGTCTCGTCCTAATCTCACACACGGCTCCTCCGCATTATTACTGGAATCCTTGTTGCTCTAAAAAAAACTCAGCAAATTCCCAAACTACTCAGAAAAGTGAAAAATCCCTTTCCCTCAACGACACGCTATACTCATCAACAGATACTGAAACAAAATAATATGTATCATACACTTATTCTGTAAGAATGCACATCTTTCACGCTTGATCCCGTCAGATTTTTTCCTCCTTTCGTTTTCTCTCGATCTCTCTTTCTCATTCGCTCAAGACCGAAACAGGATATAAAATAATAAGATTTTCTAATACCTGATGACACTGAATTTCCAATTTCAACGAGTCTTGTAGGCCCTGTAGTTCCATGATCTGACTTTCGAAGCACTTTTCTTGCACTTTTAAAGCAATCGCGAAGAAGTTTTGCGGAAAAAATAAATTTAAAAAGCGACAATAACAACCGAAAGAACAAGTACTCGGGCTGGAAAGCAAGTTCTTGCCTCTTTGCTGGGGACACGACTCGTCACTCACTTTACGCCACGGCGGAAACTCTTACAAAGACGGCACAGACTTCAGCACCTGGACAGATCCACTGCTATTATAATCCCGCAGCGACGCGCTTGTTCTGCGTGCTCGTTATTTTCTTATTTCGGTAATTATGAGTTGAAAACCGAGGTACTAGATTTAGTCCGAGTCCGCGGCTTGATTTCACTTTGCCTCAGGAAAAGTTGCGCTTCGGCTGTCAATGCTAATTCGAAAGTTCCCGGATGGAGCAGTGAAAGAAGAACAGAACTCTCTTTCTCTCTCTCTCAAGCATACACACACTGCACATGCGCGCTCTACCGTGTACACTGGAAAACATGATCTTGCAAGTGAAACTATTTAGGAATGCCTGGAGTGGCCATTTATGTGTTTGCAGTATTCTTACATTGTGCATTATTGGTCCCACAGGGCTTAAATAACGACTAGAACTCTTGGGGATATTTGGGTATGTTTATACATTTAAAAAAAAACAAATAAGTAAATAAATAAATAACTACTTCATACTTCATATATATATATATATATATATATATATATATATATATATATATATATATATATATATATATATATATATATATATATATATATATAGTGTACAACATTGAAGGCATATGAAAGAAAAGGTTTTTAAAAATGTACACAAAAAGTTTAAAAGATTAAAAATATTTTATTTTCAGGACGTTTCAGTCAAAAGCTTTATCTTTTTAAAAAGTTTTTTTTCTTTTTAAACAGCTGAAGAAGGGCTTTTGCCCAAAACTTCCTGAAAATAAAAGACTTTTTAATCTTTTTAACTTTTTGTGTACATTTCGGTATGTCTAACATACAAGGGGAAGTGTGTTTGAAAACAGTGGAGTTACACTTATAGGCTTTTGATGCCATGGCAACTGCACTCACTTAAATCAATGAATGTTTTTGTAATGTCATTTACTGCATAGTTAATGAGGCAATGATCTACTATTCCTTTATATTTAACCCTTCAGGCATCATGGTTTGGAGTATATATGTGTATATCTGTTTATTTTCCTTTATTCTTCTGTATTGAACATTGTCTAATTTAAAATCTTCTTAAACTACACATTGTAGGTCAAGTGTTGATATATGGGTTCACTTACTTTTTTCTTTCTTATGTTTGATATTCTGTATTCTTTTATATAATTTATCTTCTACATATTTCATTTTGTTTATATATACATATACACTGCTGTGCAAAATTCTTATACATGTTGCATTTTCCTACTCTGATGCATTATGAGCAACACCAATTTACTCAAAGCCTCCACTAGTGTTTTCTACTATTATAACAATGCATCACTTGATTTTCAAGGTGTGGTATCCGAAGCATAATCAACAAGTACAGAGAAACATCATCTGTAATTGACAAACCCAGGCCTGGAAGACCCACAAAGCTGTCTAATGAAGATAATATCCTTAAGAAATAGAAAGAAGACAAGCATTGAATTGACAACAGAACTGGCAGAAGGCACAGGTGTCATTGTCCATCCATCAACAGTCCAATGCACCTTTGACCATTGTTCCATAGTCCAATTTATGTGTTCTTGTGCATATTTTAGCCTTTTAGTCTTGTTCCCCTTTCTTAACAGAGGTATTCCTACTGCAACACATCCATGCCTGTGACCCTTGATCTTCTCAATAGTTTGCCATGTTTTTTTTTGTTGTTTAACATGCTTTACCATACCTCTCTGTACTTTAACATGCTTCAGCTTTGCCATACTACACTTTGCTGTGGTATTACCAAGGCCTAACTCTAGTTGTGTTCATTATTTGTTTACATTCCCCACAGGTAGTGTTAACTGAAGGGACACTACAGTGCCTAGCTTTGAGCTGAGATTTGAAGATGTTTTCCATTAATAACACAGGTGTTTTTTATGTTAGAACAGGACCAACTGAAAATAAAGATCTTTGTTAACTATAGAGGACATCTTTAAATCTCAGCTCAAAGTTATGCTGTTTTCTCTGTAGAACTCATTTTAGTATATTACTGGTGTGCTGTTTTGAGTGGAGCTATCATTCCTTTACTGCTAGGGCAGTCTGCAGTCCTGAGTGGAGAGATCTTTCCTACAGTCTGCAGCTATTAAAGTTAACCCCTTAAGGTGCACAAGGAATTGAGCGGTTGTTCAAATGGTTTCTTCTTAAAATACATTTGAAAGTGACTCAAGTATCAAGAGGAGAAAACTGACAATTTGGACGACCAGCTCCAACTTGTCAGTCAATTTTAAACCCGGTTTTGCGCATCTCATTGCAAAAATAAACAATGTTAGCATCATTTTATTTGTGGGACACATATGTCCCTGGTACTTTAAAAGGATAAATGCATATATGCTTTATTATATGGCAAGTGGAATCTCTCTGCCATTCACTTTCATTTCGATGCTAAATCTATTGCATTGTCAATAAAAAAAGTGTCACAGTGGGTCTGAGGAACACGGAAACCACTTTGTGGCTTGGAACAATTTCAGGAGACTAGGTTTCACAGGCCACTGCACGGCACACCAGGGAGACTTGGGGTTTGATAGAGTAGTTGCCTCAAACTAGGTCCCCTGGAACCAGGTTTCAAGCCACTGTTCCTAGAAAAGTGGCTTTGTGTTCCCTCAGCTGAACGAACAAATTGCACTTATTAGGAAAAAATAGTTTTGAGTCAGATTGAAACTAAAGTGTGTAAAACAAAACAATTATCTTTCAACATTATTCAACAACTTTCTATGCATCATACTGTATTTTATCAGATTATAGTCCAGTTTGTTTAAATTCTCCAATTGTAGTTTTAGCTGTAGGGACAAGTTCCCTCCCATGCTTAAAAAACATGACCCCTAGACTGCAGCAGTTGGAAGTTATACATACTATCTTCTTCATCTCGCATGTATCTTCAGCTTCTTCACGCATGAATAGCTGCGCTGTATGCATCTGCACATGTTAAAAAAAGACCTGTGTGACGATCTCTGAATTTGTGCACAAAACTGCTTCATCTTCCCAAGCACGCACGGCAAGTTCCAGAAATCATTTGCCATGTTGAGGGCGGGGCGCCGCCGCAGGCCAATGAGGAGTTGAGGCTGCAGCACATCTTGTGAAACGGATACTTATATAATAAAGTCAAGGCACCAATGAGAACGCCAAAATGGCGTGTTCACCAATAATTTGACTAGTAGAACATGAAAGTGACCGCCGATAAACTATTCGGGGTTTATGAAATTCATAGTTAAATTGTAGTAAGCCAATTCCCTAATTAAATCTATATAAAATAAAATAAAATATATTTTAAAAAACGTGTGCACGGTATTTACGCTGGGTACGAACAGAAGCCCATACTAAATCACTGATCTGACACGACACATATATATAGCAATAACAATAAAACCATAATGAAGGAACAAATTCCAGTAGTTTTCTATACATCCTGTATATCACAATTAACTTTCAAAAACAGCATTCGGTGTGAGAAGTGGCGTCATGTCTCTGAATGTGGTATATTCTTAGGGCAATTAACTTACACTTAAATGACCTCGAACAAGACCTATTCGTTTTTTTTGTTGTTTTTAAAAAAAAAAAATATATATATATATATATATATATATATATATATATATATATATATATATATATATATATATATATATATATATATATGCACAAAGCATACAGATTCCCACGAGATTGAGACTGGTTTCCAAGTTTTTTTTGTTTGTTTGTTTGAAACCATGTTTCTTTTGTTGTTTTCAGTTTTCAGTTTCACACACTTGCAGATACCGTGGTCTGTAAACGAATTCTTCAACAAACGGATACATACATACATACATACATACATACATACATACATACATGCAAACATACACCCCTCCCCAACCACAGCCTAAGGTTTGCAGTTTGCTCCCGGTACAGTGCACAAACTGTTACTTTTTATTTCATGGTTTGCTGATACAGCTATCATCTTTTAAATGACCATTGACCATTCTTTTGTAGTCTCCACCCCCACCCCCCCGTCCCCGTCCCCGTCCCCGTCCCCGTCCCCGTCCCCTTGGAGTAAATTGA
Source organism: Acipenser oxyrinchus oxyrinchus (assembly GCA_030684275.1). NCBI lineage: Eukaryota > Metazoa > Chordata > Actinopteri > Acipenseriformes > Acipenseridae > Acipenser > Acipenser oxyrinchus. Next base: position 32,799,069 of record CM060256.1, read on the forward strand.
GTATGATGCATGCACAGTATAGTACTTGTGAATAACTTAGGATTTTAGGAGTGATTGGATAGGAACCAGTAGAAAATCTACTGGCAGCAGTCTTTTGGGGGGTTCCTATTACCAGTGCAAATTCTACTGCCAGTAAGAAACCACAAATAGACTGCTGCCAGTAGTTCACCATCAGAGGTGAAGAAAGAGATTTACTTATATTTTATTGACTTTAAGTTTAGAGAAAGTGAAATGGGTGGCAAATGTATTTGGATATCAATATTATGTGTACAAATGAAAATTTCTAGGAGAAAGACATTGTAAGTGTAAAATCTTTTTTCACTGCCGAGGATGAAAATTAAAAGTGCAGAGCCAGGGATAAAATAAAAGCAAAGCCAGGGAAATCCTCCTCATCACCCCTGTCAAATTGCATCCTGAGTGGTTATATTAAGAATGTGTTTTGTGCAGCTACTGGCAGCAGCGGAATCAGCTGTCTTAGTACCAGTAAAAATCCTACTGGTATAACATCTGCCTTCTTTTATATGTGTATTTCTGTGCCCTGTTGGGAATGCCAGTGCTGATGAGCTGCCTCTCTGCAAGACAAGCTGAGGAAAACAGTTAGAATGGCAGAGCTACTCTAGATCTCATAGTTAAACAGTTTAGAACCGCAGAGCTACTCTAGATCTCATAGTTAAACAGTTTAGAACCGCAGAGCTACTCTAGATCTCATAGTTAAACAGTTTAGAACCGCAGAGATACTCTAGATCTCATAGTTAAACAGTTTAGAACCGCAGAGCTACGCTAGATCTCATAGTTAAACAGTTAGAATGGCAGAGCTACTCTAGATCTCATAGTTAAACAGTTTAGAACCGCAGAGCTACTCTAGATCTCATAGTCAAACAGTTTAGAACCGCAGAGCTACGCTAGATCTCATAGTTAAACAGTTTAGAACCGCAGAGCTACGCTAGATCTCATAGTTAAACAGTTTAGAACCGCAGAGCTACACTAGATCTCATAGTAAAACAGTTTAGAACTGCAGAACTACTCTAGATTTCATAGTAAAACAGTTTAGAACTGCAGAGCTACTCTAGATCTCATAGTAAAACAGTTTAGACCGGCAGAACTACTCTAGATTTCATAGTAAAACAGTTTAGAACCACATAGCTACTCGAGATCTCATAGTAAAACAGTTTAGAATTGCAGAGCTACTCTAGATATCATAGTAAAACAGTTTCAGTAAGAACCAATCAGAATGATTGCAACCATCATCAAAGCTAAAGGAACAGTAAAAACAACTCAGAACATATCATTGTAAAAGCTGTCTAAGCTTCAGAGTTTCTTGTTGCTAGTTTCTTGACATAACAGATTTATTATTTGGTTCCAGAATTGCATTATAACCGGCAAAAGAGGGACTTTAGACAATTCCTAGTGGGATCCCGTTATTATCCCAGAGTATTCACCTATAGATATAGCAAAAACACCCTAGAATTCCCAGCCATGGTTGAATGACGTCATGATTCGGCAGCACACTGTCTGTCTGGTACACGTGTAGTTATTTTTTCCAGGTGCCTGTTAATTTGATATGCAGCGCACGGCGCTTGCTCGCATGCCTAAACAACTTCCACTAAGAAAGCATAGGAATGTTATGTTGTTTTTGGTCTTTTACATCTTTTTAAATTGAATTTATCATATGTTGTAGTCATTTATATTGTCTTAATGCAATTAATCATATTTTTCCACTATTAAGAAAATAGTATGCACATATGTGTTATATGCAATACATTGGGTCTCTTAAATGTGTTTACTTGTGCAACTTTGTGGTGACTTCTCATTTTGTCTTGTTCGCCGTGAATTGTGTTCTTACAAGGGTCACGTTTTGGTGCGCGTAACACATTCTGACGATGTACACTTTCTGACCTTACACCGATACTGCAATACATACCAACAGTGTTTGTATTGCGTGTTCATACCATTGTGGTCCCATGTTTTGTTTTGTTTTTTAATATGAAAACGTTACTACTGTGGCGCCATTGTACAATTAAACAAAACCGTGGCATTGCCATGGACACTGTCTTTTTATTTGGTATGGTGAGTTCTGATTAAAAAAATGAGACACTATTGTCACCGATTCAATCATTTAAATTAAAGTCAGTACATTTCTCAGTAAAATCTGTTAGCTGAAAAAAATAAAAATCACATGATCAGTTTTAAAACCCTTGAGAAAAAAACAACCTTTTTTCCTTTAAGCTGCTTTCATGAGACCATCAAACAGCAGCTATGATATTATGGAACTGTTGCAAATACAGAAGACGCGTTGTTAGTGCCTTACAGGAGAGATAACGTATCTTGTTTTCTGTTGTAATAACATTTTAGCAGCCATGCGAAAATGGTAGCTTTTATTTCCATGGCTTGCCAGAAAGAACATGTAACATCAACAAAACCAAACAAAAAAAAACCTAGAGCATGTTTTACTGCATGCATAATGCGATTTGCAGAGCTAATGGGTGATTCTACACACACGTATGCTCTGTAGCTTCCAAGCGAGATAGCAGAGCGGATTCAATTTAAATACCATTACACGTTCATAAACTCCCTCGAATGCCAACTGTGGGGAGATCGCTTTAGCATCAGTTGTGTTATTTGAATAAGTAGCTTCAAATGTGAGTTGTTTTTCTCTTTTTTTCTGCAGTGTTTAATGATGCTCTCTCTCATTTTGAGTGGCTGCAGGTTTTGCTGCTTTAATATTGAGTTCTCATCATTTCTTTCTAAATTCTAACTCTGTAACTGGAGAATCCTAACTGTAGGGACTGAACTGCTGAATTTAGATTTTTTTTGTTTTGTTTTTGTTTCTAAATTTACCAGCATTGAGTGTTAAACAGTTAGAGATGTGTCTATATACAGTATTGTGTGTTACACAGTTAGGCATGTGTCTATATACAGTACTGTGTGTTAAACAGTTAGAGATGTGTCTATATACAGTACTGTGTGTTAAACAGTTAGGGATGTGTCTATATACAGTACTGTGTGTTAAACAGGGATGTGTCTATTTACAGTACTGTGTGTTACACAGTTAGGGATGTGTCTATATACAGTACTGTGTGTTAAACAGGGATGTGTCTATTTACAGTACTGTGTGTTAAACAGTTAGGGATGTGTCTATTTACAGTACTGTGTGTTACACAGTTAGGGATGTGTCTATATACAGTACTGTGTGTTAAACAGGGATGTGTCTATTTACAGTACTGTGTGTTACACAGTTAGGGATGTGTCTATTTACAGTACTGTGTGTTACACAGTTAGGGATGTGTCTATATACAGTACTGTGTGTTAAACAGGGATGTGTCTATTTACAGTACTGTGTGTTACACAGTTAGGGATGTGTCTATATACAGTACTGTGTGTTAAACAGGGATGTGTCTATTTACAGTACTGTGTGTTACACAGTTAGGGATGTGTCTATATACAGTACTGTGTGTTAAACAGTTAGAGATGTGTCTATATACAGTACTGTGTGTTAAACAGGGATGTGTCTATTTACAGTACTGTGTGTTACACAGTTAGGGATGTGTCTATATACAGTACTGTGTGTTAAACAGGGATGTGTCTATTTACAGTACTGTGTGTTAAACAGTTAGGGATGTGTCTATATACAGTACTGTGTGTTAAACAGGGATGTGTCTATTTACAGTACTGTGTGTTACACAGTTAGGGATGTGTCTATATACAGTACTGTGTGTTAAACAGGGATGTGTCTATTTACAGTACTGTGTGTTACACAGTTAGGGATGTGTCTATTTACAGTACTGTGTGTTACACAGTTAGGGATGTGTCTATATACAGTACTGTGTGTTAAACAGGGATGTGTCTATTTACAGTACTGTGTGTTACACAGTTAGGGATGTGTCTATATACAGTACTGTGTGTTAAACAGGGATGTGTCTATTTACAGTACTGTGTGTTACACAGTTAGGGATGTGTCTATATACAGTATTTGGAAACTGACAGTAAACTAGAACAGTTTGCTTAAAAGAAAACTAAAAACAATCATAGCAAGAAAAGTGGATAAACTATAAAACAAATGAGCTAAAACTTTTAAATAATCAGAATAATACGATATTAATAAATTGCAAAAACAATTCCATGTACCTTCAGTGGTAAGACCACCCCCTATAAGGACAGAAATAAGATTCCTGGTGTTACTACGAGCTTGATCGCTGCAGTGTATAGGTAACAAGCTCAGGTGTGTCTGATTAAACTCAGGAACGGATCAAACTGCTATGCAATGGGGGTTTTATTTCCATCCCTGCCCTGTTACAGACACCTTTTGTGTGTCCTTTCACTGGTCTTAATAGACATTGCATTGTATGTAATATCCTCTTCAAGCATGGGGGCAGCCTCTGAAGTGAACATAGTGTCCAATTCATTTCACTTTTAGCTGGTAAAGAGCAGTTTATGTAAGCAGGAATTCATGCTATGAAGTGAGTGAATGTTGGAATTTTTATAATTTTGCTTCCGTTAACTCATCATCTACCATGAACGAAGATAAAAATGGATCAGCATTTGCTGTATATATGGCATACTTATGTATGATATTTTCCCCCTAAAACACCTTAAATTGAATTGACTTAAAGTGACCCTTATAAAAGTTTACCACATGGTATTTTTGCAGTTTTCCCATGCTTTTCCCATGGTTGCACTATGCATTGAGCCTGGTTAGCCATGTTTATTAATATGCTTCACCATACCTTGCTATTCTTTACAATACTTACTTATGCTTTAGCATGCTTTCATTTTGCTTTATTTTATAAAGGGAAACTTGTCCAATTCAACTGCTTGGCATGCTGGTGACAGGATTTATTTAAACTTCCAAAGCCTCTCATCCAGTATTTAGAGATTGTTTTTTGTTAGACCTGGATTAGATTTAGCTTTGTCTTCATTGGCTCTGTTTGACCAATACCTTCCTGTCGGCCCTAGTTGTGCTGAATTGTGTGTGTGTGTGTGTGTGTGTGTGTGTTTGTGTGTGTGTGTGTGTGTGTGTGTGTGTGTGTTTGTGTGTGTGTGTGTTTAATGAAGTTTACAAGCTCAGATTCAGGAGGGAGGAAAGCCCCCTACACACATTACTTCATACAATGCTGGCCGATCAGAGCTCTATACAGTAAATAGCCTGGTAACTGACCCTTCTATTGTGTTTGATTTATTGGCATCCCCTGATGTCCAAGTTAAGATGGTAAGACTATGAAACTGATTTAACTAGTGACCTTCTTGCTGTAAGTGTTAATATTCCACAGCAATTATAACATCTCCTTCTTAGTCAAACCGAGAGATGTAAAGGGCATGCCTAATGTCAGCTCAGTCTTTGGGGACATGGTATTTTTCTCAGTATACTGCAGAAGGGACCTGACTGCTTCAGTACCATTTTACAATCATACTTACTGCAGCATCATTGCATTGCCATTTCCATTCAAAATGTGGTACTAGATTTCACAATGGTTAGCTCATCCTAAGTAATAAGAATTATCATTGGGGTTTGGGATAGGATGTCTTAGAAATGAGTGGGGATTCTCACATATGCACTTCTTGTTAAAGACACATTTCTTGCCTCTAATTAGCCCTGTCCCCCCTCCCTTTCTTGTGTTGAATCACTTTTGTTTCCTTTCCTAATATTAATACTTTCATTTCACAGGGAATAAAGGATTATAGTATTGCTTCCTGATTTCTAACCATTTCCTGTACACTAGCTGTCACAATGAAATGCACTTCCTGAACTCGGATGTGCAGTGTTGTGTATGCATGTAGACTTCTTCACTACACTCCTTTGAAATTCAGATATGAATAAAGCTGGTTTATATACGGTATCTATACTACTCAGCTATTGCTAGGGATTACGGTGTTCAACAAAGAGGAGTTTTATACTCTGCCATTTATTGAATGGTTGGTTGTGTGAGTATGCAGTTTAACCTGTGGAAAATAATGCATAACAAAATAAAAGGTTCATAAAGTCATTAATTAGACTCTGAAAACAATGGAAAAAGTGTCACACCATCTAAACAAAGTCATGAACACTTATTTCTTATCTAAATTGATTATATATATATATATATATATATATATATATATATATATATATATATATATATATATATATATATATATATATACTGAGTGTACAAAATATTGGGAACACCTGCTCTTTCCATGAAATAGACTGATGAGGTGAATTCAAGTGAAAGCTATGATCCCTTATTGATGTAACCTGTTAAATCCACTTTAATCAGTGTAGATGAAGGGGAGACAGGTTAAAGAAGGATTTTTAAGCCTTGACACAACTAAGACATGGGTTGTGTACTGTATGTGTGCCATTCAGAGGGTAAATGGGCAAGACAAAAGATTTAAGTGCCTTTGAACGGGGTATGGTTGTAGGTGCCAGGCGCGCCGGTTTGAGTGTGTCAAGAACTGCAACGCTGCTGGGTTTTTCACACTCAACAGTTTCCCGTGTGTATCAAGGATGGTCCACCACCCAAAGGACATCCAGCCAACGGCAGGCCAGTGGTCGAAAATGGCTAATTAATGAAAGAGGCCAAAGGAGGCTGACACGATTTGTGCAGAGCAACAGACGGGCTACATTTAGTCAACTGACAGTCCAGTACAACATTGGTGCCGAAAGACCCATAAAAGAATTCACAACTCGTCGTACCTTGACACGAATGGGGTATGGCAGCCGACGACCAAACAGGGTTCAATTTCTTTCAGCAAAACACAAGAAACTAATATTGCAGTGGGCTAAGGAACAAAAACACTGGAGACTTGAAGATTGGAAAAACATTGCCTGGTCTGATGAATCCCGGTTCCTGCTGTTTCACGCTGATGGAAGGACTAGGGTATGGAGAAAAACACATGAGTACATGCATCCATCATGCCGCGTGTCAACATTGCAGGCTGGTTGTGGTGGCGTGATGGTGTGGGGTGTGTTTTCATGGCACACATTGGGCCCCTTGATAAAAGTGGAGCAACGTTTGAATGCCACAGGATATCTGAACATCATTGCCAATGAGGTGCATCCCTTCATGGCTGCAGTGTATCCATCTGCTAATGGATTTTTTCAGCAGGATAATGCCCCATGCCATAAGGCTAGGATTGTCCAGGAATGGTTCCACGAACATGACAGTGAATTCAGCTTACTGCAGTGGGCTGCCCAGTCACCAGATCTCAATCCAATTGAGCATCTTTGGGATGAGATGGAACAAGCTATTCAGAGTAGAGATCCACTACCAGCCAACTTGACATTGGAGCATTGGAGTCAACATGGGCCAGCATCCCTGTGGAACGCTTTCAACACTTTGTAGAGTCCATGCCCCGACAAATTGAGGCTGTTCTGAGGGCAAAAGGGGGTGCAACTCAATATTAGGAAAGTGTTGCTAATGTTTTGTACACTCAGTGTGTATATATATATATATATATATATATATATATATATATATATATATATATATATATAAATATATATATATATCCATATTTGTGCTTGCAATCTATATTATGAAGTATTTTGAAATTCAGTCCGTCTCTTATTTGAATCCCTGCTAATTGGCAGTTGAGTTTGTTTTGTGTGCTCAACGCTTTGTGAATGTGGTAGCTCCCTGGAAAGCTACATTGCCTGAAGGCTTTTCTGTGGATCATTTAGTAACTTCTTACAGAAATACATTCCTTTAGGTTATAGACAAATATTTTGTGTTAGAAGGAAATTATTATTTAATCAGCTAGCAAACAAACATGTAAATCAACAGTGCTAGCATGTGATCATTACTAGAAGCACACAATTCTGTCATTGTGAGGATGGAAACCCATACTTACAACAGCATGTATTTTTTAGGTTATTTTCCTGATCATAGAATTTTGTGTGAAGTACTCACAATTTTGTAGTTGTATTTCTAAGTGTTCGGTGACTACCTCTAATCGCGTTGAGAGGGTATTTCTTGCGCACACTTTGCTTGTCAAGACTGCCCCACGAAGAGGACAAGAGAAAGACACTCTCATCATTAGAGGTAACCACAAATATATATTTTTAAACATATTATAAAGGCCATTAATTCTAAAGAAAGTATCCCTATTCATCGTACACAGTGAACCGCTACACCTCATACACATTAATATCTGCTTATACAGCTCAGCTTACCTCTGCACATTGTCTGAAGCAGTCTGAAGCATTACCACACAAGCCTCATCACTGTTCCTCCTTTATCACATTCAACATACAGCTCTGGTCATTTTTAGGATTGAAACATCATTAAAACAACTCTATGAACATAATTTAGATCTTGTAATTAACATAATGTAATCAAAGATACTCCAAAATGAAATCTCATAATTCTACCAGAAGTCAGAACACATTTTTCAATTTTTGTCAGTTTTTCATTAAGTATATAGAAAACTACAAAGCAGTTTGTAATTCAATATGTTAACGTAACATTATTCAGGGGGTTTCATTCGACTTTATGAAGCAAAATTAGTTAATTCCACAGCTTTTGTGTTATATGACAACATTGTGGCCTAGGATCTTACCCTATAGCCAGCGGGAGCCATCCTCTTTTAAGGTGAGCCTCTGACAGCGGTCAGAGGGCACCCAAGGCTGGGTGACGGGACCCATCACCCCCCCTATAGGGAAACACAGCTGCAAAGGAGGTGGAGGGGCAGAGGAGGAGAAAGAAACTCCAGACATTTTGGAAAATGTAAGCACTGAATTTAAACTATCCGACCAATGATATGATAGGGGGCGCTGTAGCCTGGCCTCTAGAGTCACAGCAAGCTTCACAAACGTTTAGAATAGGTTGTCATTGGCATCATGAATGAGTGATCAACACTCTCTGCAAAGTTTTAAGTGTAGTTGCTTTCGTCGTAAATAACACGCTCCCCAGTCACCACTGTTCTGAATATCTCCACCTGTCCTCAGTGCAAAGCGGTCTCTGATTGATGGAGCGCTTAGGCAGGGGAGGGGGTGAACAGAGCAAGGAGAATAGCAAATGAAAGCAAGGTGATAGGCATGCCGTTAACAAATACTAAACATTGTATTGCCATTATATTTATTATATAAAATGGGTTCAAGTTTGAATTTTAAAAACAGGTTTAATTACAGAGAATGAGGTGAAATCAAGCTCTGCTCCGAACTTACAACGCATGAATCTTTACATTTTAATATCCTTCCCTATAATGCATTCATTTAGTAAAGTAATACCATGATTTTGACCATTGGTTAGGTAACTCCTTCATCAATAACAGTTACACAACATTAATGAAGGAATCTTTCAGGTTAAAATAACTAGATTGTTTACATCATTTTTAGGGTAAACTCTTTTTTTTTAAATCCATATTTGTATTGCATCAAATAAGCAATGGTAAGTACATGTAAAGGTAAAAAAAATGCTATAAGAATCAGAATCTTTCATATCAATATTGGATATACTGCATTTAATTCAATAAACTCTGGTGTGCACTTCAGTGGGTAACAATATATACAGCTCCAGTCTTAATACATCTCTGACATTCATTGAGGTCTATTCAGCTGATCCAAACTGGGGGTGATCTACATCCTGGCCTAACCAGTAAACAGGATTCTCCCTGGCGCTTTACTTATTTTTAGACAGAAATACACTAAAGAGACTCGCGTGTACTGTTCTGCTGAGGGGACACAAAGCCACTTTCTCAAAAACAGTGGTCTGAAACCTGGTTCTAGGAGACTGGGAGACCAACTTTACTGTATCAAACCCCAAGTCTCCCCCTGGTGTGCCATGCAGCGGCCTAAAAGCTAGTCTCCTGAAACCAAGTTCCGAGCCACTTTGTGGCTTCATGTTCCCTCAGCTTTAGCTGTTTGCGTTTCATGCTCTGGGTTTTAATGAGCTCTGTGTATTTCAATAGACCCCACTGTGTTCTACCAGTATGATTAGGCTTCTTTGTTTGTCATTATTTCATATAGGGTTGATGCAAGGTGACCCCGTGGTTTGACAGGAGGCACAGGGCGATAAGGCTTGGGGCTTAAGGAACAAATGACAGGACCTTGCGTTAGCTGCGGAAATGTTCAAGAGTGGGGTACAGGGAGATTAGGAGTGCCCTTTGAGAAAACAGATAACAGTTCTATGGAAGACTCGACTGGTATTTAATGACCTTTCGTTAGCTTTGTATCACTGTGACGTGTCGTCATCATTTAGATATGCTTGGATCATAAAATAATAACTTTGGTAAATTCTTGATAGCCTGTGTTGACAGTATATGGTACCAGCACTATAATGTACTGTGCACCTTTCACTAACTTCAGTGTTTCATGATCTTTAGTGTCTAATAGCAAAATAACAAGGGTGTACTGCTCACATCTAGATTATCCAGACTAAATTCAATGTCAAAGAAGTGTCAGAAAGCAGAAGCTAGTTGCTATTCATCACTTAAATGACATTGTCGCACAAGTTGTGTACATCCAAATTAAATGTGTACACAGCCGTTATACCTCCTTTTAAAACACACACACACACACACACACACACACACATATATATATATATATATATATATATATATATATATATATATATATATATACAGTACTGTGCAAAAGTTTTAGGCAGGTGTGAAAAAATGCTGTAAAGTAAGAATGCTTTCAAAAATAGACATGTTAATAGATTATATTTATCAATTAACTAAATGCAAAGTGAGTGAACAGAAGAAAAATCTAAATCAAATCCATATTTGGTGTGACCACCCTTTGCCTTCAAAACAGCATCAATTCTTCTAGGTACACTTGCACAAAGTCAGGGATTTTGTAGGCATATAGTCAGGTGTATGATTAAACAATTATACCAAACAGGTGCTAATGATCATCAATTCAATATGTAGGTTGAAACACAATCATTAACTGAAACAGAAACAGCTGTGTAGGAGGAATAAAACTGGGTGAGGAACAGCCAAACTCAGCTAACAAGGTGAGGTTGCTGAAGACAATTTACTGTCAAAAGTCATACACCATGGCAAGACTGAGCACAGCAACAAGACACAAGGTAGTTATACTGCATCAGCAAGGTCTCTCCCAGGCAGAAATTTCAAGGCAGACAGGGGTTTCCAGATGTGCTGTCCAAGCTCTTTGAAGAAGCACAAAGAAACGGGCAACGTTGATGCCCGTAGATGCAGTGGTCGCCAAGGAAACTTACTGCAGCAGATGAAAGACACATCATGCTTACTTCCCTTCAAGAATCGGAAGATGTCCAGCAGTGCCATCAGCTCAGAACTGGCAGAAAACAGTGGGACCCTGGTACACCCATCTACTGTTCGGAGAAGTCTGGTCAGAAGTGGCCTTCATGGAAGACATGCGCCAAAAAGCCATACCTCCGACATGGAAACAAGGCCAAACGACTCAACTATGCACGAAAACACAGGAACTGGGGTGCAGAAAATGACAGCAGGTGCTCTGGACTGATGAGTCAAAATTTGAAATATTTGGCTGTAGCAGAAGGCAGTTTGTTCGGCCGAAGGGCTGGAGAGCATACACAAATGAGTGTCTGCAGGCAACAGTGAAGCATGGTGGAGGTTCCTTGCAAGTTTGGGGCTGCATTTCTGCAAATGGAGTTGGGGATTTGGTCAGAATTAATGGTCTCCTCAATGCTGAGAAGTACAGGCAGATACTTATCCATCATGCAATACCATCAGGGAGGCATCTGATTGGCCCCAAATTTATTCTGCAGCATGACAACGACCCCAAACATACAGCTTAAAGTCATTAAGAACTATCTTCAGTGTAAAGAAGAACAAGGAGTCCTGGAAGTGATGGTATGGCCCCACAGAGCCCTGATCTCAACATCATCGAGTCTGTCTGGGATTACATGAAGAGAGAGAAGCAGCTGAGGCTGCCTAAATCCACAGAAGAACTGTGGTTAGTTCTCCAAGATGTTTGGGCCAACCTACCTGCCGAGTTCCTTCAAAACTGTGTGCAAGTGTACCTAGAAGAATTGATGCTTGATGCTGTTTTGAAGGCAAAGGGTGGTCACACCAAATATGGATTTGATTTAGATTTTTCTTCTGTTCACTCACTTTGCATTTAGTTAATTGATAAATATAATCTATTAACATGTCTATTTTTGAAAGCATTCTTACTTTACAGCATTTTTTCACACCTGCCTAAAACTTTTGCACAGTACTGTATATATATATATATATATATATATATATACACACACATGTATACATATATACATACACACTGGTATGCAGAAGACTTAGACATGTTGCATTTTTCTACTCTGATGCATTATGAGCATCAGCAATTTACTCAAAGCCTCCACTAGTGTTTTCTACTATTATAACAACCTTGACTTGCATAAAGAAGGAAAAACATTGAGTGAAATAGCTTGCATCACTTGATTTTCAAGGTGTGGTATCCAAAGCATAATCAACAAGTACAGAGAAACATCATCTGTAACTGGAAGACCCAAAAAGCTGTCTAACAAGGATGAGCAACACTTGAAGATAATATCCTTAAGGAATAGAAAGAAGACAAACGTTGAATTGACAACAGAACTGGCAGAAGGCAGAGTAAGAATACCTCTGTTAAGAAAGGCTAAAATATGCACAAGAACAGAAATTGGACAATGGAACAATGGTCAAAGGTGCTTTGGACTGTTGATGGATGGACAATGACACCTGTGCCCTCTGACAGTTCTGTTGTCAATTCAACGCTTGTCTTCTTTCTATTCTTTAAGGATATTATCTTCAAGTATTGCTCATCCTTGTTAGACAGCTTTCTGGGTCTTCCAGGCCTGGGCTTGTCAATTACAGATGATGTTTCTCTGGTGAAGGTAGGGCTCTGCTTCGTTTAAGTAGGGACCAATGTGTACGGGTGGAGGCAGACAGGTGACACCAGAGGTTGAATAAAGCAATATCGTGCATATTTATTTCAGCACACTCACTTCCAAACGTAACAAAATAATACTTTCACTCAGAAAATAAATAAATAAAATAAAACCCTTACTGTGAAAGGCGCTAATTAAACAAATTAATTTCCCTACCTAATGAGGTGGGCTAATCCCTTTAACTCCAAAACAAACAAAATGGTGAACTCTCAGTTCAACAAATGTAAACAAAAAACAAAAAACAAGGTTACAGAATAGAAAATGGTAATGAAAAGCACTCCGACCTTTTCAATTGGTTCCTGCAAACACTCAGCCATCTCTCCTTTTTTATTTATTTAAAAAAAAACACCTCTCTCCCTAAACAAAGGAGCTGGCTCTCCTTGTATATGTGTTGCAGGGCTTAATTGATCCTCAATTAATATTTTTTTCAATTAAGTACCAGCCACATTCTGCATGAGGATTTGGAAGAGATGAGATTTTAACCCCATCCCTGCCAAACAAATTCAAAATATTTTATGTTTTATTCACCCAGTCTCGAAAACACACTATTTACCCGTGCAGGGCTTCTGCCCAGCCACAATATATAAATTACGGATAGATTTCTGGAGGTCTATCTGTGGACGCACCATTTCAAAACAGTTTGCTGTTTGTGCACTAGATTTTAAAACTGCTTTAATACTTATTAATGTTCTAAAACATGGGTGTCCAATCCTGGTCCTGGAGGGCCGGTGCCCCTCCTGGTTTTTGTTCCAACTTTACCCTAGATTACTTAATTGGCCCAATTAAGTGCTTATCAGAAGCTTGATTGGTCCAATTAAGTGATTTGGGTACAGTTGGAACAAAAACCAGCAGGGACACCGGCCCTCCAAGACCAGGATCGAGACCCCTGCTTTAGAGCATGGTGTAAATTAAGACAAATAACTTGCAATTATTCGAGTACCGTCACCTGTCACTTTCTTATTGGGCAACTGTATCTCGGTGCTACCCCTCCTGGCTGTGGTCTTTTTAGAAGCTTTCTGTGTTTTAGAAGCTGGATACAAGTAGATGTGTTTCCTAACAAGCAGTGGTGTGTTTCAGAAGTTCCTTGCATGTCTTATTGGTGTTCAATGTAGACACATTTGAAGTTATGTCTAGACTTACCGAGGCTCAATGGAATAATGCGATTGGATATTTGGAAGCCATCAGCCGTGGCACAGCGTCTGAATGTTTCCCAGAGCACTATAGGAAGACTTTGGCACTGATACCAGCAACATGGAACAACACTTGACCGCCCAAGATCCGGTAGACCACGTGTGACGACGACAGCCCAGGGCAGATTTATACGCCTACGTCATTTACGTGACAGGCTCACCACTGCAACCTCTACAACATCTGCAGTACCAGGAATGCGTAGAATTTCCAACCAGACTGTCAGAAACCGCCTGCAGGAGGCAGGTATCCAAGCAAGAAGGCCAGTTAGAGGAGTGATTCTTATGCAGCAACATCGTCGACTACGACTTCAGTGGTGTCATAATCACAGAGTATGGCCATACAAAGAAGAAGAAACGTGGTGTTCAGTGATGAATCCAGATTTCTGCTTTGACATGCAGATGGAAGAGCCCGGGTATACAGGCGACGTCATGAACGTTTTGCAGCCAACAGTGTCTACGACAGGTTGACAAATTTGGTGGTGGGAGTTTCATGGTGGGGGCGGCAATCTCAGACAGTGGCAGAACCAACCTTGTTCATGTTCATGAGATCATACGGCCTCATGTGTTCCCATTCATGAACCATCGTAACGTAATTTTCCAGCATGACAATACACGACCGCACACAGCCCGGGCCACCACAGCTTTCCTCACTCAGAACAATGTTTAAGTGCTTCCCTGGCTGCCTCAATCACTAGATCTGAACCCCATTGAGCATTTATGGGATAAGCTTTATCGACGTGTGGCACTTTCCAGGCACTTGAGCAAGAGTGGGTTGCCATTCCCCGGCATGTTATCCAGGCTCTGATTCGATCCATGGGCAGGAGATGTCAGGCCGTCATCGATGCCAGTGGTGGGCAGGCATACCCGTTATTGATTTCTGTTGACCTTGAACTTTGTTTGACCTTTGAAAGTGACTTTATTGAATGTCTTAATGATTTCTGTACAGGTTAAGGTCCTTTGGAATTGTCTATTTTACTATGCAAACTGCCACACTAATGCTATAAAAAGTACATTCAAAACACCTATATGTTTCTTTGAAGAGTAATATATATATATATATATATATATATATATATATATAGTCATCGCAATTACACAAGGGGCTTTTGAATGATGTGTTAAAGTGTGATATTCCTAATTATGTATGTACAGTATGTGGGTTCAGTAAATTCGAGTACTGTATATTCCTCTGTGGGGATTATAGCTGGATGCATCAGAATAGACGAACAGAACAAGCTTGTGAGCTATGCCTGCTACGTAAATGTTTAGCAGAAGCACAGCAACTCTGCAGTGAATCATCGGCTTCTCAATTATGCAATAGTGTTGTCACAGTAATGATCATCCATACACAATCGCTCTGAATCCCACTGGCAATGCTTAACATTTAGAGTCATGGTTGTTTAAGCCTGATGTTTCCACATGTAAATCCATGGGAGCAACATGCGCATTCCCTGCATGCAGGTCTTTTATAAAACACGTCGTTGTTAATGATCTTCAGAAGTGACGAATTTTAACACAGCCAAGCTAAACCCCGAAGACTCTTTTATCAGAACTCTATCTTTTATTTTCTTTGATTGAATCCTTGAGGGAAAACATCACAATTTCATAGATTTTTTAACTGTGCTCTTAACTTTGGTTCATACTAGTGTTTCTTATTGCGATTACTCAGATGCTGTGTTTTTTGTATTTTTTGATAAGTCGATGTTAATATGCTTTGATCTGAGGAGCTGCTCTTCAGTTCTCGTTTCCTGCCATAGATACAGCCCCCTGCTTCCTTTTGATTTCTTGGCTGTATCAAGCAGTGCTCTGGCTGGTACTAATAGTTTGTATTTTTAATAAAATTAACAAATGAATGACACCATGTCACAGGTTTTCAGAGGGGTTGTTTCAGAGAAAAGTTTAGTTAGTTTTCTATTTCATCTTGATTACTTTAGAGCTCTCAAACATGTCTTCTTGTGGTTTTCATTCCACCTGAGCTCTCAATTACTTAACTAGACCTTTTAACGTTTTAATTGTTCTCAGCTTCTAAAAACGTGCAGAGTTCTAGTTACTTATAAAATGTTATAGCTAACTTGAAATCGGCAGCTGTTTAAGAGCTGAAAACAAATAAAAAGGTCTAATTAAGCAAATTATTAATTTAATTAAGGGTTTAGTTAAGTAATTGAGAGCTCAGTTGGAATGAAAACCAGAAGACACAGGGGGTCCCCAGGACCAGGGTTGAGAAGCCCTGCTCTAGTAGATCTAAAAAATACATCAGTAACAATTCCCACAGAACACATGTGGTATTCCTTACATCTATTATGGGCAGATAATGTATATTTCAGACCAGTACCAGCCTGTTCTTAAAAAAAGCATGGCAGTATAAACAGTTAAATGACATGATTACTTAAAACCCAAAAATGTGAATCAGAGCCACACAATTCAGCCTTTTTTTCCATTTTTTTTGTCCTTGATGTGTTTCTAGGAACATCAAAGGGTTCTAATAAGAACAGGATGTATGACTGAGAAAAGAAGGCTCAACGTTATTGATTCGCTTCGGCTTTTATATCACGGCTCTACCATGAGCTGATACCAAACTGCTCAGCAAGCTGCCCAGTTCATCAATACAGAATGTGCAAAAAGAAAGCAATTTAAGGACAATAACTTTAGCTGACATACTGGAATCACACTGCAGCATTTGAATGCGTCATGCTTTAGAACTCTTACTTCTCTCCAATGAAGACAGTCAAGTGTGGCACTAGAATGGGACTTGCTATACTTAAAATGATAGACATTCTTATGCTTTGGTATCTAAATATTCTATTAAAGCACATTCAAATATCGAGACACAGTACTGCTAAATGTTGTACAGACAGGGTTTCACAAAACTTTTAACCATCTGCCTTTATGAAAAATGCTTTCCTGTTAAAAATGGACTGACGGTACGCATTTGCGTCTTAAAAACAACATGGAAGTCCACATTTTATTTTATTGGTGCGCTTGCGTACCTGCTTACCAGTTATGTGAACACCTGTGTATAGATAGACGGTAGTGTGGGGTGATAAGATGTTATGCCCAGGATCGCAGCCTCAATTGAGGGGTGATCTCCGACATCATTCAGGGGTCAACATCAATCAGGACCACTGACCCCCAAAGGGGAAATACAGCTGCAAGGGAGTAGGTGGGGGAGAGGGAGAGAAAGACTTGCAATGGCATTTAGTGAAAGGCAGGCTTGGTCTACATTGTAGTATTGGGTAGCCAATAGGGTTAGCGTGGTGGGATAAGCCCTGCCCCTAGAATCAATTCATATACCCGAAACAGCAATGATAAAAAAATAAAAAAAACTTCGGAGCATATGTTTAATTACTTCTATTAAATTACCACATTAGTGTTGCAAAATGAGAAACAAGTTGAGCATGTTATAATTTAATTATTTTAAGCTTGGTTCTACAGTAGTTTATAAAAGAAAAAAGAAAAAGGAGTTAAGATCAAATGCTTTGAAATTGTAAACACTTTAGAAAAACGACTCTTTGCCAATGTCTTCGGTGACCTTTATTATATAGTTTATTGGGACTTAGTGTAATGTCCCCAGTCAGACAGCAATACAAACGTGTGTGTCCCTGTGGCAAGATGGTTTGCGGTTGTGGGTGACGTCAGACCCAGAAGTAAATGGACACAGAATGGTGAGTGAATGTGCTGTTCCGCCAATTTATTGTAAAACAAATGATTTAAACAAAACAAAGCACTGCATACAAAACAAAATGGCACACTGGCCAAAATAAACAGACACAACAGACAAGAAATAAACAAACTAGTATCATGCTGGTGTATAATCAGCACGTGTAGCAATTATTATGTTTAATAAGCTTTACTTTGCTTTACCGCCTGACTCTCATTCCGCCTCTGAACACACCAACCCCTGAGTGAGTGATTTGTAGTAAAAGTATAAAACATGACAATGTACTATCTAGCAGTGAGAGAGATTAGCAGTCTAACCCCAGACTGCCTCAGCACAGTCCCTCTGACCAGCATGACCTGCAGTAAGTGATAATGCATTGTGCTTTGATGACCCTGCACCCAGAGCTTCATTGTATTTCTACCATTGTACAAAATGTCTCATTAATAATGTAGTGAAAGCTGGTGTGTCCAGTATGTTAGGTTGCACCTAGAGGCCGAGGCAAGGGCCAGCACTGAGCTGTTTGAAGGGTCTGGACAGCACTGGAGGTGGGGCGCAGTCTGATCCTATGGGATACTTTCTTCATTGCTATCAACATCGATCTACTTTCCAGATTAAAAAAGATACAGCTTTAGATTTAACTTTACCCAGCAGGCAGGATATATTAGTTATTCACCAGTGAGAAGAATGGCACACTAACAGCATCTAAGTTTGAGCTGGAGAGATATGTGGAGGAAACACATACAGATTCAAAAAGGCAGGAGCCTATGTCAATTCCTTCAGACATCCCACCTATCAATCCACCAGAATACCAAATGGAGGACTGTGCACCTAAGTGGAAAGAAGTAGAGCAAGCTGTGAAAAAAGCAAGGGCTTCATCATCACCAGGGCCTAATGGAGTTCCGTACAGAGTGTACAAGAGTGCTTCAGGAGTTCTACAAATCCTGTGGAAATTGATGAAAGTGGCATGGGAAAAACAGGTTGTACCAAGAGCATGGCGCCGAGCAGGAGGAGTCTTTATACCTAAAGAAAAAGATTCTACAAGCAACAGTCAGTTTTGCCCTATTTCCCTATTAAACGTAGAAGGCAAGATTTTCTTCAGCATTATTTCTCAGAGATTGTCAACTTACCTATTAAAGAACTGCTTCATTGACACTTCAATACAAAAAGCGGGCATTCCAGGTTTCCCAGGATGCTTAGAACACATCAATGTGATCTGGCAACAAATTCAATCAGCTAAAAAGGAGAGGAAGGAGTTCCATGTGACATTCCTGGATTTGGCTAATGCATATGGTTCAGTGCCACATGAACTTCTTTGGGCAGCATTTAATTTTTTCAGTGTACCGATGACAATAACAAATTTAGTGAAAGCCTACTTTGGAGATTTGCAATTTATTTTTTCAACTTCAGAATTCAGCACTACATGGCAATGCCTAGAAGTTGGAATAATGGCAGGATGCACCATTTCTCCACTGGCTTTTACCATGGCAATGGAAGTAATCATTAGGGCATCAAAATGGGTAGTGGGAGGAGAGCGCTTGGCTTCTGGAATGCGTCTACCACCAATTCGAGCATACATGGATGACATGACAACCATGACTACAACAGTAGCCTGCACTAATCGGTTATTGGGCAAATTAACAAATAACATTGAATGGGCATGAATGCAATTCAAGCCCACTAAATCAAGGAGCATCTCTATAATTAAAGGTAAAGTAGTAGATAAAACGTTCTTCATTAACGGTGAGGCAATACCAACAGTGTCTGAGAAGCCAATGAAGAGTCTTGGGAGATGGTACGACGCGGATCTAAAGGACACAGTTCGTGTGTGAGAGGTTAGACAACAAGCAGTGGAAGGGTTGAAGATCATAGACAGCAGTGCTTTACCAGACAAACTAAAACTCTGTTGCTTTCAGTTTGGTCTACTGCCAAGGTTGCTGTGGCCACTGACTGTGTATGAGGTTTCTTTGACAACAGTAGAGAAGCTGGAAGCCTTAATCAGTTCATACATCAGGAAATGGTTGGGAGTTCCACGCTGCTCATTAGAGTGGGACTTTATGGTAAAGGAATACTGCAGTGTGACAGGGTGACTGGGCGATGACGTCAGGCAGAAGCAGGAAGGAAACTGACACCAGGGAAGTACTGCAGTTAAAGACGCTTGCGCCGTTTTATTTTTAAATAACAAAAATAAATCAAAAGTTTAAACAAAAAAGAAACTTGCTCACAGAGCCAAAATAAATATTCAAACAAAAACAAATCACGAACACAACTAATAAATAAACCATACAGGTCAGGCTGGGCAGTCGCTGTCACTGTCACTGTCACTGTTCCTGTATTGTAGTTCTCTTTTGTTTTAGCTCTTGCCATGGCTCACTCGTTCCTTCTCTGAACTCCCACCCCGAGCGCAGAGAGCTGCCGGCTTATATACTGTGGCCGAGGGGTTTAACTGGCTAGTAATTTTCCTATTACCCCTCGGCCACAATCTGCACGAGTTTATTAATTAAAAAGTGCTGTGGATGGGGCTACCCATCCACGCTAAACAAAACAAACAAAATCGGCTACGCTGTCCTAAATACATAAACAAAATATGCGGCGCTTCGCCGTCATAAATAATAATAATAATAATAATAATAATAATATGCAAAATAACACAGGGGCGGAGGGGGAAAACCCCATTCTAAAAATAAACAAACAAAACAATGTACAGAGCTGTTTGCCCTGTCACATGCAGCTACCAGCATCCGCTCTAACCAAGGAGTTTAAGTGCGCTAAGGTCAGACTGGAAATGACATTAGTAGAGTCACGCGACAAATGCGTAAGGGAGGCAGCACTTGTGCTGAAAACTGGAAGAAAGTGGGTGGCAAAGAAAGCTGTGGAGGATTGTGACAGGATGGCGTGTGTGAGTGAGGTCAGACCAGAACCAGGAAACAAACGACAGAGAGGTGGAGTTTGGTGGAGCTGAGCGAATGGTTTCGCTCAGCATTTAATAAATAAACAGAACACAAAAACAGGACACGGCACTTGCGGCCAAAATAAATAGACAAACAAAACGGACTAAACAGACAAACACGGTGAGCAGATACTTTAACTATGCTTTTACTTCTCGTTCGCTTTACCTCCGTCTCCTATCCGTTCTCCACTCACCGAACACACAACCCGAAAGTGAGTGAAAACATGCTGCTTTTATGCAGTTGTACCGAGACTCGATTGCTAGTCAATCATTCAATTGGAATCTCGGTACAACTGCACGTGAATAAATTAAAGTGCACTTTCCCGTGTTCATACTAATACTTTAAATGCACGTGATGTGATTTGTGCCATCCTCGTGCCTAAATACAAATCTACATTTTTAAATACACGTGAAACACAGACCCGCTTATATCCCGTGTACCAATGCCTATACACCAACATTTACACACAACACGTAACATACAATATACACAGGGGGCCACTTTGCCACAAGGATGCAAAGGCTGCCCTTCAAATTGATGATATCATGGGGCAAGTACATGGCACAAAGCAGCCCCAGCTCAACGGAGGAAGATGGTAGTCAACGAGGTGCAAAAGCAGGAGGAGAGGATGAGGTGTATAAAGGCCATTTCCCAGGCCAAGCAGGGAGAATGGATGAGATGGGAGAGAGTGGAACAACGCAAGATTGGCTGGCAAGACCTATGGTCAATGGAACAGAGCAGGATCAGTTTCCTCATCAGGTCAACATATGATGTTCTCCCATCACCACAGAACCTAAACCTCTGGGTAGGAGAGGATCCCTCATGTCCTTTTTGTTCATCACCTGCAACATTAAGGCACATTTTGACAGGATGCAAGGTGGCTCTTAGCCAAGGACGGTTTACTTGGTGCCATGACCAGGTGCTGCGATGTTTGGCCTTAGCATTGGAAGACAAGCGTAACATGACCAATAAGTTGCCACCTGTTCCATCAAAACATTACACACAAAAGACAACATTCCTCCGTCCAAGAGAGCAACCACCAAGAAAAGGCGTTAAAACCAATCCTTGCCCAGGACAACTGAAAGCTACTAGAGACTGGAAAATGCTGGCAGATGTTGGTCAACGGCTTATTTTTCCACCTGAGATTGCCACCACTAACCTTCGACTAGATATTGTCTTGTGGTCTGGATCAGCACGCCTTGTTTACCTGGTAGAGTTAACAGTGCCATTGGAGGATGCTGTAGATGAGGAGTATGAGAGGAAGAAACTGTGGTATGCTCAACTAGCCACTGAAGCGGAACAGCAAGGATGGAGAGTCCGGGTTTACCCAGTGGAGGTGGGTTGTCGAGGATTTATGGCACACTCTACAACCCGGTTTCTCAAAGACATCGGATTCAGTGGCCAAGAGTTAGTGCACAGTGAAGAACTTATCTGAAGCAGCAGAGAGGAGCAGCAACTGGCTGTGGTTGAGACGGAAAGATTCTGGCTGGGGATCTTAAGCACAATAGAAAGAAAGAAACGCTGATGTATAGGTAAGTAAGCTGGGCTGAGCTGAGTGGGGGACGGAGGGGGGTGATTCTGGGACACCAGAATCACCATCGAGCCCTCTTGAGGTGTCGTGGGCTAGTCGACGAAACACCGAGGATGGAAGGTGCCCACTTGAAGACCCCAGAGATGTACCCTACTTAGCTCAATCCAGATGGTTGTCATGCTGATGCGCAGGGGAGACCACACTGTGGTTGATCCCCGGAGCCAGCATCGCAGCCGTTGTGTGTGCTGATGCGCTAGGGAGGCAAAATAAGCTGATCCCTGGAGCCAGCATTACACTTCAGCCATCAACACCTGACAGAAGGATATCTATATCATCATATGGAAGGAAGCGCAAATTGATGGAGACACCTATGGATCACATTAGTTTACTGTAAAGCTACGTCTTAGTTGGTGCTTATCTTGGCGAGAGCCGAGTTCAAATCAGCATGAAGTTTTAACATCTACTCTCGTGTAATGTAAATCATTACAGCAGCGTGGAATTAGGAACCATTAAAAAATAAAGTAATAAAGCAAAGGAGCAGCAGTATATAAGCAGAGATCTTAGTTGCTAACTGTGACTCCAGATTAAGATATAAAGCACCCATCCCCTGTTAATTGTAGTTAAAGAGTAAGTAACTTCATATCGACTGTCCTCTTACATTTCAATAATGTTTCCAGCACAAAATGTAACTTCCGGCAGACGCTTGATGCGTTCATTAGACCCTGTTAGAGGTGTTGCTTTTCATAACCTTGGGGCTGTGTTTTAATGGCGTAAACAGTGCTGGCACTCTGCTGTATGATAAATCACATCAGCATAATTTAACTCCATCTGGTTTACTAATTAACTGTGTAAATGGGTAATTGTATGTAAAAATAATGCGATAACTTGTAACAATTGTAAGTCGCCCTGGGTAAGGGCGTCTGCTAAGAAATAAATAATAATAATAATAATAATAATAATAATAATAATAATAATAATAATTATGAAGAATCTTTCACGCCCATTCAGAGAGGTGTTCGCTTGAAGTCTGCAGCGATCATTATTACCAGCTAAAGCAGTGAAAAAAAAACAGTGAAAAAAAAACGACTTGCCGTACCTGGGTTATGAAATATAATTTATATATATATATATATATATATATATATATATATATATATATATATATATGAAAATTACCCTTTTTAGGAAAAAATCACCATAAAAGTAGTTGCATAATAATAATAATAATAATAATAATATTAGAACTTTTCCAGTTATTATTTTACATTCATTTGAAATTCACTGCATGAAAAAACAGCTATGTTTTTGTATTTGGTTAAGCAGGAAAAATATATACAGTAATAAGAATAAATCATAGATTTGAATGTAAACAATAACAAGTAGTTGTCATGCCGTCAAAAACCTATAAATACCTCCAATGTTTTGATTCAAACACAGGCTCCCTTGAGAAAGATATGTGCAACATATCGAAACGTTGGGCAGCTGGCTCTTTGAGCTAAAATATATTATTGTGTTTTATACATAATATCATCCTACAAAGGAAATGAATGGAGGAAGTGAGAGGCGGACTGGAGTATTACACCAATCCAGGAGGGCGACACAGACGGATAATAAACTTAGAGACTGACGGCACAGAGAAATGAATGGAGGAAGTGAGCACAATATATAGAACAGCATTACATCATGTAAGAATAAATCATAGATTTGAATGTAAACAATAACAAGTAGTTGTCATGCCGTCAAAACCTATAAATACCTCCAATGTTTTGATTCAAACACAGGCTCCTTGAGAAAGATATGTGCAACATATCGAAACGTTGGGCAGCTGGCTCTTTGAGCTAAAATATATTATTGTGTTTTATACATAATATCATCCTACAAAGGAAATGAATGGAGGAAGTGAGAGGCGGACTGGAGTATTACACCAATCCAGGAGGGCGACACAGACGGATAATAAACTTAAGAGACTGACGGCACAGAGAGAAATGAATGGAGGAAGTGAGCACAATATATAGAACAGCATTACATCATGTAAGAATAAATCATAGATTTGAATGTAAACAATAACAAGTAGTTGTCATGCCGTCAAAACCTATAAATACCTCCAATGTTTTGATTCAAACACAGGCTCCTTGAGAAAGATATGTGCAACATATCGAAACGTTAGCAGCTGGCTCTTTGAGCTAAAATATATTATTGTGTTTTATACATAATATCATCCTACAAAGGAAATGAATGGAGGAAGTGAGAGGCGGACTGGAGTATTACACCAATCCAGGAGGGCGACACAGACGGATAATAAACTTAAGAGACTGACGGCACAGAGAGAAATGAATGGAGGAAGTGAGCACAATATATAGAACAGCATTACATCATGTAAGAATAAATCATAGATTTGAATGTAAACAATAACAAGTAGTTGTCATGCCGTCAAAAACCTATAAATACCTCCAATGTTTTGATTCAAACACAGGCTCCCTTGAGAAAGATATGTGCAACATATCGAAACGTTGGGCAGCTGGCTCTTTGAGCTAAAATATATTATTGTGTTTTATACATAATATCATCCTACAAAGGAAATGAATGGAGGAAGTGAGAGGCGGACTGGAGTATTACACCAATCCAGGAGGGCGACACAGACGGATAATAAACTTAAGAGACTGACGGCACAGAGAGAAATGAATGGAGGAAGTGAGCACAATATATAGAACAGCATTACATCATGTAAGAATAAATCATAGATTTGAATGTAAACAATAACAAGTAGTTGTCATGCCGTCAAAAACCTATAAATACCTCCAATGTTTTGATTCAAACACAGGCTCCCTTGAGAAAGATATGTGCGACATATCGAAACGTTGGGCAGCTGGCTCTTTGAGCTAAAATATATTATTGTGTTTTATACATAATATCATCCTACAAAGGAAATGAATGGAGGAAGTGAGAGGCGGACTGGAGTATTACACCAATCCAGGAGGGCGACACAGACGGATAATAAACTTAAGAGACTGACGGCACAGAGAGAAATGAATGGAGGAAGTGAGCACAATATATAGAACAGCATTACATCATGTAAGAATAAATCATAGATTTGAATGTAAACAATAACAAGTAGTTGTCATGCCGTCAAAAACCTATAAATACCTCCAATGTTTTGATTCAAACACAGGCTCCTTGAGAAAGATATGTGCAACATATCGAAACGTTGGGCAGCTGGCTCTTTGAGCTAAAATATATTATTGTGTTTTATACATAATATCATCCTACAAAGGAAATGAATGGAGGAAGTGAGAGGCGGACTGAGTATTACACCAATCCAGGAGGGCGACACAGACGGATAATAAACTTAAGAGACTGACGGCACAGAGAGAAATGAATGGAGGAAGTGATCACAATATATAGAACAGCATTACATCATGTAAGAATAAATCATAGATTTGAATGTAAACAATAACAAGTAGTTGTCATGCCGTCAAAAACCTATAAATACCTCCAATGTTTTGATTCAAACACAGGCTCCCTTGAGAAAGATATGTGCAACATATCGAAACGTTGGGCAGCTGGCTCTTTGAGCTAAAATATATATATATATATATATATATATATATATATATATATATATATATATATATATATATATATATATATATATATATATATATATATATATATATGTCATAATTAAACGTGGGTACTGTTGTTGGTACAAAGGTTGGGAGTTGGTTTTTGAATTTGATTCCTGCCCATCATCTGCATCTTCAGCAACACCTCAACAACACTCAGCATTCCGTGTTGGTCTGGTTCCTGGTGGAGGCGGGGGGTTGCCAAGGAAACCTGATGGTGTTTTTCTTGCCTTGCACATGAGTGTTGGTGGCAGAGACATGATGTAGCCATGCAGCGGTTTGAACACGGCTACACTTCCAGACTAACGTCTGGGTGCAAAAGCTGAGGAGGTATTTGCATTTTTTTTGTGATTAACATCGCAGCGGTGCTGGAACCAATGCGAGACTGTATATTATCGCCAGTGAAGATCGGCAACGTCATACAGGCAAGACGCAAACCTGCGCTTCCCTGACTGTACACACACACGGCGATGACTTTAACAGTTCGGCCACTTGGGGACCCCATTTTCACTACACTTTTACTGTGCTTTACTACACCATGCTATACTTTTAATATAGTAATATTTATTTATTTATTTCGCAGATGCCTTTATCCAAGTTGACTTACAGGTGTTACCGGGCAGTACAAGGTTACGATGCAAGGTCAATATTTAAATGCAGTATAGTTTACAGTAAGTGCAAATTATACTGCTAAAGTACAATATGAAATACGTTGCAACAAGTTAAGATTAGAAACATTTATATATCTATAACGACATAGTAGTAGTGCAATAGTGCAAGGATAGTGCATCAGATAATACGTTTTCCCTTCTGTAAGGAAGAAGGTGCATTGAGATTGAGATACTGCTCAATGCAGGAGTGGAGCTACTAAAACTAAAGCATGTTTCTGTTAATGTGCTAAGAGCCAAAGGCAGCACAGTCGCAGGCTGCTACAATGTGTCTGTCCTATACCTGCCATGTGAATAAATACATTGTGAAAATGAAGGCTTGTGCACATAGTCATACAGTGTTATGTAGCCTTTATGAAGGTGTTATGAATTTTACAAGTATGTCACTAATATACATCTGCCACGGCTGTAACTTCTAAATTAGAGCTGTCAGTATGATGGAAACGTTGATCACCTGACATACACACCAACAGAATGTATAGAATAGAACATGAATCAGCAATACATGTAAGTGTGACATACAGACGGATGAACGGGCAGACAGACCCCCGCCTTTATCTCCAGAATCTGATATACTCAATAACTTCAGCTCAATAATGTTGAGTAAATTGACATATGCAATAAGGTGAAGTGTGACATATCCATACAGACGAGTGTCTCCACCACGGGGGATTTCATCCCCAGAGTGCGATAACAAAGCGTTGCCACAATGTCTTCATCAAGTTCAGTCCCAACTGGATAAGCAGTTGTCACGATAATTAGAAATACAAACCAGAATAGTTGCCTGTGACAAGAAATCAATGTCTGTATGTAACATCTAGATAGCAATGACTATATATATATATATATATATATATATATATATATATATATATATATATATATATATATATATATATATATATATATACAGTACTGTGCAAAAGTTTTAGGCAGGTTTGAAAAAATGCTGTAAAGTTTCTTCTCTTCTGTTCGAGTTACCTGCAGAGATATATGTAACTCGGGCTAGACCGAGCTAGACGTTTGAGCCAGCGCTTTGTGAACAGGGATTAAGAATCATTGAAAAGCAGTTCCTGAAATCAACGTCAAAGCATCTATGCACAAGAAGTGCTACTTAATGTTAAAAAAAATGGGTCACTAGAGTTACATAGCCAAGAAAGTGGTGAAGAAACTACAACTCCCACGTGTCTTTACTGCTTGAAGTCCACGAGGCATGCGCAATCCAGCGGCGAGGCGCTCGGTTATTCCGTTTACAAAATGGCGGAGTGAATAAGGCTAAAGCAAAATTGAAAAGATTGAAGAGACAGCAAGAAACGGATTCCTACAGACAGCCAAGATTTATATTGAAAGAAACTACATTAGGCTGCAATAATTTTATCACATCGATTGACAGGAAAAAGGTATGTTGTTTGTATATTCAATGTTACTTCACAGTTTTGTTGAGGGGGTTAAATCTTAAAACGGCATGGTCGCGTGATATACCGGTAAATTATAAATCATCACGTAAGCAAATAACTGCAAATCTTATTCAGAAACTTATATATATTACACACACACACATATATGGGATATACAGATTTAAATGTAGTTTGTTGTTTATTAGCGACCGGGTACTTAATCAAATGTAATAAGTTGTGCCCAAAGGTGAAAGTAGCTTTAATTTCTTACCAGTACTGTATTATTGCTGAGTGGTCGTTTGTGTCTCATATATATATATATATATATATATATATATATATATATATATATATATATATATATATATATATATACACAGTACTGTACAAAAGTTTTAGGCAGGTGTGAAAAATGCTGTAAAGTAAGAATGCTTTCAAAAATAGACATGTTAATAGATTATATTTATCAATTAACTAAATGCAAAGTGAGTGAACAGAAGAAAAATCTAAATCAAATCCATATTTGGTGTGACCACCCTTTGCCTTCAAAACAGCATCAAGCATCAATTCTTCTAGGTACACTTGCACACAGTTTTGAAGGAACTCGCAGGTAGGTTGGCCCAAACATCTTGGAGAACTAACCACAGTTCTTCTGTGGATTTAGGCAGCCTCAGTTGCTTCTCTCTCTTCATGTAATCCCAGACAGACTCGATGATGTTGAGATCAGGGCTCTGTGGGGCCATACCATCACTTCCAGGACTCCTTGTTCTTCTTTACGCTGAAGATAGTTCTTAATGACTTTCGCTGTATGTTTGGGGTCGTTGTCATGCTGCAGAATAAATTTGGGGCCAATCAGATGCCTCCCTGATGGTATTACATGATGGATAAGTATCTGCCTGTACTTCTCAGCATTGAGGAGACCATTAATTCTGACCAAATCCCCAACTCCATTTGCAGAAATGCAGCCCCAAACTTGCAAGGAACCTCCACCATGCTTCACTGTTGCCTGCAGACACTCATTCTGCACGCTCTCCAGCCCTTCGGCAAACAAACTGCCTTCTGCTACAGCCAAATATTTCAAATTTTGACTCATTAGTCCAGAGCACCTGCTGCCATTTTTCTGCACCCCAGTTCCTGTGTTTTCGTGCATAGTTGAGTCGCTTGGCCTTGTTTCCACGCCGGAGGTATGGCTTTTGGCCGCAAGTCTTCCATGAAGGCCACTTCTGACCAGACTTCTCCGGACAGTAGATGGGTGTACCAGGGTCCCACTGTTTTCTGCCAGTTCTGAGCTGATGGCACTGCTGGACATCTTCCCGATTGCAGGGAAGTAAGCATGATGTGTCTTTCATCTGCTACAGTAAGTTTCCTTGGTCGACCACTGCGCTCACGGTCCTCAACGTTGCCCGTTTCTTTGTGCTTCTTCAAAAGAGCTTGGACAGCACATCTGGAAACCCCTGTCTGCCTTGAAATTTCTGCCTGGGAGAGACCTTGCTGATGCAGTATAACTACCTTGTGTCTTGTTGCTGTGCTCAGTCTTGCCATGGTGTATGACTTTTGACAGTAAACTGTCTTCAGCAACCTCACCTTGTTAGCTGAGTTTGGCTATTCCTCACCCAGTTTTATTCCTCCGACACAGCTGTTTCTGTTTCAGTTAATGATTGTGTTTCAACCTACATATTGAATTGATGATCATTAGCACCTGTTTGGTATAATTGTTTAATCATACACCTGACTATATGCCTACAAAATCCCTGACTTTGTGCAAGTGTACCTAGAAGAATTGATGCTGTTTTGAAAGCAAAGGGTGGTCACACCAAATATGGATTTGATTTAGATTTTTCTTCTGTTCACTCACTTTGCATTTAGTTAATTGATAAATATAATCTATTAACATGTCTATTTTTGAAAGCATTCTTACTTTACAACATTTTTTCACACCTGCCTAAAACTTTTGCACAGTACTGTATATATATATATATATATAATTTCTTTTGATTGAATAAGTAGTGTGTCATAATACAATGTAAACGTTTGTTTAATATTGTGCTTCTTTTTAATTATTTTTATCTGTCCTAGTTATTGTCTGATTCATTTATCAGTGGCAATCGATTGTACTTGTTTACAGGTGGTTTTAAATTCACCTGGCTAAATGTATAATTGATTCATGTGAATGCACCTATTTTATTCTCAGCAGTAGCAGATTTTGTTTATTTCATTACATACATGTAACTGCGGTCAAGCTGTGTCAGCCACTTTTGAAATGCCGGTAAAGCAAGACACTTATCTCGCAATCAGACTCTTAACTGTAAGTTTTCCTGTTTCAGGCAGTGAAATTCTTCACTCCGAGAGATTTAGAATTGCACTCGAGTACAACGAGCGATGAAATACACTTTCATAAGTAAGATAGAAATCTCATTAATAGCATTAATAGTTTATTGTAACAGGACGATTCTGTGTTGTTTAAGTTATTGAGAACAGACATTTTTTGCTGCTTACCATTAAAATGCATATATATATATATATATATATATATATATATATATATATATATATATATATATATATATAAAAAAACTTGCAGTAAGCCCAATACCAGCTCGATAGCCATTATATGCTATTTATGCAGATTTGCACCTACTTCCTTTGGACCTCACTAATTTCACTGCAGATGTGAGTGAAAAAAAAAGCTACAGTAGAATTAACTCATACTTTGAGATGGACATGTGTACAACACATCTGCAGTGAAATTGGTGAGGTCCAATGAGTTTTTTTATTACTGTAGGTGCAAATCTGCATGAATAACATATTATGGCTATAGGGCTGATATTGGGCTTACTGTAAGTAAAGCTGCAATAAAATTGTCACACGTTGATATATGAGACGGACATGTGTACAACACACCTGTGAAATGGAAAGTGTGTGTGTCTAACTATCCATCTATATATATATATATATATATATATATATATATACACACACACACACACACACACACACATGTTTTTGGTAAAATACATTTTAATAGTAAGCAGCAAAAAACATGTTCTCAATCATTTAAACAACGTAGATTCGTCCTTTGACTGTTACAATAAGCTATTAGTGAGATTTCATTCATACTTATTAAATATTAACTTTTTTATTATTTTTGAAAATGTATGAAAGCATATTTCATCGCACGTTTTCTTCCAGTGCAATTCTAAATCTGAGTGAAGAATTTAACTGCCTGAAACAGGGAAACTGTCTATACAAGTCAAGCGTCTGATTGCAAGTAGTGTCTGATAGCATGACCGGCATTTTGGAAGTGGCTGATCGCTTGACCGCAGTATACGTGTACAGGTGGAAATAGTAGCAATGGGAGATCATTGTTCAGATCCTGAAGGCTAAACTTTTTCTTCGGAGGTTTATGTTATTGTGGCTTGAGAAGGTTATGTTTAAAAAGGAGTGCTATGTGCTTTCACAGCAAGGGTCTATATAAGCGAGTTTTCATAGGTTATTTTCAGGAGAATGTAACAATCTCTACATCTTTTGTATGTACGCATCCTGCTTCCTTAATATACATGTATCCAAACTGGGCTTGTGTAATTCATTTTGAATGTGTATCCATTTTAACTTGGAAGATTCTGTCTACCACAATTATGTTGCATGTTTATGAAACCTTGGGGACTGTACTTATCCATAGTTTAGCCTTGCTTTGTATAAATCGGACCTGGTTGGCTTACCAGGACAACAACTCAAAGGGCATAATAATAGGAGCATGCTATAGACCGCCAAATTCAGACGCTGAGCAAAATAACCTGTTATACAATAACATTCGAAATGCGTGTAAAAAAGGAGAAGCCATACTAATGGGGATTTCAACTTCCCCGGTATAAAATGGGAGAACCCGGTGGGGAGCACGACAGACGAAATTGAAATGGTGGAAATGACAAATAACTGCTTCCTAACGCAATTTGTCAAGGCACCGACTAGAGGGGAGGCATGCCTTGATTTAGTCTTTTCAAATAATGAAGACAGAATAACTGAAACAGAGGTCAGAGAGCCATTGGCAAACTCAGACCACAACATGTTCTCATTTGAAGTATTTTTTAAAACCCCAAAAGTAATGACTAAAGCTAAGGTTTACAATTTTAGAAAAGCAAACTATGAAGGTATGAAACAGAGACTAACAGAAGTAGATTGGAGTAAAATAGAGAAAACATACTAGATGCGCAAAACAATTACATCCCAAAAGTAGACACATCTAAATCTAAAACAAAATGGCCAAAGTGGTTTAATAGATCAATTAAAAAAAATATTCAGTGAAAAAAGGCACTTTACAGAGCGTTTAAAAGGGACCAAAAACAAAGTACACAGAAAGAGTACTTGGAACTGCAAACACCAGTCAAAAAGGAAGTTAGAAAGGCCAAGAGAGAGATAGAAATCAATATTGCTAAGGGGGCTGAAACCAATTCCAAAATGTTTTTCCAATATTATAACAGCAAGAGAACATTCAAAGAGGAGGTTAAATGTCTAAGAGACACAAATGGCAAAATAATAGATGAAGAAAAAAAAATAGCAAATATATTAAATGATTACTTTTCACAGGTTTTTACAAAGGAGGACACGGACAACATGCCCCACATGTCGACCTGTTCCTATCCAATTTTTAATAACTTTAGCATAAGAGGCAGAAGTGTTAAAGGGACTTAAAATAAACAAATCCCCTGGGCTGGATGAGATCCTCCCAATAGTACTCAAAGAAATGAAAGAAGTTATTTACAAACCACTAACCAAGATCATGCAACAGTCTCTTGACACAGGGGTTGTACCGACAGACTGGAAAATAGCAAACGTAATACTGATCCACAAAAAGGGAGACAAAACCGAACCAGGTAACTACAGACCAATAAGCCTGACTTCTATTATATGTAAACTTATGGAAACTATAATAAGATCCAAAATGGAAAATTACCTATATGGAAACAATATCCTGGGAGACAGTCAGCATGATTTTAGGAAAGGGAGATCGTGTCTAACTAACCTGCTTGACTTTTTTTTGAGGATGCAACATTGAAAATGGATAATTGCAAAGCATACAACATGGTTTATTTAGATTTCCAGAAAGCTTTTGACAAAGTCCTGCATAAAAGATTAATTCTCAAACTGAACGCAGTAGGGATTCAAGGAAATACATGGATTTTGGATTAGGGAGTGGTTAACATGTAAAAAACAGAAAGTACTGATTAGAGGAGAAACCTCAAAATGGAGCGAGGTAACCAGTGGTGTACCACAGGGATCAGTATTAGGTCCTCTGTTATTCCTAATCTACATTAATGATTTAGATTCTGGTATAGTAAGCAAACTTGTTAAATTTGCAGATGACACAAAAATAGGAGGAGTGGCAAACACTGTTGCAGCAGCAAAGGTCATTCAAAATGATCTAGACAGCATTCAGGCAGACACATGGCAAATGAAATTTAATAGAGAAAAGAGTAAAGTATTGCATGCAGGCAATAAAAATGTGCATTATAAATATAATATGGGAGATACTGAAATTGAAGAAGGGAACTATGAAAAAGACCTAGGAGTTTATGTTGACTCAGAAATGTCTTCATCTAGACAATGTGGGGAAGCTATAAAAAAAGGCCAACAAAATGCTTGGATATATTGTGAGAAGTGTTGAATTTAAATTAAGGGAAGTAATGTTAAAACTTTACAATGCATTAGTAAGACCTCACCTAGAATATTGTGTTCAGTTCTGGTCACCTCGTTACAAAAGAAAGAAAGAGTGCAAAGAAGAGCAACCAGAATTATCCCGGGTTTAAAAGGCTTGTCGTATGCAGACAGGCTAAAATAATTGAATCTGTTCAGTCTTGAACAAAGAAGACTACGCGGCGATCTGATTCAAACATTCAAAATACTAAAAGGTATAGACAATGTTGACTCAGGGGACGACTTTGACCTGAAAAAAGAAACAAGGACCAGGGGTCACAAATGGAGATTAGATAAAGGGGCATTCAGAACAGAAAATAGGAGGCACTTTTTTACACAGAGAATTGTGAGGGTCTGAAACCAACTCCCCAGTAATGTTGTTGAAGCTGACACCCTGGGATCCTTCAAGAAGCTGCTTGATGAGATTCTGGGATCAATAAGCTACTAACAACCAAACGAGCAAGATGGGCTGAATGGCCTCCTCTCGTTTGTAAACTTTCTTATGTTTTTATGCCTAAATTAAAGGTCAGCCACTCTGCCAACTACACTTAGGCTCACATACCATTACA
The DNA here is from genome assembly GCA_030684275.1 of Acipenser oxyrinchus oxyrinchus. NCBI lineage: Eukaryota > Metazoa > Chordata > Actinopteri > Acipenseriformes > Acipenseridae > Acipenser > Acipenser oxyrinchus. The sequence goes on from CM060256.1 coordinate 32,833,207, forward strand.
TGCACAAATAGGATGTTATAAAGGACCAGGATCTATAAAATAGGAATTTTACCAATATGGACAAAAATGAAATATTTGCAATGGAAGTTGTTTTACCTTGGAATTACCATAGGGTATATTTACAGAGGTGATGTCTTTCCACATTATTTTCTTTAATTTAATCCAGTTTAGCTCATTTTTAAGATAATGTTAACTACTTTGCAACCAGTTTTTAATCCCATTTTATAGGCATGTGTCCCTTTTTCATTAGTAACAAAACAAGTAAATCAAGAGGAGGATGTGTATGGACCTTCAAACAATATGAATAATATTCACCATGGATTGATCAGGTGCCACCTTTCTGAAATATGTAACTTATTTTCAAAACTGCATTGGGTGAACTATATCTTTTAAAATTGTCCTTAATGTAAATGGTAGAACAGTGAACAAACTGCTGGAATAGACTGAATAATAATGAACAGTGTTGTCCGTACAGTATTTTCAGTGTTGAAGCTTGAAATGGAGATAATCATGTTTTAAGATGGGCTTTAGACATTTTTTTCTCTGCACCAGCATATTTGAAATTCTTTCAAAGGATGTGCTTAGACTTTTTGCTGACTTCAATTTTTCACCAAAATGAAACTGTTAGTAGTTCCTGAGTGTTCTTTTTGTATCTTGTTGCCTGAAATGACTCTGCTTCAACATATGAAATATTCAGTTTGTATTTAAAGCGCAGTACATTGTGGTAGTGATCAAAGTTTTTCTTTTCTAATTTTGCCATCTCCTAAACAGTATTGTGGGAAGAATGTGTGCACGCCCTGCCTCTTCGCTAGTACCTGCACTTAATGCAATCTACCTAGCCGAATCTGTTTTGACACGGTGGGGAAAATATGTTAAATCTGTCGGAATGTGCAGACTACACTACCGTTTTGAAGCCGACTGCCAAAGTGTCGCTCGTCTTTCTGTAAATGTACAGGGAATTTCTTTATTTTATTTTCAATTGGAGCACCATCTATGTCCTCTACAGAAATTAAATAAAATACATTTTATATATACAGTCAATTATCCGATCTTTGAACTGAACACACCTGTAATCACGTGATGAATTACGTGTGGTGTATTACGCACACAGCTTCTGCTGCTAAAACGGCTATGAGATTTAGCTGGCAAAAAAAAGGACCAGCAGACTGAGGCAAATGAAAGTTACAGAATTATTCAGACCACCAAAATCTTAGATGGAGCATTGTGTGCTTTAAATTGTTGCAGTTAAGCAAATTAAAACAGTCGCCTCGTTCTTGATTTTTCTTCTGTTTCGTCAGTACGGGCTGGAGATCCTGCCTGTTATTGAGCAGCTAAGAACTTTTATTCATTTCAATTGCACGTTATTACAATGCCTTAACAGCAAGTATCGAAGTATAGAAACATTTTACTGAATTTCTGAAGTTCATTGTTTCCTAAAGTTCTGTAATGTGTCAAAGTTGTACTGAATTGTATTCTTTTAATTTTCAGTAGGCCTATATGGTATGTTTAATTACAGTATTTCATTACCTTAGGTGTTAGTTTTACTGAATTACATTAATTTATTTTGTAAAGCTTTGTAATTTTGTATGCTTAATGCAATATAATAGGTTACTAGCTATTTATCATCAGTAGCTACTTGTGTACAAAGTACTTGTGTGTGTGGTTTTTATTCTATACATTAAAGGTACAGTAATTGTTATTGATACAGTCAACTCTGCATAATTGCACGGGCTCGGAACGGTGTGAGGTCATGCACATAACCAGAGTATGCACATAACAGGAGTGAGGGAATACAATGGGATACAATTACTATATACAGTACCAGTCAAAAGTTTGAGTACACTTGCTGGAAACTAGGTTTTTTTCATAATTGACAATGTTTTACGTCGTATACGTTTCTGTAAATACTTGAAAATGAAAACACATGTTACAATATACAAAACAAAACATAAGGAGTATGAAAGCAATGTTCAAGAAAATTGAAAATTGTCTCAATCTTGGATTCCTCAAAATAGCCACCCTTTGCCTTAATAACAGCCTCAAAAACACAAGGCATTCGGTTAACAAGTTTCAGCAGGAAATCACCAGACATGTCTTCCCAGCTCTTCTGCAGCAATTCCCAGAGATATAAGGCACTTGTGGGTAGCTTTGCTTTGACTCTTCTGTCCAGTTCGTCCCATACAAGTTCTATGGGATTGAGGTCTGGAGACTGGGCAGGCCAGGTCATTAGATTGAGTTGTCCTTCACTTTCCTTCTTCACCAGATAGTTCTTGCACAACTTTGAGGTGTGTTTCGGGTCATTATCTTGCTAAAGAATGAAGGACTGCCCAACTAGCTGTTATCCTGATGGAATGGCATGCCTCTGAAGTATGCTGTGATAGCCATGCTGGTTGAGCTTGCCATGGACTTGGTAAAGATCACCAACTCTGTCACCAGCAAAGCAACCCCAGACCACGACACTGCCTCCTCCATGCTTGACAGTGGGAACCACACATGCAGAACTCATGCGCTCACCCTCTCTGCGTCTTACAAATACTCTGAGGTTGGACCCATATATGACGGAGCACAAGGAGGTTAAGTGACTTGCTCAGGGTCAGACAATGAGTCAGTGAGTGAGCTGGGATTTGAACCGGGGACCTCCTGGTTACAAGCCCGTTTCTTTAACCACTGGACCACACAGCCTCCTATATATTATTACAAGTAACCCAAAATACTGTACAAGTTCAGAAAACTAAAACCACTTGAAATACGTTATTCACTCAATACAAACAGCACTGTTCTCTGGCAACGCACAGTATGAAAAGTAAAATAATGTACAGTATATAACAGCCGGTATAAACAAAGTTGTTGAAATACAGTACAGTAAAACATAACTTAAACAGGTGTGTACAGTACCATACTGTAGGAGTACAACCGTGCAAAAAAAAATAGATAGATGTATGCACAGTATTCGGCCGTTATCAGACTGACAACCATTTGCCTACATGATGGCTTGTAGTGTGCTGAGGCTTGTTTTACAGATTTCGCCATTTTCTGTGTCTTTCTTGCCAGCTTTCCCCGGTGTCATACCATTGCTGTGCACTCTACGTTGCTGCCATTTCTGAAATATTGAAACATTCTTTTTTTTTTCTTAAAAAAAAAAAAAAGGAATCTCTAATGTTTTCATTATGCAAATTAAAATGCAATGGACTTTGGGACCGCACAACTTTATGCAATTAAGCGAATTATGCATTTAGCCAATATGCACTTAACTGTTTTGTACAATCATAGAAAATGATGCACTAAAAAACAGGACCAGCTGCATGTTATGCATTAAGCAATTTTATACAGTTATCCAGTAAGTAAATAAGTGGAGTTGACTGTACCTGTTCCATTATCCATACAAATCGATCATGCAAACTAGTATCAGTCCCAATTAGTTTGGATAATTGACTCTCGACTGTATTATACTGTAACAGGGAGAGATCTGGACTGGCCGTCTGACGCATGCACGATGCTGCAGGAAGGGGGGCGGCAGTCCCGTGGGATCTGCCTACCAGTCATGGCGGTGACACAGAGAGGTGGGGAAGAGGGTGTGTGCGCTTTCCCCCTCTCTGAGTGGCTGGGAGGCGGGTTTTAGTGGGATTGCTGATCCTATAAGTTAATACTCTGCTGTTTCCTCAGATCGGCCCCTTTAGACCAGAACAACGAGCAAGCAGTCAAGCTGCTCGGCAAGACCACAGACGGACAGGAGTAAAGAGCCGAAAGAAACTAAAGAGATAGAGAAAGTGGGGAATCCTTGGGCAGACCCCGATATTGTTTTGAATTAGCTGAGGAAACAGCATAGAGTAGGACGGAGGCCCGGGTCGTATTAGTAGCGGCGACTGGGGAAGATCACGCTGCGAAGTGCAGCACATTTGTTTTGTAGTTTTCATTACTGTGTTTTATTTTCCCAGTTTCTTTTTGCCTTTTTCATTTTTCATTATTTTGAGCACCTGCGAGTGCACCTGACTGTACCGAGTACCCTGCTGTGGTATTCCCGTAGATTCTGGATACCATAGTTGGTAGCCAGACCACGGACAACAGCGCCCTCTGCGGGCTAAAACAAATCAGAAAAAAAAAAAATAAAACCAAGCACCTGTGTGGTGTTTCAAAGATAATTTCTGTCTCCCGTGTCAGTGAATACCCACACCCTTCCACATATACATTTTACATTTTCCAAGTTTTACTGCTCGCTCCTTCCAAATTTTTCAGGACTACATCTCCATCACATACCTGCTTTCTACTTCAAGAGATCACATGATGGAATGCAGGGTCGTTTCTTTCTAAATGATACCCATATTTCTGTGTAATCAGTTTGGTAGTAAAAAAAAGCAAACAAATTTTAAAAAGCCAAATCCACGTTTATCTTTCATGTAGGAAAATGTGATGAATGAAATGAAGATGGTGTCAAATTTTCCTTCAACTCGTAATGAAGAACATCCTCATAGGCGGCATTTACATGCACAAGTCATGACCGTTTTCCACACGACATGTTTGCTGTACTTTGCTGCAGCAGCTCAACCTGGATTCTATGCTGCAAGTGACACATGCAAGAGAAATCATATGTTACTTTTTGTTTTTACAGTTTTACATGTACATAAGCCTGTTTACACACTAGTTTCTTTTGAAATGTTTATTATAGTTTTTCATTTTTTTGAAGTAGTGCTTTATATGTGGTAAGTTAGAAAATAAACTCTTATGTTTAATTGTTCATTTAAATATGGCATTATGTTTGATATGGTGTGCTGGAATAAAACTTGAGTTTTATCCAATAGTTTGTCTTTAATTTTAATATTGATGATGTTTAATGACTGTGTACTGTGATAATGACTGCCGTTGGTGGTTGTAGGTATGAGTATAACCGTGGCGGTTCTAGTGTTAAAGTAGTTCATAAATGTACATTTTGTGTGTGTGTGTTTTGTACGGCCTTTCTGCTGGAGATTACGTGAGATTAAGTCAGTAGAACAAGATCTTGACTGCTGAAATCTCGTGAGCCACAAGCACGATTCCTGCTCTGGTTTTTACCGTGTGAAAGCGATTGACCCTGCCGTTAATTGCGCTGCCAAAAGGACGTCCTTTTGCTGTTTCACAATGTATTTGCGTGAGACCATCACATAGTCATGACTGTAGTCGATTTTCACATGCATGTAAACCAAGCCATATTTATGCTAATAGAATTATACCAATGGTGACATATTTGCACAGGTTTGAACAGTTGTTAGCCAATGAAATTGCTCTTTGTTTCTGACATTTTATAATTACATGTTTGTAATTCTTAGCTCTTTCCACCAGTTTCAGGGTATTTGAACAAAGGGTAAAAATATGCTTTGGTTTAATATGCATGCAAGTTAAAGAAAACTGCTGCATTCTCATTGTAATTGTTTTTGTCATGTACAGTTGCAATGGCGAAGAGGATTGCTGACAAGGAACTCACTGACAGGAACTGGGATCAGGAAGAAGAAAGCGAAGAGGTAGAGCAAAATTAGTTTTGAATATGTACATTACATTATATTTTGTACATTACTCCCAAAAGGAAAACCAAATGGGTGAATGAAGGCTCTACAGTCAGACAAGTATTGGCACTCTATACTTGACAATTCAAGAAAACATGTAAAATACAAGCATTTAATGAACATTAGCCACAAATTAATGTGACAGACCAAAATACACAAGTTCTAGTAGTTTAACAAAAGTTAAGTCATTTCAGATATGTGTTCATAACAAAAGTATTAGAACTTGCATTGTCTGTAAAAATTTAATAGAACTAATTAAATATATTCATTGATTGAACATCCAAAGAAAAATACGGGTACAGCAGGTAGAATTGTCCGAGCAGCAAAAAAGAATCCAAGATTAACAGCCAAGGATTTAACAGCCAAGGCATAATAGTGCACGAAAGAACTTTACAAAGACATTGCAGACCTCCCTGCAAACTACTTTTAAAATAAATTCATTAAACAGTCTAAAATGTGCCAAGAAAAATGAACAGGAATCTGGAGCATTGTTCAACAAAATCCTCTGTCCAATGAGACTAAAATACAACTCTTCCCCAAAAATGGACCACAGTATGTTTAAAGAAAAAAGGGAAAGTCTTCCATGAAGAAAAGCTTGTACCTACACAGGGGGTGTGCAATTTTTGTCCAAGGGACAAAATGCTAGAAAAATCTACTTGCTCCCTCCCGGTCGCACAAAACACACACAAAAACGTAGAATACAAGTTGTAGAATTTTGGTTTTATTTAACAGTGAACACAATCAATCAATTAGTGATTAACAGGGTTGGATCTACCCTTGTAGCTTGACGGGGTCACTTAATTCTTCAAGATACACAAAAGGTTCCCTGTGACCCCACCGCACATCAATACATTTATAATATACTGCTGCTTTGTGGAATTCTTTTTGTAACTGCTGAACCCCAGATTTTTAATGGACTTGTGTACAACCTGTCAAGTTTCTCTGCATTTTGTACTGTGTTTCTACCAAAATACATGTAATATTTACAGTAGGCTCCATCAAATTCTGCAAAGACAAAATGTTTTTCTTTTGTTTTTCTATTATTATATACTATATATACCAATAAATAACTAATACCGCTTCTATTCAAATCTAGTTTAAAAAAAAAAAAAAATAGTGTTTTTAATATAGCGTTTAAATATATAAAAAAAGAAGTGTAAATAGTAGGACTGTTACAAGGTTCGAAGGTTCGTTTGCTAGCCAGGAATTCAAAGGTTTGTCAGGTGGCATTCACGCACTGTTTTTTTTTCTTCTTTAATGGAAACCATTTGCAAAAATTTGATCTTTTGATTTGATTAATGCATATTACGTAAACAAAAATTGTATTAAAATCCACGACCAAATCGTTGTACGTAGCAACTCTATGGCACCGCTGCCATGTATGGAGCAGGGTGTATTCTGTCAAAGCACTGGGGGAGTACCTATAGTGGTTGTAGTGCTTTAGTAAAATATGTACGGAATACCTAGTGTACAAGACTGTAAGAAAAGTGCTATGGTAGAATATGTGTGAAACATACAAAATATTTACGCTAACACAAATAATTTTTATTTAAAAAATGGAGCACCTTCCTATCCAGAGGCAAACCTTTAATTTCTTCATTTGCTATCTCGACAGCAAAGCGTTGTATAGTGTAAGCTGTATTGAAAGAAATGTCTTGAAACCCCTCGTTTGTTTGGGATTTTTTTGTTAAATGCCCATACCACCAAACCAAAAGTTGAATGCAAACTGTGCAAGCGACTGTTGATGTATCATGGAGGCATAACCAGGGTTACTTGACAAGCGTTAGTTCATATTATTAATATTTTTAGTCATAGTAAAATGTGACTGATAACCTGCTTGGAACGGTGACTGTTAAATAAAGCTTTGTTTTGCCTAAGTCCGCTGCAGGTGGTCCTGCTGCAATGGAAGCTTAATGTATATCTCACAAGCAGCCTCAGTTACGTGTACATAAACAATGTGTATTTTTATTGTTTAAATTATAAAAACTTGAAGGCCTTGATTTGGCCTCCCCAGCGCATCAGCATGAACAACTTTTGAAATGAATTTTATTTATTTATTTATTTATTTATTTATTTATTTATTTAAATGTTATATATTTATTGGCGTTAATTAGTTCATTCTTTTCTGTTGAATCCCGCTGGCATAATCATGTTCAGTCCATTTATCCATTTACTTTTTTTTATTCTTCTTTTTGTCACATTGTCTAACTTTAGCTGTTCCAATACTACAAACTTTACATCATTTGTCATGTCCTTGACTGGTGAAGTGCTGTACTATTCATTTCCTTGACTGGTGAAGTGCTGTACTATTCATGTTTTATTTCTAATTAATGACAGGTGGTTCTGAATTCTTATATAAAGTTGTTCCAGTCTCTCCAAGACACACACAAATAACACCTACTCTACCTTGAAATTCCCTATGGATTATAGTCAAGGTGATCTGTGCATTTTCTATAGACACTGATGTTAATTTAAAATCTCTTAAGCCAACTGACAAACACAATTCTACATGCAGACAGTAATTCTCTTAAACATACAGTACTGTGCAAAAGTTTTAGGCAGGTGTGAAAAAATGCTGTAAAGTAAGAATGCTTTCAAAAATAGACATGTTAATAGTTTATATTATCAGTTAACAAAATGCAAAGTGAGTGAACAGAAGAAAAATCTACATCAAATCAATATTTGGTGTGACCACCCTTTGCCTTCAAAACAGCATCAATTCTTCTAGGTACACTTGTACACAGTTTTTGAAGGAACTCGGCAGGTAGGTTGGCCCAAACATCTTGGAGAACTAACCACAGTTCTTCTGTGGATTTAGGCAGCCTCAGTTGCTTCTCTCTCTTCATGTAATCCCAGACAGACTCGATGATGTTGAGATCAGGGCTCTGTGGGGCCATACCATCACTTCCAGGACTCCTTGTTCTTCTTTACACTGAAGATAGTTCTTAATGACTTTCGCTGTATGTTTGGGGTCGTTGTCATGCTGCAGAATAAATTTGGGGCCAATCAGATGCCTCCCTGATGGTATTGCATGATGGATAAGTATCTGCCTGTACTTCTCAGCATTGAGGAGACCATTAATTCTGACCAAATCCCCAACTCCATTTGCAGAAATGCAGCCCCAAACTTGCAAGGAACCTCCACCATGCTTCACTGTTGCCTGCAGACACTCATTCGTGTACCGCTTCTCCAGCCCTTCGGCGAACAAACTGCCTTCTGCTACAGCCAAATATTTCAAATTTTGACTCATCAGTCCAGAACACCTGTTGCCATTTTTCTGCACCCCAGTTCCTGTGTTTTCGCATAGTTGAGTCGCTGGCCTTGTTTCCATGTCGGAGGTATGGCTTTTTGGCCACAAGTCTTCCATGAAGGCCACTTCTGACCAGACTTCTCCAGACAGTAAATGGTGTACCAGGGTCCCACAGTTTTCTGCCAATTCTGAGCTGATGGCACTGCTGGACATCTTCCGACATGGAAGGGAAGTAAGCATGATGTGTCTTTCATCTGCTGCAGTAAGTTTCCTTGGTCGACCACTGTGTTCTACGGGTCCTCAACGCTGTCTGCTTTTGTGCTTCTTCAAAGAGCTTGGACAGCACATCTGGAAACCGCTGTCTGCCTTGAAATTTCTGCCTGGGAGAGACCTTGCTGATGCAGTATAACTACCTTGTGTCTTGTTGCTGTGCTCAGTCTTGCCATGGTGTATGACTTTTGACAGTAAACTGTCTTCAGCAACCTCACCTTGTTAGCTGAGTTTGGCTGTTCCTCACCCAGTTTTATTCCTCCTACACAGCTGTTTCTGTTTCAGTTAATGATTGTGTTTCAACCTACATATTGAATTGATGATCATTAGCACCTGCTTGGTATAATTGTTTAATCATACACCTGACTATATGCCTACAAAATCCCTGACTTTGTGCAAGTGTACCTAGAAGAATTGATGCTGTTTTGAAGGCAAAGGATGGTCACACCAGATATGGATTTGATTTAGATTTTTCTTCTGTTCACTCACTTTGCATTTAGTTAATTGATAAATATAATCTATTAACATGTCTATTTTTGAAAGCATTCTTACTTTACAGCATTTTTTCACACCTGCCTAAAACTTTTGCACAGTACTGTATGATTTAAAAATATACCGTATGGCCAATTTATACGTCTTAATATGTAGTGATACAACAGGTAACGTAACTAAAGCAAAAGATATGCAGAATCGTTTTTTGGCTAGAGAAATACAGTTGAAACAGCGTTCAATAGATCAGAAAGAATAGAGTGAGACACACTTTTTTTAAAAACTAAAGACTCCGCTGAGAATAGTCACTTTTGTAAATGAATGGCTAATGATGTTAAGAAGATTATTCTGAAACATTGGACAATATTGGAATATGATCCTAAAATCATTGGCTTCCTCCAGTCACAGATTTTATTTTAAACATGGCAGAAACATAACATACAGTGGTCTCCTCGACATATAAGTAAGGCCCTGTGGAAATTCTGTGCACGGAAATATGTTATAAATTACAGATTATTATTTTTTTAAACAGCAAATACTCAGAAATGCACGGACATCAAAATTAACATCAAAGTTATTCAAGCACTTTACAATGGCTTGTGAAACAGTGTTGTAATTAGCTTTCAGTTCTAGTTCGTCAGGTGCATGTTCACCATTTAGGTCTTGCAAAACAGATAAAATGTGTAACCCATACTGATCTTGTGCATAAGTCGACTTGTCGGTGACCGCTGACAAGCAACCAGACTGTTTTACCAATTCTGTAATCACCTGCTTGTGATACTCTGCAACTTTAGGTAAGTATTCATGTCTCGGGGGTCATGTCCGTCTTTTAAATGACATGGTGATTGTATGGCCGATTTAATACATGTTGCAAAGTACTGTGCACTATCCTGTTTGCCCAGAAAAACAAGATGCATTAAAGTGCTACTGGAATGATGTTCTAGGGCACTATCGGCTTTTAGTTAAATGAATTCACATCCTAGCCTTGCATTTAATGTATTATGCCTGTATTTAATGAAGAAGTTTTGCATTGATTTGTACCGTTTTTATTTAATGTATTATGCATTGTTCTTCACTGTCTTGTAAAGCACTTTGTGATGGTGGTCCACAATGAAAGGCGCTATATAAAATAAATATTGATTGATAATCTAGTATTGAGCTAAGTTCAAAACTTCCTAACCAGAGGCAGTAGGAGCAAATATTATATTGAATCTCTACACAAATATTGGAATTCCCTGTTTGGAGTTAAGATAAATTTGGCTTATTCTATATATTTTAATATTGTGGATATTAAATTTGTTTGTCCTAAATATCCCCATTTGTGTTGCTTTTTTAAATTTTTGCCAATCTGCCTCCTTCCAGTAGTGATGGAACTTAAAGTGTATCTTGCAGGGGGTTATATCACTGAAATGGATGCAGCAGTGTTTATTAAGAATATTAGCATATATATATATATATATATATATATATATATATATATATATATATATATATATATATATATATATATATATATATATATATATATATATATATATATATATAGGCCACTAAAATGTGATTAATGTGGATCACGGACCACGTCTACCAAAAACACGACCTGGCATACAGGTTTGTGAGATAAAAAAAAAAAAAAATAATATGGTGAATACGTGTGTGTGCGGGGGTTACACAAACTCCAACCTGCCAGGGCATCGGGTGCATGCCTTTCCAGGGAAAGAGTGCCTTATTTTGCTCCTGGGTGCAGTTTGTACAAGTCAAAAGAGAGAACTTCACCACGAAATCCGTTCACCAAAAGAATTCTGTCATCTGTGGTGTGTACTTTCTCGACAGTGATTATCTGGAGGACGACTTACTTGAATATAGCATGGGATTGAGAAGCAAGCAACGAGTCAGGTTGAAGTCAGATAGGTTACCTACAGTGCACATCAATTTTATTATTATTTTTTTTAAATAAATATATCATTGTGGTTTTATTGGAAACCACTATGAACACACACACCGGTATAGATACACCCATATTAGCCCAAATATAAGGCAAGGGTTGTTTTTTGTTTGTTTATTTTTATAATGAAAATAAGATTTGAAAAATACAACCCGCCTTGTCAAGTCAAGGCTGTTGCAAAAGTGCGCATTGAGTACAGTATACAGTAATGAAAATTGATAAAATTAGCTGCAGTGATCCTGTGGAAAAGAGTGGATTGAAAAGGGGTCAAGTATCAGAGATTATGAAGAAGTTATGATGAAATTTAATATCATGGTTATCAGAAAAGCTGTTTCATCCAGCAAATATCGTGCTGCTGAAAAATTGTGTCACTTAAAACAACACATACCAAACAGTAATTCTTAAAACCTTTAAGCAGTTCAGGAACTTTGGGTATACAAAATCAAAAGACAGTAGTTGGGAATCTCTTCAGAAACACACACTTCTGCTTTCTATTCGCCAAAGTTATTCTAAATAATCTAAAATAGTCTGCTCTGTAAATGTGTATCATGTTACCATTTACTTCCCATCTCTGCATAATGTGTGTCATTTAAAATGTTTACTACATCAAAAACATTAACCTCATGATAAAACTATAATAACTAACAATGAGACTCGGTATAACTTTCTGTCTTGTGTTTTCTTCCTTAATATTTTTTTATTTTGCAGGCAAGACATTTATCAATTTTTGATCTGGGTGTACTCTATCAAACACCGAAAACAAATTACTAAAATGCAGCCGCAACTAATATTAGCGTGGAGTTCTGCAATACAAATCACACATAATTTTGATCATTTTGAAACTAGTCAGGCTGTAATCTTTGAGTTGCTAAACAAAAATGAAATATGTATGCACAGTGGATTAGAGAATATATAATACCATTCAAATCAAGTCATTCATCATTTTCTTTTATTTATTTTGTGTACCTCTGTGACAGGGTGGCTGAGTCGGTGACGTCAAACAGAAGCAGGAACGGTAAATAAACTCTCACCAAATACTGCAGATTTCCAAACAAAAAGACGTGGCACGCCATTTTTATTAACAAAAATAAATAAAATATTCAAACAAAAACACTGTGCTCACAGAGCAAACAAAAGTCAAACAAAACAAGTCTCGAACACAAAATATATAAAACACAGGTCAGGCTGGGCAGATTGCCGTCACTGTTCCTATGTTTAATTGTAGTTTCGATTTTCTATCTCGCTGCTCGCTCTCTCCTCTCTAACACCCACACGAGCTGGAAAGCTGCAGGCTTTTTATATTCAGGTGACCATCTCCCGATTAGCAACAAAATTAATCACTTAATTCGGGAGATGGCCACCTTCTGCACGAGTTTGCTAAATACTGTGTGGATGGGGCTTCCCATCCACGCTACTAAATAATAACAAACAAACAGCTACGCTGTCACATCTATAAAACAAAACAATAACTAAATACAGAAATAATAACAGAACACACGGCACTTCGCCGTCATAAATATAATAAATCATAATAAACAGATTCAAAATAACACAGGGGCGGAGGGGGACCCCGTTCTAAAATAAAATAAACAAATCAATGTACAGGGCTACTCGCCCTGTTACAACCTCCTATAACCCTTAGATCTACAGGGTCTGCTACCTGAAGGTTGCTTTTGTGTTGTGCAACATTCTTTCCCCTTTGTTTGCAGGCTGGGATTTTCTCTATAGCAAGTGAAGATGTCCTGAAAAGCAGACCTATCAAAAAAGCAAAGCGCAGAAACTTAGAAACTCAGGTAATTATTCCCCCTTTTTAAATATCTAAATAACTGAAATTAACGTATAGCAGGCAGAACCTAAAAATGGCACATCCAGGCTGCCACCCATGCAAGCTATTGCTTTCAGAAAACTATTGTATGCAGAAACAGTAATATTGATTCAGAAGAGTGTGTGGGATACTACCAATGTAATATTGAGTAAGATTGCTTTTTTTTTCTTCCTTGGTTTCAGGCTGACAGTGGCGGAACCTTTAAGGGATTTAAAGGCTTCTCTCTGTGTGGAGCAGGCGCTAGGGGAGCTGGAGGAAGTGCTGTAGGATTCGGAAACAGTTCTCTATTTAAACCACTGCCAAGCCTGGCCAACGGAAGCAGCGGTTTATCAAGCACACCCTCGTTCACTGGGTTCAACGCTGCCTCTGAAACAAAGACCACATCTGGTAAGTGGGTCATGAATAACATTTTACCGAGGTGGAGAAAATGGGTCTAGAACCACTACTTATTTGTGTAATTCACACATACACTTACATCTTTAATTTCCTTATTTGAGGTGGATTACTAATTACTAGAAAGAAGAACCATCTAGTGTATTGTATGTGCAAGCCAGCGTGCATTGTGTTCAGTAAAACAGTTTGAACCCCTTCAACTCCAGATGTAAAAATGAATGTTTATGCCAGGTACCAGATTGAAATAATTTGAATTGCTATTTGTTCCCCTGAAATTGCTATAAGATAGAAAATAAAACAAATCAATGATATATATTACATTTGCATTTACCCTTTAAGCCCCTGTGTGCCAGTCACAGTGAAATAAGTAAGACACAATATATATATATATATATATATATATATATATATATATATATATATATCTTTAATCATTTTTTTTTTTTTTTTTAAATGTTTGGAAAGAATAACACAAATATCATCCATATCCACCAGCCCTTTATATGTACTTCTAAAGGACTAGTGTACTGCATCATCTGCACAAAATGCAACCAACTATAACATTGGGGAAAATAAAAGACGTTTAGCAGATCATTTTGTGGAACATTTACGAAGCATTCGAACCAACACCTTGACATTTCCATTAGCCCGACACTTCAACAGCAATAATCACACTGCTGAAGACCTCACCATCTGTGGGCTCAGTCAGTGTTTTGGTACAAATTATACACGGAAGCAAAGAGAACGCGAGCTTATCTTCAAACTTGAAACTTTGGAGCCTCTTGGAATGAGCATTCTATTCTGACATCATCTTAACATCATAAATATTTTTTCTTATCAATATATATATATAAATTTACTGTGACTGTTACAAAACATACCCTACATAACATCAGCTAAAACACATCACACCATTTCAATTCTTTTATTTTGTCTACTTGTTAAGTACTCGTTTGTTGTTGGTGCGAGCACACAGGAATGTGACACCTTGAAAGCAAGCAGAGATGAATGGCAGGGTGATTGCTGTTTTACTCAAGTGCAAAATCAAAGAATAATACCTTCTTTCAAAGTTTTTGTTTTCAAAACACCCCAATCACTCATCAAAAAAGTGTTCTGTACCTCTCGTGTCTGAATCAATGTTGACGTATTTCGTTTGCAATAGCAAGTTATACCAATATAAAAATAAGTAAACAAGTAATACTGCAAATAGTGTACCAATAAAAGTAAATATTATATATACAAATTTAGATTGCTGGTGGTTTGCTCCTGTATTTTCCATTCTTCTCAATGAACTTGCAGATGAAAGTGATGTTTGTGCAAAATGCGATTTGGATAAAAATGTCACCGGTCAAATCCCCAACCCACCCCTGACCGCAAAATAAACCTTCCACAGCACCAACACAGCCTATACAGCATGTATACCGATGGAACAGGCTGAAAGAAACCACATAGAATAGATGGCAAACTTTGATGTGTGCAGGCACGGCATGGTACTGCAAATGCTCTGGCTTTTGACGTATGTCCTGGAGCTGAAGGGGTTAATATAATTTCAGAGGAATTGAACATGAGCATAAGTAATGCAATAAAACCCTGAAGTAGAAAATTGTGAGATGTTCAAAGAGTAAAATTCAACACAGTATTCTGTGCTAATTGTTGCCTTATAATACTCCATTATTTAAATCTTCAGTGCAGCATGGAGGGGCAGGCAGTGTGACCTGAACTGAGGCTCAGTCAGGAATGAGCTTATCTGACTTTCTCTGGGAAGGCCAAACTTAAATAAATTGTAACTGCTACTCCTGTAACTGCTAAAGAGTGTGTGTGTGTGTGTGTGTGTGTGTGTGTGTGTGTGTGTCTCTCTTATCTGTCTTTTTTCGGTGGTAGTTGGTATATAGATTTGCACAGTGAGGCATGGTAATCAATATGGGGATTCTGAGGTATAGGTAGTGTTTAGCAGCATTTTACTCTGGAAGGGGGCGGGGGGTGCAACTTGGCAAATCCTATTTTAATTGTCTTCAATGTTGGTGAATCTGTAAAATATTTTTTTGGCTGTATTTAATCCACTGTTCTATGTATTTGCAGTATATTATATTCCCTTTTTTGTTTTTTCCTCTCTTCAAAATAGGCTCATTAACATTTAACGGCCCTGCCTCCATCCAGCTTCAGAAGAGTGATGTCAGTACAGAATCTAATGGTGTGAGTCAGTCCAGCTCTGCCCCTAGCTCCACTCAGAATAAAAGCCACAGCAGTCTAGAATATAACAGACAGCTAGCTAGCCTGAACTGCTCTCATGGACTGGGTCACGGCACGTCAATGACAACCCCTGTGTGACCTCAGCCCTATATTCAGTGATTACAAGAAGCATTTAGCCAGCATTGAGCAGAAACACGGAGGCAGCTCCAACAGTGGCTCAGAGAGCGACGCCAGCAGCAGACAGTCAGAGTCTTTCTCTCTTCCGACGTTCAGCTCTTCAAAGCTTCAGCAGGGTGCTGCAACAGCATTGTTCACATTCAGCAGCGACCAAAAGGAGAGCACCACTTCAGAAAAGAGGGCAGGCTCTGCCGTTTCAGCAGCCCCCGCCACCAATGTCACGTTTAGTTTTGGGAAGAAAGTGGACAGCTCTGTCTTGGGATCCCTGTCTACCACTAGCACAGCAGCAACACCTACTTTTTCCTTTTCAAGCCAAGGCACAAGTTCTTTATTTGGAAGCCAAGGAAAACCTCCAGCCACTTTCTCTTTTGGTTTGTCAGCACCTCAAACAACTAGTGGAAATGGAAATACCCCAAAAGGTACCGATTTTGATTTATTTAATGCTTGGAATTCTGATAAGCTGTCAGTGTAATCTTATTTTTTTTACTTTTAATTTTTTTTTTTTTTTGTGTGCTTAGAATGATTACTTGTTTGTTACTACATTTTATTTTGTTATGTGTTTACTGCACATTTTTATAGTTTTTGTAAGATCAACAAAGGATTAGGTCTTGTTAATGTTTGAACTAATGGTTGTGCTGTTTATAGGTTAATTGAAATTAAGGGTCAGCAGTAGGTTAATTGAAAAGGTAGATGTATGAATTATTTCACTGAGCTACTATTTGCAGTGTGTCTAGCCCTTTGCCATCCTGCCACAAGGTAATACCAGATTATTGAATTTCCCCTGCCTTTTGTTTTGACCTGTGCAGATTGTATTTATTTTTTATTTTGGAGAGAAATTGATCTAATAGCCAATACTGCCATATAGGCTACGCCTTCCTACAATGACACAGACTTGATCTCTGTTCCTGGGATTCCAAAGCCCAGCTGCAGATTTTTTTTCCATTCATTTTTTTCACATCTGAACCTTTTTTTTTCCCCCTCCTTTTTGTTTAAATTCCTCTGAGCAATTTGGGCTGTAATGCTGATGAAAGTCTTTAATTGACGTAATGTATAGGCTGCAGAGCAGGAGGAAGCTAGGTCTGGTAGTGATGCCTGCAGCATAGGAGGGACAGTAGCAAAAAGAAATTGGGAGAATATTGGAAGACAGGAGTGAAGTGCTGGTTTTCCCATTCTAGTGTCATTTTTATCAACTCCGGAATACAGAGCTGCAGGGCACGCGGCTCAAGGAGGGACAGTGATGCATTCAAGAGTATTTTGCACTTGGTTACTTTTACATTAATCCTGGGATCTCACTTACCCTGAATGATTTGTAAGATTAAAACATATATATAATTCGAGTAATGTTCAAAAAAATTCCCTCATGTATGCTTGGTATGATGGCCACGAAATAGTTTATGTGGTCATCTGCCAGCAGCCAGAATAAAAACCCATGAACAGACCTGACCTGTTTGTATGGTGGTGAGCTGCTAAGGATGCAGCACTGATTGTTAGGTTTCAGTTCAATTGAATGTGTAGATGTAGTTTGTGGTGCTGTTTGTAAGGCTATAATGTTTTTAACCCTTTGTTAGTGGGTGTTTAAACATTAAAATATCTCAATTCCCATTCAAGTCCCAGAGCCAAGTTCAAGTTTTCGACATTCTTTAAAAAGCTTTGTTTTACAGCCATAATGCGGTGGCAATTCGTATCGCCCGATGCCGGGGACAAAAAGGTTTGTGTGAGGGACACCAAGTTCTGCTGTTATATTTTTGTCGGTCGGACAAGTAGTTTTTATTTTATTTATTTATTTATGTATTGCTCCTATGTTCGTTCTGTTGCTAGAAAAACACTACGGGTATATTTGTAGAGAGCCACGCAAGTTTCTGAAAACTGAATTGCGGATGTCTAGCACCAAAACACAAACATTTTAAAAAGTGTTTACGTCCCACCACTGGCTGTGGAAGAAGCTGATTTTTTTTTTGATTTTTTTTTTCTTTCTTTCTTTTGGTTTTGTTGTTAACCTAGTTTGCTATTTACGATATTTACATTTTTAGATTTAAATGCTATATTTAAAAAATAAATAAATGTACTAGATTTGAACAGAAGCAATATTAGTTATTTATTGGACATGCACGGTCCATCGATTTTGTGAAACTATTAAAACATGAAGATTGACAAATTACGTTTATAGTGATAGAAATGAAGTGCTTAAATGAGATTATCTGTACAATATATATTTAATACAGACTGTAAATCTCATGGCAATATGTATTAATTTATATATATATTTTTCAATAGAGTAGTGCAGGGAAAGAATGCTGCCCTCCCCCTAAAAAAAAAAGAAAAAAATCATGGTATGAAACCAGCCTCCTGCAGCAGTGTTCGTTAGCCATCATGGGACAAGATGTTATGCCTCTTTTCCACTGTACAACCGAGCCGCGCCAGGGCCGTACCGAGCCCTCACGGTGCGGTTAAGGAGAGCCTGGGTTGTTTTTCCATTGCTTCAAATAGTCAGAAATTCGGGCATAAACTTTCTTATTTCTGGCACACAACTGTAGATCTTCCTAAACACTTTCATGTTTGTCAATCATGGACGGAAATATGGACTTCCGTCCTGGTGAGATTTCTGTGTGGAAAAATATCAGCAGTCGTTTTTCGGTTGCTATTTACATTGGTCTCGGGCGGTGTAGTCATGTGAACTAGGGGAGGGTATTTTATTTATTTATTTTTTTTTTTTGCGCTACAATGAAACACTCGGATGTTCAGCACAGAAGTGGTATCACTTCATCTGGTCATCATGAAAACGTTTGTCTCTCCGGGGAAGTATCAAAAAGATTGACAAGGGAATAAAGAACAGATGGAGATGGGAATGGTTAAAAGAAAAAGATGATTTCAACTGGCCATTTGAGAAATGGTTGAAGAAAACAGACCAGCGTGGCCAGGATTGTTGTGTCCTCTGCGACAAGCCATTGAACTACGGTTCAAATGGCAAGAAGCTCCTTCACAAAGACCTTCAAAGGTTTGTGAATTTTCATTTTTTAACTCCATACAGCATATTCTGGTATTTTAAGGCCACGATACACTGCGATTTCCGTGCGATGCGATCGAATTCAGGTGCAATGGGCCTTGTTACCACAAAAGAGAAAAAATCGTTGCCTTTCGTACATGCTGTTGGCAAATTGTATGAGGAGAACAATATGTATCTGTGGGGATACCTAAAAATGTGCTTGAAATCCTTAACCAACTGGTTTAGCACAGTCAAATCTCTCTTTTTTTTTTTTCCCTTCTCCATAAACGTAAGCAGTATGTACTTATCCTGTAGTTGCAGTAAAAATAACAGCAAAGACAATCTCACATTCCGGCGCTGTTCTTGACTTAAGCAAGACTTAATAAAATGTCAGTTATGAAGAGAAAAGCTAATATGAGGAATACCGAGTGTAAAGACCTCAGGAGCTTTTTTGCTGTGCAAAATAAAAAATCCAAAGGGAGTATGAGGCCCTGCCTATTTCACACGGACCGTGAAATTCAGTCTTCACTGTGAAAACTGACTATTTTGTGTGCTTTTACCCTGCACTTAAACCCAATTAAGTTATGTGTATCGGTCCAGGTTCCTGATGTGATTTATAAGCTTGATTCAATTTCAAAAAAAAAAAACTGGACAGGATTTATTGATTGACACTTAACAGCAGCCAATAACCACTCTGGGCTCTCCTCATTGATTGGTAGACTGGGGCACCAGGGGAGGGTTTAGTATCCTAGGAGATCTCAACTGATATTGTAAAGTGAGTGAATGTTTTGCGAGTGTCCAAAATGAATAAACAAAATCTACAGTAATTACTGCAGCGGATTGTGTACAATAATTTTTCATTCTACTGGTGGCAAACTATTTTGTACAACCTGCAATGTTTCATTGGATCACATATGTCAGGCTACGATCCAGCGGCATGTAGACTCGGACAGCAATCAAAATGAGGACAGTGCATTGCTTCAAAATGAAAAGGTAAAAAAAAAACCTCTCTGAAACAGCGTAGTAATGTTAAATATTATTAGTTTCGCTCAAGACAGACCGCTACAGTTGGGACTGATTTTAAAACAATATGTATAAAATACATTAACAAAGCAGGTTACTCTTGATGTCTGCATCATCATTCTGTATTTGTTCACAGACGCATATACTTTTAGAAGCAACAAACCAGATTACGTTCTTGACGGTAAGTTAATATATACAAGACACGTTTTTAATTTCATGGAATATTTGATTTCATTAAAATATTATCGATTTGTTATCGTGGGGTCCCAATAAATAATTCAGACAATACAGACTGAGTCCGATTTTTTTACAATAGACTTCAGCTTTAAAGGTTAATGTTGGCACAAGAGGTACAAAGCACAGACGCTGCAATCAACAAACTGTGTAAAAACCTTCCATGACGTTTCTGAAAACTAATTCCAACAACCCAGATCAATGCAAAAAGAAACCAGGTTTTTTTCAACCAGCTCATAACTTTTTGATGGCAGTAAGGATATTCGCCCCACAAGAAGTGTGTAGTTTGGATCTGGAAGCCCTCCCATTATATTCTTTTCCAGGATTTGATGCTGACTGTAAATCAGAAATGGACAAATACCTACCATATGCAAAAGAAAACGGCAGTAGAATGACTTTGAATTAATTTTGGATTAAAGCTGCATAATTATTTTGCAATTTAACACGAAAGTTAAAATATTTGTCAGTTGTTACCAATTCTGTAGATGCTGAAAAGTGTTTCTTATTATGGCCAAGTTTTTACAGAACATCGGTCTATGAAAGTCTTGTGAACAACCTTGCATTATTATTGTTATATTTGTAATGTATATGTTACAGCATTGATGTTATGATTTCAGTATTTTATATAAATTGTTCCAGGAATCGGTGCTTTTTTTTAAATTGTTGACAAATTATGTGTTCCTACTAGTAAACTGAAACATTTTAAATGATTTATTTATGCATTTTAAGAAATAATATTGAATACGACGTATTAGCAATAAAGGGATGCATGACTAAATAAATGTCCGTAGCTTCTGCTGCCACCTAATCAATGCACGTTAATAGAATGACTAATTGAGATTAAAGGAATCGGGAGATTTATTAATCAATAAGTGGTTTAATTAAGCAGACTACATGACCACCTTGCAGTGGGAGGAATGAAGTGCAGCCTAAGAAAGCAGGTTGTGTAAAACGCAGGGCCCTATGTATACATAACAAATGCGTCTCGAAGCACCAGTTTTGTTAAAGTCAAGCGTTTGGCAGTATTTCGATTTTTTTGTCAGCTGGAAATGCAGGCCGCTGCCTTATTGGAACCTTTCTGGTGCTGCTGTTACATCATATCGTTGACAGCCACCCACACCAGTGAACGCCGGCCGGGTGAATCATGTCTGAATGCAAAGCGTTTGGGTGCAAAGATAACAAAAGGAAAACCAGTAGCAAAGTATTTTTGTGTGTCTAAGCCTTTAAACCAACAAAGGGTGGCCATAACAAAACAATGGCTACATAATATAGGAACGGGACATACACTCAATAGAATACTATGTGTGACTAGAGAGAGAGTCAACGACAGGTCGGCACACAAAGCGCGACGGAAGAGAGCTCCAATACATTAAATGTTCATTTTGTTTTTAATGGTTTTTATACGACATACTGCTCAAGGAGAGGCTGAAAATGCGTCAAAAGCTTTAGTTAACAACATGTTTTCTATTGAAATGGTTATATATTCATTTGCATTACAGTTCCCCTTTAAGCATGTCTGAATATCTTTATTTTACAGGAAGTAAGTGTATTGAGGATTTGTTTTTAAAAGAAATAGTTATTTATTCATTTGTGGGTTTTTTTTTCTCCGTAAACTGACCTCTAGAGCAATCAGTCTTTCAGTTTAGGACTGTTTGGGTAGAAGAAAAAACAGGCTATTTTTACTTTTATTTAAACAGTGACCCTATGTGAACAAAATGAAATGTATAGAAACAATATGTACAGATCCAGAACTATTGTAAAAGGTGCAGAGCTAACCCTAACTCGTGAAATGAAAAGTAATCCTCTTGTCATGTGTGCATGTAATAGGTGCAGAGGTAAATCACCAGCGATTGGGCCCAAACCTTGTCCAGCTTGCAGTCATTTAGCTAGACACTGTCGGATCTTGTTTGAATGTAATGATTCTGAAGGATTTTCTTTCTCTCATCTGAATGTAGACCCACAGGATGTTAAAAGGATTGAATGCATGAACTGTGCAGGCAGTCATTTAGTGAAATGGGCACATTTAGGCAAGTTGGAATGTGTAGAAGGTATCCCAGCTAAACGTGTCCAAGTATCTTGTAGGTATGAAGTCAAGATTATGGCAACCCACACCTGTGAAGCAAAGCGTTGGATCAAGGGACCTGTTGTGGTGTTTGCAGAACCAACTCGAGCTGAACCTGGCACAGAATTTGAATCCTGCTGGAAACGTGCTGATATGCTGGACATGTCCTAGACGATTTCAAATATGAAATGTATTGATGAAATGATATGTGTTTTTATGGTTGTTTTGAATAATATAGACTTTCTGATATGAAAAATAAAGGGTTAGGGGTCGTTTAAAGAGAAAACAGAAAAAGGATAAAGAGATAGTACCCTTGCATCGCCAGTAGATGGCTCCCTTGCTCCATGAAATAGGTTGGTTCACCCGGTGTTTCATTAAAACATTAAGATGAAAGCTTGTGATTTAGTATTGGTTAGATAAATAAGTAAAAAATGATTTAAAAGGCTTTAATGAACATGGTTAGATAGCTTTGAAGTTAGGAGAGGGAGTTTAAAGAAAAAATGTAGAATAACGATTTACCGCTTGCATGTCTTCTGGATTTGTTTTTATATCTTTATCTTCAGAAAGCATGACGCTTGATTAAAAAAGGTACAATTTAGGCTGAAAAAGCAGACACTATTCCTACCTATAGATTTATGTTTCCAAGGACAAGTTTCAAAGGGGAGTATTTTCTAGATATACAGTACCAGTCAAAAGTTTGAGTACACTTGCTGGAAACTAGGTTTTTTTCATACTTGACAATGTTTTACGTCGTATACATTTCTGTAAATAATTGAAAATGAAAACACATGTTACAATATACAAAACAAAACATAAGGAGTACCAAAGCAATGTTCAAGAAAATTGAAAATTGTCTCTAAATCTTGGCTTCCTCAAAATAGCCACCCTTTGTCTTAATAACAGCCTCACAAACCCGAGGCATTCGGTTAACAAGTTTCAGCAGGAAATCACCCGACATGTCTTTCCAGCTCTTCTGCAGCAATTCCCAGAGATGTAAGGCACTTGTGGGTAGCTTTGCTTTGACTCTTCTGTCCAGTTCGTCCCATACAAGTTCTATGGGATTGAGGTCTGGAGACTGGGCAGGCCAGGTCATTAGATGAGTTGTCCTTCACTTTCCTTCTTCGCCAGATAGTTCTTGCACAACTTTGAGATGTGTTTCGGGTCATTATCTTGCTGAAGAATGAAGGACTGCCCAACTAGCCGTATCCTGATGGAATGGCATGCCTCTGAAGTATGCTATGATAGCCATGCTGGTTGAGTTTGCCATGGACCTGGTAAAGATCACCAACTCTGTCACCAGCAAAGCAACCCCAGACCACGACACTGCCTCCTCCATGCTTGACAGTGGGAACCACACATGCAAAACTAATGCGCTCACCCTCTCTGCGTCTTACAAATACTCGGCGGTTGGACCCAAATATTTCAAATTTTGACTCATCGGTCCATAAGACCGACTTCCACTCCTCAGACGTCCAGTTTCTATGTTTTTTGGCCCAGGCAAGTCTCTTCCTCTTGTTCTGCACTCTTAACAATGGTTTCTTTGCAGCAATTCTTCCAGTTAGGCCAACTTCACGCAATGTCCTCTGAACAGTTGATGTTGAAACATCTGTACTTCTAGTAGCATTTAGCTTAGCTTGAATTTCAGGGGCAGTTAATCGCCGGTTTTGCAGACTTGTGACTCGAATGAACTTGTTCTCTGATTCTGAGGTCACCCTTGGCCTGCCTGACCTTGTTCGGTCCTCATGAGTGCCAGTTTCTTCAAAATGTTTGATGGTCTTGGCCACAGCAGTTACAGACACTTGCAACATTCTTGTGATTTGTCTTAAAGATTGACCTTCATTTCTTAAAGTAATTACAGACTCTCTTTTTTTCTTTGCTTAACTGAGCGTATTTTGCCATTTTCTGCTCCCTTACATTCAGGAATGACAAACTTGTGCCTATGCTACCTATATTTATAGTAATCATGGACCCTCACCTGTTAACAATAATTGGTGACAAAAGGTTAATTAGGTAACATGCTAGTTAACTCGGAGAACATCTAACAAAGACACTTTTATACTTAGGCAAGTGTTCTAACACCGTGTTATACACATTTCAGACTTTTAACTGACTTGGGCTTCAGACTGAAATCCTCTTGCTTTGGGTGACCATTTTATTGAAATTGACAAGATTTACATTTTCATTTAAAAATAAAATTTTTGAATGCAATTCACATATGATTATCAGCTTATATAAGTACCCGTATCATATAATGAAATATTAAGTGTTTATAGACAGGTTTGTACAGTTAAAAGCATAGATAATCATGAAAAAACTGGTTTCAAGCAGGTGTACTCAAACTTGACTGGTACTGTATGTGTGAGAAAGCAGCACAGAGAGGGACTTTTTGAAACATATTAATTAACACTGAAATTGGCAACAGCCGAGGTCTTAAAAACCTGTTTTGGCTGCATTTTGTGTGAACAGAGGACAGGGTCCGACTTAGTTCAGTCATTATAGTACTATAGAAGTTTAATGTATTAATACTGGCCTGTATTTAGATATAAATAACTGGACCATCCATTCAAATCGTAGAAAGAATTACCAATGAAATAAAATAATATTACAAATTCTAGGAGCAACTGTTAAACTGAAGTAAATTAATTAAAAGTACATCTTATAATGCCGTTTATAGTTAAACTGTTATACAAATAATATTTGAATATGGTTGAAGACCAAATAAGTTCAGTACTAACTGACACTGTCTGAAGGCCAGGTATTGCAAATTAGCAAAAATAAATGATTAACCCTTTTTTAGACAGAACGATATTTGAAACTAAAAATGTATTTGATTTCATAAGATTAATGTTTTAAGTATTTTGGTCTAATAAGAAACATGATATTTAAACTGGCGAGTGTTATTGCTTGTTCATGACTTTACTGTAGTGCCAGAGGACTGTGGAAGTAGGAGCAAGCATTTAATTTAATCAATTTAAGGATTAGTTCAGTTTCTTTCTCCAACTAAATAAAAAGTCCTTTAGACATTATAATATACATCAAATTACAGAATATAAAGGTATTATGCTATGTTCTTTGTGTTAGTTTGTAATAATATACTATCATCTTGTGGTTTTTTGGAGGTCAATGTCAGTGGAATTAGTATGGTTGACTAGTCTGTGTAAAAGCAGTTCTTTGATAGAAACTTCTGCTAGCATTGGGAATGTGGCCTCTCTCTCTTAAGATGTAAGAGCTATAAAATAAACAGGGAGCCTCCTTTGCCTTCCACCCCAGTAAAGCAAAAGAGAAGGCAAATAATCCTGGTAACCCTTGATTGTCCATAACGTCAGACTGCAAGTTTATGGGTTTGGAATTTAAGGTTTATAGAATTAATGGTCTAATACAGATAAGAAATATCTCTTGGAACAACATGCAAACATTATAGCATAAAGGACCATAGTAGGCCATATATTTGAAAAAAGTGCTTACAGTGATGTTTTACATTAATCAAAGACATTAGCCTTGGGAAAAAAAACAAGGGTGTGTGGAAATCTGCTTGTGCAGGCAACTCTTAGAATCACATAAAGGTTAGAGCCTGGTAAATACAAGACTATTACCATTGTTAGACATTAGTATATGGAGTCAAAACTGACACAATATGAGGCTAGGAGAAACGCATACTTTTAATTTAGCAAAATATAATCAATTAGAGATGATGTCACATATTAAAAACATCTCTCATATATACACATATAAGAAATAGTGTTTGCATGCACATATAACAGTAGTATTTTTTGTATTCTATTATAACCAGGATCTTGTGAACCTTGATTCACCTAACTTTTCAGATAAAGGAGGGGGTCGAGAAAAAAGAGGATGAGATCATTGTCCATTGTTGGACAAATATAAAATCTTAATTTTATTGGTACATGACTCCAATTAATTCTGAAGTTGGCCGGATCTTTTTGAAAATTGTTATTTGCCAAAAAGGTAAGAACTGTCTAGACAGATTAATGATTGGATTTAATTGAGGCTTCTCATGTATTCCAATGAGGAGAGAATCCTATAAAACCCCTAGGTAAATCACAATGGAGTACCACAATCATACCTTCTCACATTGGCAGTGTAAAGTGGTCCATTTTCTGCTGACTTACACATTTAAGCTGATCGAACTCAGTTTCATCTGCTTCTTGAAGACAGTTCTGTTATTTTGTTTACGCTGCACTTCTTTGTATTGAAGGTTAAGCATTTATTCAATTATTTTTATCTCACATGTATTGAATGCATTGCTATAAGGGATTTGCACCATGTTTTAGAATTACGAGAGTATTCTGTTGAATGTGCTGAGATATAGCAGTGGGTGCTTTAGGTGATGTGTTCTTGGCTGGCCCGCGGGCCTTGCAAATACATATAATTGTATTGAAGTGTTAATGCTAAGATCTGTTAAGACACTGGACTGCCCAGATTGTCTGTCAGCTAGGATTCGACGTAGAATGTAACTACTCAATCCAATATTTAGCAGTTCATAAACCGAATGAGTACTGATCATACTCCGATTTGTAAAACTTCAAATACATGAGTCTGTGTGAATTTCTTGATTGTTAAAGGTCATCTGGATATGTTGCAGGTCCAGTGCACGAACATGAACCACTAGGCGTTATTAACACCTCTGTCCTCCTAAACGTCTCCCCTGAGTTTAAGAGTGTGTGCAAATAAAAGAGTACGTATAAAATCTGAACTCTCAGAATTCTGACAGTGTTAAAAACAATAGATTTAGCAAAGTATATATTACAAATATTATTAGTCCCCCAGCCCCTTCCCCATAACATCATACCCATGATCACAATGTTGTTGGTTTTTTTCTTTTTTAATGCACTGGGCTCCTCTTGCAGTTGTTCCAATCCTCTTTCTACAAGGTGCTCTTCGTTGACTATCGGGTTAATGTTTTTCATTTTTTTCATTAGAAAATAATCCGTTTTTTTTTTTTAGCAGTAATTTTTCAAGTTTCAGCCACCCTTCAACTCTCTGATTGCTTAAATGTAGTGCTACCTGTATGCAGAGTTTACACATAAAACTACAGTCGCCAGAATTCAATAGTTAAGTCCTGTGAGATGAATCAGATTGATGGGCGTGTTCCCGTGCCTGTGATGTGTCTTGTGGCAGACAGGACTGCTTTTCAAAATAGCAACGTCTTCTTTACTGGCATTGTGTTTCATCAGTGTTGACAGCTGTATGTTTACTGAAAATGGAGGCATACTATTATGTATAATGCTCCAATGTTGGGACAAGGTGATTTACTTGCCTAATTGTCAGTAATGCGAGGATGCAGAGGTGTTGTAGAAACATTGAGACAAGCTAACAAATATCTGCCGGACATCCACGGTGACGCATTGCACACAGTCAACAATGCCACCAAAGATTTCTGCAAACCATTTGATGATTTGGTTGAGAATGTTGCCAAATACATTTTCTATGACATACAGCAGTCTCCTAAAGCCAAGGAACTATTTTCAGAATTACATGAGCTGTTGAATATGGAAGGATCAAAAACCCTAATTAGGCCAATAAGATCCAGTTTCTTCAAATAATTGAAGTGACAGAAAGAATCCACCAGCTAGAAGATGTCCTTCTAGTGTATTACTTTAGCTTTTTGACAGAGCACAAACAAAAACAATGTGCTGGAAAAATGTAGAAGATTCTGGAAAGCCAAAATGTTCCAGTTGACAAAGATGTTTTTGAGTCTCTACATGAAGCCGGAATCAATGGAGAAGCTCACTGTACAGGTTCCTGACAGATACCTCTGCACAGGACAAGACTGTCAAAAAGACTAGAAGAAATTGAGAGGTGACAGAGATAAACCCCCTGGCTGGGGCGTTTCTACTCAAATCTGAGAACCAGCTATAGGAGAGCAGCTTCTGCTTTGATCACCAAGTTACCATATGACAGCTCTACTTTGACCCAGCTATGCGTAAAACTACAGAGTGCATCATTGCTTTCAACGGGGGTAGCTGCCAAATGTGATCAGTGTGGATGAGCTTGGCCAGCTGCAAATGGAAGTCCAGGATTACTGCTGCAATGATGACTTGGATGCCATCTTCAATGCATACAGCAGCAAGTCCAGTGAATGATTTAAGGATGGACCGTGATTGGTAGGCATTTATCTTTGATGTGAAGCAACCAAGCAACGAAGCCAAGTGCTACCTAGTCCTCACAAAGCTTGTGACAGTATTGCTAAGCATTTTCTCATGGCCACTTGTTGAAGCATCTTTCAATATCATGGGTGATATCGAAAAAGACAGAACCTTTCTAACTGTTGAAAACTACGAGGCATTAGCTATGATCAAGTCTGATCTGAGAGCAAAAAATGTGACCAGTATGGCTCTGAATGTGGCTCCAAAGATGAGGAGAAAATGTAAAGCTGGTTATACAGCACACTTAAAACACAAACAAAAGGCCATGGGGAAAAAAAGAACAGAAGATAGCAAAAAAATCAATGAAGGCAGTGAGCATGTCAACAAGCAGTACCAGGAAACCAAGCTCAGAAGTCACCTCCTAAAGCATCTACAACCAAGACAACAAAAACTAAAACAATACCACAGAACAATACTTAGCGAGGTGGAGAAGGGTGCTAAAATAGGAAATTCTCTGAATATAGCCAAGAAGTCCACCTCCCCATCTGGTTGTGTTAAAGCCTGGAAATAAAGCACCTTATGTTCAAGGGCATAGAAGACAACACTAAGGCAGGCTTTTTCATTGGACAGTTGGCTGAAAAGGCCAGCACCTAATAGTAGTGTTTGTAATGGAACTTCTACCAAAATAACATGTACTGAACTGTAAAAACTGGAATGAATGTACACTATCTGGAGATGAACCAGTTCCTAGTTCATTTATAAACATATTCTGTAATTCTTACAGGGAACAAGTACATTTTCCATAGAATTAAATTTGACACTTTTTTTGTTTTTTCTCTTGGTGACAAATTAGAATGTCAGTGCAATTATGTTCTATTCATGTTCATAATTGGACACCATTCAGTGTTATGAGTGACACATTATGTAATGCTTACAGGGATCATGCACATATCTAATTAATGTGCATATATGGTGTTTTTTTTTTAATTTGTTTTTTTCAGTTCTGTTTTGCAGGAAAAAATTTTTTTTTTCTCTAGAGCATTATTAAAAAGGTGATATGTATGGACAGTAATTCTTAATTCTTCTGTGATGTGTTTTTGATTATTCTATTTGTCAGATTGTTGTATTGTAGTTATTCCTTATGGACTGTAATATAAAGTCTTTTTTTCTATTCAGAAGTGTCCATTTCACGGATTGGTTCTCACTCTGCTTGACAAATTGCCAGTGGAAAACCACCCATACCTTACCGAGCCCTCACGGGTCGGATGTGCCAGTGGAGAAGGAGTATTAGATGAGGAAAAATAGCTGTAAAATGTTCTACTGTGTTGGTTTTTTTTTTTTTTTAAAGATATAAAGTATAATAAAAATAAAACAATTTTGTCTTACTTCAGCCTACTGTAAATATCGCATGCATTTTGGTAGAAAAATGTTTTCAGTTTTGCAACTGCTGAAACGGGTTTAGCAGTTACAAAACTGAACGTCAAGAAAAATCAGAATTCCACAAAGCAGCAGTAATAGTTGGCAATGATTTTGTATCTGTGATGCAACAAATTAAAACACCTGTACATCAGGAGTTGGATTCAGCTTAGAGAAAGTGGGTGGGATGGGATGGGATGGGTGGGGTGGGTGGGGGCAGAAGCTATTTTTGTATTTGAATAACTTGCAAGGATTGCTTATTATAGTTGTACTCTTATTATGTTACTTAAATGTACCAGAAAATGTGTTCCAACTTCACTGAAAGAAACGTTACCTTCAAGTATGGTATACAATTTGTTAAGATGAGGTGGGTTCACAGGGAACCTTTTGTGTATCTTGACGTATTTAGTGAACCCATCATGATACAAGGCTAGGTCTACCCCTGTTAATCACTAATGGACTGATTGTGTTCACTGCTAAGTAAAACCAATATCCTATAAGCAATAGGAGTAATTAACTTTAAGTAACGCCGGTGTGCATTATATATGTATCGATATAACATATATAATGCACACTGGCGTTACTTAATCAATTACTTAAAGTAAAAGAACTGAAGAAACCTACAGGAAAAGAAAAAAGTAAACTTCAGCAAAGAGGTCGGGGTGGTGATCTGAAGGATGTTTCAATAAATTGGCCGTGTCCTCGAAAAATCGTGGTACTTTAAATATTTTTCTTTTGTCTGATATTAGGTATCGTAGGATTTTGGTGTCCTGATACACTGTAGGTATCGATATACCGCAGAACACGAATAGGGTGATGCAAAACTTTTGGCCATAGCTATAGTAGGCTACTTATCTTATCTGTTCCATTTATTTTCATCCTGCCTTTGGTGTCGTTGTCTCTTTATTTATTGTGCTCCCAAGTACTGCTTCAGTTGTGTCTTCAAGATCTAGACATATCAGGATTTTAACTGGACAAACCCATTCTGATCCAACCAGTATGAAGAGAAGTGGATCTTGCTCCATTTGTTCTGTAATCAGATTGGAGCTGGGTGTGCTATAACAACAGATGTCAAGCATTTCATCCGATTGCATTCAAACTGAAGCAAGCTGCTTTGTTCAATTGACTGTCTGGTTTTCAAAATGCAACATTCTAAAAAAAAAATGGCATACACTATGTGCATAATGCATAGTTTGTCCAGTCGGTGCCACACTTTAAGTACAGAATGGGCTGCCTTTTCCTGCAGTAATGGTTGAAAGGCCTGCTGTGCATCACCAGTGATTGTGTTAGAAAATCTGCTGCTGCTGCACTCTGCACCTTATCTCCAGAAACCATTAAAGAAAAAGAGTTTCCATTTACTTTGACCTTGACCTCAAATCTAATACAGCTGTTGTATATTTTCAGTTTGTGGATCATAGAGATGAATTGCATAAGATGTACTGTATAATTGTCCTCTGTCAAGTTTGAATGTCTATATCATGGTGGCCAGTGCTTCTTTTTGCATGTACAAAAGGACCCTGAATAGACATTTCCAATTTTGCTGTGTCATAGAGGATGTTTGTTTTTGTTAATAAAAACCATACATTGCAGGATGGAAATTAAGCTTGATTAGCCACAGTGTATAGGGCTCAGTTGTGTATTATTAAACTTGCAATAAAACCAGGAATGGAACTGCTATGCAACTGGAGTCTAATTTCCATCCCTGCATTGTTAAAAGGCTATTTCATTGCACAACATCTTTAAAACCTTCCTTTTTATCTTTTTTATATTTAACACCTAGCGATTCTTTCAATAGAATGTGAACATTTTGGTATCTTAACGATTCCAATATATTTGATTTTAACATCTACTAGTGTTACAGTTGACCATTAACTAAGATTAATAAAATTGGGCCCTTTTGTGATATGATTTCCTGGTTAGATAGTCGCATTGCTCTGGCACCCTCATTGCAGGAATTCCTAAGAGAATGTGATTTATAGAGTTCATTGCTGGTTTTCCTCGGCCACTAGTCATTTTGATATATTGTCTCTGCTTCTAAAGGTTAGAGCTGCGCTAGGATAGAACATATTAAATTCACACAGAGCATAGTAATTCCTCTACAGGCCGACTGCTTTTAATGCACTCTGCAAAAAAGTATTCCTTACAATTTTTTATAATTTTAAAATGTATAAACCACCTACTGTTAACTGAATGGCAGCGTTTAAACAATGGTCCATCATGCTGAATGCCAGTAGGATTCCTGTCTCAAGATTCAAGATTGAAAATGTTGTTGCATTTGCAGAAAAGCCTTTTAAAAGCATTGTTTTTCTTTAACAAACGAAAGATCTAAGAATTAAGATGAGTGATTTTATGTATTAGCTGTGACCTATAATTCTAGCCTTCTGTGTCTGTATAAAGTCTGTTTCAATCATTGTATATTTTTTTTTTGTATTAGAAGAAAGAGGTAATGAAGAGGAGACTGAAGAGCCTCCCAAACCTGTTGTCAATGAAGTGAAAGAGGATGATGCCTTTTATTCTACAAAGTAAGTGTGTGCAATGTTATGCTGTGTCAGTGGGGATCGTTCTTGGGATAACCACATTTTATTTTACTTCAGATTTGAAACAAAGATTCCTGAGATGATAGCTGTTCAGCATTTGCCAGGCAAAATATCTAGCCTGCAGTAGATTATTTTATTTATTTTTTTTAACCAAAAAAGCTGAGAATCACTAGCAGATCAATAGTTCCTTTAAATAAAAAGCTGTTTTAGCTGTTGAATCATCACTTCTCCAAAGCATTTATTTCAATTTGTAACTAACTGTTGTATATTGCTGCTGCCAAAGATTTGATGTAATTAAAATAATAATCTTGTCTAAAGCCAGTCCTTGTATTTAAATGTATTGGTCCTGACACTGGTTTTGTCGTGAACTTCACTGCTGTGGTGAAATTAACATAGTCTTTTAGAGCACCATTCCTGCTAAGGTGGTGTACAGCAAAGACCGAGGTGCTATAATCTGCAGGTCCTTGACAGTGAAACAAAACAGATTTTTAAACTTTGATCCTCCCAGCAGTTCGGTTTTCTGACACTCGAGATCCGTTCCAGTCTGGGCTTTTTTTCCTCACTCGGGTCCTACATTACTAAATTAACCCTGAGCAGTTTCAATGAACTATTTTAGGACATGCTTGGAATGAAAACCTGGACTCCAATGAATCTCGAGGGCCAGAGTTGTGTTGTGCACCTCTGCTTTCTGAGATTTGGAGGGATGGGTCAGTACATTAAAATGGAGAATATTGTTAGCTCGTTTTTATTTTGGTTTACTAAAATGCTGGGGTGTGTTATTTTTATTTTTAATAGATGCAAGCTGTTCTACAAGAAAGACAATGAATTTAAAGAGAAGGGTGTGGGCACGCTGCATCTGAAACAAGTAGCTGAACAAAAGACCCAACTGTTGGTGAGAGCGGACACCAATTTAGGTACATTTATTTAACTTCATGCAGTTTCTTTCGCGGATATGCTGCTGGCATTCTCGCGCAGAGATTATGCTTCATTGTTCAAAACAGATTTGCATTGTTTGTTCCAAATATAAATTGTCCTAGAATCTTAGAGCACTGATCATGCTTTTGTTTTAATGAAAAGGGCTTGAGCAGCGGGGGTGGGGTTTGTAACGATTGCAAACACTGGGATTCCCTGCCACCAGTTGTTTACTCAAGCTTACAGGCAGTAGGACCCCACCCCAGACTACTTAAGGTTATCAATCTAGAAATGCTGACCTACTTCAATCAGTTCTGTCCTGTTAAGATGACCGATTTTCAGCTTCTAGTGACGGCAGCCTACAAAGTGCTGTTAAAATACATTAAAATTTCACTTTGAAGCAGGAATTCTGCAAAACCCTTTATATCCGCCACCCTGTTTACATATTATTAAAAAAAAAACATACACACACACCTCTGTGCCTCATGATTTCCTTATCAGCCAGGCTCTGAGTTTTGGCACGTGTGTGTAAGGCACACCACAGACCCCTGTATCATTGATCTGTTAAAGGCTGTATCCTGTAAATACATCCTGTAGATCATGACGGTCTAGTTCTTCATGATACTGCAAAGGCTAGAAATGTTGCCTGATCTGTGAATTCATTTTAAATAAAATTATTAATATCTAAAATGCCCCCTTCCCTTTTTGTTATTTAGGGAACATCTTGCTAAACATTCTGGTGCAGTCTTCAATGCCCTGCACAAGGATGGGAAAGAACAATGTCATGGTAGTGTGTGTGTCCAACCCCCCAGTGGATGAAAAGAGCCCGACCACACCCGTCCCGATGTTAATCCGGGTGAAAACTGCGCAGGATGCCGATGAGCTGCACAAAATCATAATGGAAAAGAAGGCTGCGTAGCATTCGGAGTGTGTGCAGAAATGTGGTCACTCGGCTGCTTTGAAAATCTTTTTTTCAACTGGTGATCCTTTGTGTGGAGCGCAGTAAAAAAATATTGTGGAGTACTGTGTTTTTTATATTGCTGTTGAGATCATTTAAGATATTTCAAAGAAATATATAATCTTAACATCCATCTTAATGAATGATAAACATTGTAGGACCTCCTTTTTACAGTGCATGCATATTTTAGTTTAAATAAAACTGGTCATCAAAACTGTGAACTGCAAATCCACTTTTTTCTCCTTTTTGATCTGAACTGTTCCTAGATGCACATTTTTGTTTTATTTTAATGTTGTCTAAAAGCCAGGCGGTCAGCGGATACAGGCTCATAGGATAGTGATGCTTAATTTTATACCTCTCCATTTGGGGGTGGGGGGGATAAACAAGGGAAAAGTTTGAGTGTACAGCAAGTGTTTTTAATTGCTTACAAACTGTCTGCTAAGGACTTACCTGGATTGAGTAACATTCCAGTGAGTTTGTGCTGCTACCTTTTTAATCTTCAGTAAAAATAGATAGGCAAGGAAGAGTAGTAGCTGGGAAGATCCTGAGGCTTGTCCTTGGGAGTGATTTAAGTTAATTAACCCTTTTGCTACAGTGTTGTGCCAGGAGAATATTCTGAGGATTGGATTAACATTAAAATAGTTTACAGCTCAATGTATTTTCTAATACTTACGACAACATAATAATGCATTTTTGAAATTGACAAATCTGTCTAAAATGACTTTTGCACCCTAATTTAGGGTGTAGTTAAATTTGAGATTTAGTCTCAAGTTTGCAATTCTATAGATATGTATGTATGTATGTATGATCTCAGCAAATGCTATCAGGGTTTGACTATTTTTAAAAAACTTGAATTACCAATTTTCAAAACTGTAAAATAAAAGGCATTTTTTTACATTGTATATTTAAACAATTATTACATGTATTTATTCAATAGATAATTCCTCTTACCTGGCAAAAAGGATTTTAACCTTTTCAGTCTACTTGCCAATATAGTTTTTGGATTTACTAGTCCTGAAGAGTTATGCTGTGCTTGTAGAATGACCATGGTGAAAATGTAACCCTTAAATCATTTGACTTTTCCACAACTTGTCTTAATGTTATGCTTTGTTGCAGATTTAAGTCCGCATATTCGTCAGCTCTACTGTTAAAATGGATTTGATTGAATCTTAATAGTGTCCTTTATATGCCTTTGTAGAAGTGGCCCACTTGTGTATTCATACAAAGGTGTCCAAACAACTTTGTAAAAGTTATTTGGGTGATTGGTAAATAAAACTATTACATTTACATGAAATGCGACCTTGTGATGTGCGATTCTTCCTTAACAAACACTGTGCACTCCTGAAGTTCTCCGGTAGCTGGTCCCACCACAGAGGGGCTAGAGAAGAGAAGGAGCGGGCACGAGAGGCTAGAGAGTGGAGGTAAGGCATGACCAGTCGGCCCGTAGAGGAGGGTAAGGGAGTGTAGGGAGACACAAGGGATTGGGGACAAGAGGGGGCAGTGGTGAAGAGAATGGTAGGCTAGAACAAGGGTCTTGAATTGAATGTGAAGAGAGGTAGCCAGTGGTGGGTGCAAAATGGGTAGCATGAAGGTAGCGAGGTTGGGAGAAAAATTGTTTCATGTCTACATAATCCTTTCTATTGTGGTTTCTTACGTCAACATGCGAGGACAAGATCAAGATTGCTGTGAGTTGTGACTAGAAAGCTCTTATTTAAGACTTCTGTTTCAGTCTTGTAATGTCACCTGGTGAAGTTAGTTTCTTTACAGGGTATTTTGAACTATTTTATTAGCCAGTGCGCCGATCATTAGTTTTGTCTTATGAATATCCTTTCATTCACTCTTTTTTCCCCCAGTTTAATATAGTGTAAACGCAGCTTGGCTATATAAACTATGTATGGTGGTGATCAGTGTCTTATTTGTAGAGTACAAAAGTAATTTTGTATCCTTCTTTGGTCTTCAATTTAATAGGGTGCAAAGTACAGCTACTTGTTTACTGCAGTTAAGAATAACTTGAGTTAACATATTCCTCTTTTTATCATCCACTGCAATTACAAAGTACCAGTATATTGGCTTCCTTCCCTCCTAAGGTACTGTTGTTGGGAATCTCAAACTTTTTTATACTGGAGAGGTCTACTGAAATAAAGTGCTAGAGTAGTTTTAGCATCCAAGCCTTTCCTCCTTTTTTACATTTTTTTATTATATTTGGTCTTGTTTGGATTAAAACTGGGAAAAATGCCTGGTGGAGAGGAAAAACTACACAGGTACCTATGACCCTTAAGAAGAAAAAAAATGAGCCTATTACAGAAGCAGGAGGTGGTCTATTAAAAAAATCACTAATGTTCAGTGTGTTTACTGTATCAGAATAAAATGTGAAGGGCTAAAAAATATCCTTACCAAGTTTGTGTTTTTCTACATTATATGTATGTTGCAGTACTTGTTAGTGTCCACTGGAGGGCATTCTCCTTGTGTACATGTTACTAGAAGTTCCGGTTACTGGGGAGTGTCAGGTAACCTCATTGCAGCTGTGCCAACAATTTCTTTTACAGAACAGGTGACGAATCTTGTGCAGTGGAAACAGAATGAGCTGTGTGTATTCAGTGGTTCCAGCCTGGTATGACAGGATATTACTGCAATGGATTACCAGTGAATAGGAGTTCATACTATTGCGATACCACTGGTGTGTGAAATATATGGACAATGTTAGCATCCGTTCCATTCTACATGTTAACAATTGTCCCTAAAAAAATAAATGCTGAATTCATGCTACATCTTCAAATACAGGAATATCTTCATCTAGTCAGTTACAACATCGCTAGCCAGAGTAGTACCACAGTGAACATTTTCACATAAATCTAGAAACCGTTTTTGTGTAAATGAGCTGCCCTTCTCACATGTGAATGTCATACTAACGGCACCCTGGACATGCTTCCTGTATTATATAAAATCTGCATCCCCCTATTTCAGTCATGATGGGTAAGACAGCTGGCACACTTCTGTATCAAAGATGGAATTCAGATTTCCAGCTGGTAATCACTGAGTGGTGCAGTGGACTGAGTTTTCTTAGTCCATGTACACACTTTGGGGCCCATTTCAATTTAGGCTTAGCTTGGAAAAAGCCATTTATAAATACATGCATTAAACAGAAAGAATGCAGAGATATTTTCTTTTGATTCAACTAACAAACCAATTGTTATTTTGTGACTTTCAAGTTTGCAATTTAATTTAAATTTGGCCCTTAATGTGACAAAAACAGAAAACATTGAACATTGACTTAAAAAAAAAAAAAATCAGCTCAACAAGTTTTTTTTTTCTCTTGTAATGTGTATTTTCATATACAAGTACAGAAAAAAGGCATACATGGTAGGAAATCATGAATGGACCTAACATGCACTTTGATTTTATTATTTCTTTAATGAATGTAAACGCAATACTCATCCCAAGATTAAAGCATCTGAATTATGTCTACCACAGCGTGGGATTCTCCTTTTAAAATGTCCTTTTTATTTTGTTCAAAGCCGACTTTTGCTAAAAAGCACCAAGAAAAAAAAATCTTTAAAGTTAAGTGTCAAAATACTTTAAAAGAGCACAAACGTACTGTAGCAGATTCTACAGAGCGAGCTTTGTTGAGTTCTCCGGATGAAAATGGAAGCTTGTTCCTGAACACAGAAAACACTTCATTAACTATTGTCCTGTATGCTGCTTGTTTTGAATATTCTGGTGACTCAAATGCTTAGGTTACTACTGTCTGTCTTTCATTATCCTCGTCAGTTGTTATTTTGTCCATATTACACCACAAAACTCATACTTAACAAAGAAAGTTCCCTTTTTTAGCAACTATTCACTTCCTGTGCTCCAGGATTTAAGCCCCACATGTAAAATTCTCTGTGAAGCACAGGAAGTGAACCTGCTGTATAGCGTGGTCCAAACAACAGTATTGAGCGCTTGTTTTTCTAACACAATTCACTGGTACAATTTTGTCGTTTCACACAATCTACAAAATCGAAATTGGAAGGCAGACTATAAAAATGGATATCTGTCCTGGAAAGAATTTGACTTCATAGTGGAAAATGTTTTGGCACAGCAGCCATGGTTGATGTTTTGGCTAGTGCTTGCTTGGGACTGATGTCCATTTTATCTGATCCTTCCTTGTACAGCAGGCTCATTGAAGACATTGAGAAAGACTTCTAAAAGTTTCTGACAGTGTTACTAAATTGAACTATAGAATGTTTACCCACTAAATGACTAAATATAACACTGAGTGTTTTAAAAGTAATGATTGACTTTATAGTCTTAAGTGTCAAAAGAATCTGAAATATAGTCAATTTAGAATGTCCAATTACCTTCCCTCACCACGACATTCCCCACAACAGAGTCAGTTACACACAGCAGCTCCACGGTGGATGTGAGCTACCAGCCCTTGGAGGACAAAGGCCAGTCCTGCAGGTGTCCGCTTCACCTCACCGGGCATCTGACCAGTAAAGAAGAAAAAAAAAACCTGTCCCTGCTCGTTTTAATACCCAATGTTTATACTCTACCTTTTAATTGTAAATTCAGTTTATACATAACAAGAAACGGGAGTCAAGTCATTCTGGAAGTTTCACTTTTTGTATCAATTCCCTCTCACAGGACAAGCAAAGGACCTGAAGACCTTTACCATACTCTTTATACACGAGAGGATTAGAACTGGCCTCCCCTTTCACCATATCTTACAACCATATGAGGAAATGGGAAAAACAAACATGAGATTGTATTAAAAGCCGAGACAGAAACAGAGATTCTGCCAAAGCAGCAGAACCCTTGACGAGCTCAGGGCCAGTCTGGGAATCCTCTATTAACATGGAAGGCATTCCATCTGGCTCTTCTTTAAATCCTCAACACATTCTCTATCGCTTATATATATATATAGAGAGAGAGAGAGATAGAGAGAGAGAGAGATCAACACATACTGTTCAAGTAAACATGGTTTGATGTTGTTCGTAAAGCCTTATAGTTTTGATTTCTGAAGCTGCCTCCTCTAGAAGAAGACCTCTTCTGAGCCCGGAGAGAAAGCATGTCTTGTTTGCACAACCTGCGGGACGTGGGACTGAAGAAGGAAGAAAGAGGCACTTTTTGATTGGCTGGTTTGTTTTTTTTGTTCTTTCCCTTTATAGTTCTCTTTCCAGACACTAGGTGGTAGTGTTGTCTGTCTCTGGGAGGCACTTGGCAGTGAGGTTCCAAGATAGGGCCTTCTCTTTTGCTAGATCATCAAGATCGGTTTCTGTCGCACTTCTAGAATATCTGAAGAGACAAGTCAGGAAAGGAGAAGATTTGAAAAGGGCAGTTTCACATTTTGAAGATTTCACTTGTGTTTTTATATAGAAGAGAACTACAATAATGTAGCTGAAATATCCTGTTGCCCAAAAGGTGTTCCACATGGCCCTATAAAAGAAGTGGCTTGCATATCATCAGATATAAATATTTGACTATTGATACAGAGAATTCAAAAACAGCAAACAGCTCATCAATCATTAGGAACACTTAATGAAGAGAAGCCACTATTTTAATAATTAGCTGTATACATTAGCTTCCCAACGTTTCGGTATGCTTAACATGCCAGGCATCATGGTATCTAGTCTATTTATCCATTTATTTTCTTTTATTCTTCTCTACTGTACATTATCTAATTTTATTTTTTCTAAAACAACAAACTTTAGGTCATCCATGATGTGTCTGTTCCTTAAGTGCTGAACTAATGGTTCATTTACTTTATTTGTTATATTTGATAGGTGGTTCTGTATTCTTTTATATAATGATGTACCTGCCTTTCCTACATATTTTATTTTATTTTATTACATTTTATGCAAAATATACCATATACAAAGTTGCTATCCTTGCATGACGAATTTTTTAAGACTGAATATTTTTTCTTTATTTGCGATTTCACTTTTATCTTTACCAATATATTTGCACGCTTTACATGTGCTTTTACAGATTTCAATGTCCCTTAATGTATCTGTGATCCCTTTATGCTTAATGTGGACTAAAATGTACAGCCAAATTTGCATCCCTTCTAAAAGCTACAAATCAGTGCTTTCGGAATTTTTTTTCATTTTTTCTATAGGTAAATGCTTCCAAACTATGTTTGAAATGTTGGGTAGTAATTTAGAATATGTAATTATCAATGGAACTCTCTTAACCCTCTCTTCCCTTTTCTTATAATCAAGTAGTTCCTTTCTGTTTTTTGTAGTCATTTTCATCACAACATATTCTTTTTATCTTTATACCCAGTCCTTTAGGAATTGCTCTTTTAGTATAGATACGATGTGCAGATGACATATGTAGGTACTGATACATATCAGTAGGTTTCAAGTAAAGATCTGTTTTAATAGATCCTTGATCAAGTTTAACCAAGGTGTCTAAGAATTCAATTTCAGATTTTGTCCATCTTAAATCCACCAAAATATTAGGGTGGATCTCATTTGCTAATTTATGAAACTTTACAGGAGATTCTTCTCCATGTGTGCATATTCCAAATATGTCATCCACAAATCTTATGTATTCTAATGGTTTCTTGTCTAGTTTCCTCCCATTTGCACATATACGTGCTTGCAAAATGCATACCAAATTTTGAGCCTACTGCTGTGCCATCATTCTGTTTGTAACTTCTATTGCCAAATGTAAAATTACTATTTTTTAAAACTATGTTGATCATATTTAATATTTCTTCCGTAGGTATCATGTTCTTATCTACTCTATTTTCCAGTGCCTCTTTACATGCTTCATATTTATATGAATACTAACTTTCAACACAGCAAATACTCTGGTATATCTTTGTGTTCACTCTTTTAATTAAGGCAGATTATATTGCTTGACTAAACCACAGAAATAAGTGTTTACACTAGCAGGTAGGTAATGACCTGAAATGCTGCATCATGATTGGCTGAGGCAGTGTCCAGTGTTCTATTAGGTTTCTAATGTCAGAGTTCTATTGTAGGTGAAGATATGGGAGCTATAGAAATGGGGAAGCACAGAAGGTGATATTTGACCTGTGTGTAACGATGTTAAGGAGCAGACTGTAGACTGCAGAAGAAACATTTCTTATTGGAACTAAAGTGAGACTTTAAAGTGGAAATACAAGCAAGATACTGTGGGCAGTGAATTACAGAACGGTCTAGAACGCACAACTTTATGTGAACACGGCCTAACCATTAACGGAATCTTGGTTCTTGTTTTATACATTCCATTGGATATATCTGAGTTCCGATGTCTTTACTCCCTAGTTTAGATTCTGGTGATGTTATTTATAACATGGTCTCTAAAAGCCTATTGATGAAACTAGATGTTTTATACCATTCTGCTATAAGATCTGTCCCCATTGTTTTACAATTGGATTTATTGGCCCTCTCTACATACAAGGCGACTGAAGCACTGCTCTATCTTAATCTAGCGAACCTTTGTTGGAAAACACCTGCTTACTTGCGTAGTTTACTAGAGCTCTCCTCTTCATTGAACAACTTAAGATCCAGTAAACGTATTAAACTAGTTGTTCCCATGCAGGGTATCAACAGTTTTTAGTTGTCACTCATTTCAGTTTGCAGCAGCCAATGACTGGAAAGAGTTTCAACAAAACTTCAAATTAGAACAGTTCTTATCTGAGGTTGCTTTTAGCTGTAGGGTCGACCCATTGCTGACTGACATCTGTGCCTGCTAAGTTGCTAGTTTTATGTTTGATGTTTTAATAATGTGTTTTTTACTTAACTTATTCTACTTATTTATTGAGTTTGAGTTGTTTGTTGTGGTGCTGTGAGCCTCTTGCCAGGTCGTCATTGGAAGTGAGAATTTGTCCTCAATTGACTCATCTGGATAAATAAAAGTTTGGATTAATTGTTATGAAATGGAGGCTGGTGAGACTCCGAGGGCTTACCTGCTGTGATGCGATGCAGAGGCAGCGTGACGTACGTGAGGTGTGCATACAGCAGGAAGTACTCCTCCATCCTATTGAGCTTCAGCCAGGAGCCCACCAGAGAGCGGCCCGTGCCTGACAGAGAGCGCGACCGCAGGTTAGTGGCGTTGTGGAGATCTGAGAAAGAATAAGGGAGGCATGTTAGGATACATGAGAGGGGAAGCTGAAAGGGATCAGAACAAGTGAAGGGTGCAGCGCACTGAGGTACACGGGAGAGGGAAGCTGGAAGGGATCAGAGGAAGAAAGGGGGCAGCACACTGAGGTACACGGAGAGGGAAGCTGGAAGGGATCAGAGGAAGAAAGGGGGCAGCGCACTGAGGTACACGGAGAGGGAAGCTGGAAGGGATCAGAGGAAGAAAGGGGGGCAGCGCACTGAGGTACACGGGAGAGGGGAAGCTGGAAGGGATCAGAGGAAGAAAGGGGGGCAGCGCACTGAGGTACACGGGAGAGGGGAAGCTGGAAGGGATCAGAGGAAGAAAGGGGGGCAGCGCACTGAGGTACACGGGAGAGGGGAAGCTGGAAGGGATCAGAGGAAGAAAGGGGGGCAGCGCACTGAGGTACACGGGAGAGGGGAAGCTGGAAGGGAAGGCAGATTAAATCGCTTTCAACGACAGCTGTTAATTGAGGCCACTGAGCTACTCTGTTTTTTTTTAATTAATAATTATTATTCAAACACAAATAGAAAACAAACCGAATTGTTCAAATGAATAGGGTAACCAAGTCTTCTGTGAAGCTGCAAGCCTGTTTCAAAAGCAGCTTTAAAAGGATACCATCTGTTAAAAGCTGCTGCTGTGTCTCTAAGGAAATGCAGCACTCTGCTGTTTTTAAATGTTACCTCAACCTTTGAACCGACCTCCAAGACAAATGATGCCCTTGCCTGCTACCAAAGTCACTTCCCATGTCACACTGCATACGGATGGATATTTGAATATTCTTTCAATTTTATTTAGCTGGAAAAACTGCAACATGTTAGTACTGTGTTACAGTAAGAAAGTTAAACCCAGAATGCCACCACTTTACTGAACCTTAAGAAACAAAGAACAGAAAGACGATCTCTTCCATGCTGTTAAACGGGGGGTTAATTTATTTGTCTGTTAATTTAATTAGCGATCTAACGTGGTGGTTCACATGGTTACGGTTATACTAATTCATACACATTGAGTTTCAGGGTTAGAAACTGATCCAAAGTGGTACATCGCTAGATGGCGCTGGCACCTCTTTAAAGGCATGAGCTAATCAGACTGTGTTACATGTATCTATGACAGGTAACTGGAACAGAAAATCTCAAATGAAATCACCTTGAACACAGCATTTGAGCAAGATCCCTGTTCACCTGCTCTTGAATATTTCCCCCAGCGCTAGTCTAACTCATGTCCCTGCCTGGCACTGACCTCCGCTGTCTTCGTTTTCTCTGAAGAACTCCTCGCTATCGTTGGCGGAGTGGGATTTCTTCATCTCGGCGATCCTGTTGCGGGGAATCTTGCGTCTCAGGGACGGAGAGAAGAAGGACGGCCGGTTGTTCCTCTCTGGAGTGGGAGGGGTACTGAAGGAAGTCACCTGGAATTGAACAGGGAATAATGCAAGATTGATACACAGTAATCAATCTTATCCAAACTAACTGGGCTGGGGGTGTTTGGATAATCAAATTGTTCTGATAATTGAATTATGACAGTGGCATTTTTTTTTTTTACATGACTTTCTCAATCAAGAAACCTTGTAAAAATATATAATTCAACCCTTTTACCTGTAAATATATAACCTATAGCACTGCACTGCTCTGTAAATACCAGAGATTGAGGGCTGAAGAGCGTATTTTCTTTGCTATCAGGGTAGAAGAGCACAGCGCACAACAAGACTAGTTAACAAGGGGCTATTCACATATAAGAGGTGTTTGGATATTCAAAGTTTTACTGAACTATATATGCAAACTGATGAATACTCTCCAACTAGTGCTAAAGAATGGCCTGGCTAAGTTTACAATTAAAAATTAAACTCAAACAAAAGAAAACCTCTACAGTATTTAGGAAATAAAAAGCCATGCCTTTTGAAAAGCAACAGTACTGTAGCACTCCAATCT
Source organism: Acipenser oxyrinchus oxyrinchus (assembly GCA_030684275.1). NCBI lineage: Eukaryota > Metazoa > Chordata > Actinopteri > Acipenseriformes > Acipenseridae > Acipenser > Acipenser oxyrinchus. Next base: position 32,877,531 of record CM060256.1, read on the forward strand.
AGATGTAGGTCTACGTAAGAAATGCGTTTTAATGCTAGTGTAGCCTAACAGTCGTGGTTTGGTGGCACAGCACTGACCCGCTCGTGTACAGGAGAGTCCGAGTCCTCCTCAGTGCCGTAGGGAGACGTGTCGCCGGTCGGCACTCGACTCACTGCCATCTCCGCGTGGCCCTTCCCCTGGGGCCCCTTCATGCGCACAAACTCCATGTTGTTGTACTTGTAAAACCCGAAGGACATCCGCTGAGCCATTTTCGCTGCTACGCTAACCTGCACAGGAAACACAAAGAATACACGCTCAAGAGTAAGTAGCTTTCGTTTTCCTTTTTCCCCTTAACTTTCCATGCTGTTTGCAGCCTCTCGGGAGTGGATCGCATTGCAGTTACTCAAATACTGTTGGGTTTTGTGTTTGTTTGTCTGCATTACGATGCTTTCGTTGAAGTTCAAGAGCTTCTCTTCAGGTGTAGTTGCCTGGCAGAGATACAGCATTTGTAACACGCTGTAGACTAGACCAGACAAATTGCCCTTATAGTGTAGATGAGCCAGCATTTAGAAACCTGACACTTTAAATCCAGTTTCCTTTTGTTTTTTTAGCGGGCAACACACAGCTGGCCCTTACAAATAAAAAGACACATTACCTGATCTAGTCTACATGATATATGTCTATGGGCAGCAGTGTGGAGTAGTGGTTAGGGCTCTGGACTCTTGACCAGAGGGTCGTGGGTTCAATCCCAGGTGGGGGACACTGCTGCTGTACCCTTGAGCAAGGTACTTTACCTAGATTGCTCCAGTAAAAACCCAACTGTATAAATGGGTAATTGTATGTAAAAATAATGTGTAAAAAATAATGTAATTGTAAAATAATGTGATATCTTGTAACAATTGTAAGTCGCCCTGGATAAGGGCGTCTGCTAAGAAATAAATAATAATAATAATGGCAGACAACTAGAGCTGTGGAGCAGATCCATAACTCATAAGCTATAACAATGCATGTAAGATGTATTGGACCTTTCCTATCTTCCCAGATCACTTGTATAACTGTCAGTACTTTTTTGGCTTTATTAACTGCTTCGGGCAACTCCGATCTCTCCTGAAGCTTGGTTGTGTCAGCGTTCTTCCTGGTCAGGTAGCAGCAGGGATTCTCAATAAGCCAGTAGATGCACCTTTACAGACAGTAGCTGCTCAGGTTGTTAGCATACAGGCTATAGCAGTGCAAAGGCTATTTATTACATCATTCATTATTTTATTACAGTAAAGGTACTGTAATAACAATAAGACAACTATCAACTATTAAACTATCAAGCAACTTTGAAAAACATCCCTAAAATATTTATATATATTGTGGCAGCAAGAAATAAAACACTTTTCTTTTTAGTTTTTTTTCATAAATGTGTATGGTTGTTATTATTAAGGCTACAACATTATAACTTTCTCTTTGTCTTGAGTATGTGTAGACTAGTCATTATCTTTTAGAATTGATTTTACTAAAAGGACCACAGGCTTTGAAAATGCACATTTTAAAAAACTGTTTGCAAATGTTTATAACAAACATGATACAAAGTAATGATATTGTTACTAGTCCTTTAAAAACAGCTGGCCTGAGTGGCAGTATATGAATGACAGGCTACTTCTATTGCGGTGAGCAGGTTAATCTTGATTCCTGTAGTCTTTTGAAAACAAGTCGGTCTTATTTTTAAATAAAACTTTGATGGCGGACATTTTATTTTCAGGACCTAAAATGAAAATACATGAAGAATTTGTTCAGGCAAGCCAGCAGGAGGCGGGTCTCTCTGAAATGGGAAAAGAAGAGAACAGCAAAACACAGCAGGGAAACTATGATACTGGATCTTTAACACAAGCTAGTCTAAAACAACAAAGCAATATTGAGGTATTGCAATAATAACCATGTTGAACGATTTAAGGAATTGAAATGCAGCAGGTCACATTTGAAGTTTAAGGGTCTACGGGCCCCATTTACTATATAAGAGTGAAGAGTAAAACAAACCTGGTATCTCATCAACAATACAATACAATACGAATACATTTTTATATAGTACTCTCCCTTCACACCATGGCATCCCAGAGCGCTGTACAAAATGAAAAACAGAAGAGAGCTCACATGTACAATACACTCCAGCTACAACCAATTACATAAAAGCACATTAACAAAAGTATATTTTCAATTTAGACTTAAAAGAATCCAATGTTTCAACCTGCCTAATGTCAACCGGAATCGAGTTCCACAAACGAGGAGCACAATAGCAAAAAGCTCTGGCTTTTTAAGAAGATTTTTTAGAACTAAGTGACTAAAAGTGACTTGTTTGATTTCAAGGAACAAATAGGAATATACAGAGTTAGTAGTTCTTGGAGATAGGATGGCCCTAATCCATGACCTTAGAAGGTATTACGGCAACTTTAAAATCAATTCAGTAGCCAATGTAAGGAACATGCATTGTAACCTAAAGGGAAGAAACGCTCCTCCATACAGTACAGGGCTCTATTTATTTCAGATTTCATTTTTACATTGTGATCTACTATTAAGAATATATTTTAAAAAGTGTGTGTTTACTATGCTGTGTGTTCAATGTACAGGATGACATCTGTACACAGGATAAGAGGTACTGAGAATACTTCACTGTGATTGGTTGATTTAGCATGACTCAATGACAGTGTTTTATAGGCATTAGAAAAAAGGCAGTTTTGTAAAGACAGATTTCCAGCCACTCACCCGGTTGTCATAGACCTTCTTGAGAGCTTCGTATCGGATTGACCCCTGGAAGATGACCCCCTGGAAGGTGTTGTTCTTGTCACTGGCCACCAGCTCCACACAGACCATCTCTCCCTCTCCCACAGTCATGTCCCCAAACACCTGCACAGCACAGACACATTACACAGCGGAGTCTCGCACACCAACAAGGGAAACAGGGCTACTGATGAACTGGAATTTATAGGACAGTGTGATAACGTTGACATCATCTATTGTTCAATAAATGTTTCATATCTAATGCAGCTGAATTAATATTAGTTTTTACTGGATCTTATTTTGGAATCGATCTTGTGTTCGTTCAAATCAAAGGACAAAATTACTTTTTGCATCATAAAAACGAATGAAACCTGCTGAATAATGTTACGTTAACATATTGAATTGCATACCGCTTTGTAGTTTTCCATGTTCTTAATGAAAAACTGAAAAATCGAACATGAATTACTGTACTACTATTATTTTGCGATATCATTTTGTAGTTTGTTTGATTACATGATGTTAAATACAAGTTCATATATATATATATATATATATATATATATATATATATATGAACTTGTATATATATATACACACACTGAGTGTACAAAACATTAGGAACACCTTCCTAATATTGAGTTGCACCCCCTTTTGCCCTCAGAACAGCCTCAATTCATTGGGGCATGGACTCTACAAGGTGTCGAAAGCGTTCCACAGTTGTGTCAAGTTGGCTGGAAGTGGATCTCTACTCCGAATAGCTTGTTCCATCTCATCCCACAGATGCTCAATTGGATTGAGATCTGGTGACTGGGCAGCCCACTGCAGTAAGCTGAATTCACTGTCATGTTCGTGGAACCATTCCTGGACAATCCTAACCTTGTGGCATGCGGCATTATCCTGCTGAAAAAATCCATTAGCAGATGGATACACTGCTGCCATGAAGGGATGCACCTCATTGGCAATGATGTTCAGATATCCTGTGGCATTCAAATGCTGCTCCACTTTTATCAAGGGGCCCAATGTGTGCCATGAAAACACACCCCACACCATCACACCACCACCACCAGCCTGCAATGTTGACATGCGGCATGATGGATGCATGTACTCATGTGTTTTCTCCATATCCTAGTCCTCCCATCAGCGTGAAACAGCAGGAACCAGGATTCATCAGACCAGCCAATGTTTTTCCAATCCTCCATTGTCCAGTGTTTTCGTTCCTTAGCCCACTGCAACCGCAGTTCCTTGTTTTTTGCTGAAAGAAGTGGAACTCTGTCGGCTGCCATACCCCATTCATGTCAAGGTACGATGAGTTGTGAATTCTTTTATGGGTCTTTCGGCACCAATGTTGTACTGGACTGTCAGTTGACTAGCTGTAGCCCGTCTGTTGCTCTGCACAATTCGTGTCAGCCTCCTTTGGCCTCTTTCATCAATGAGCCGTTTTCGACCACTGGCCTGCCGTTGGCTGGATGTCCTTTGGGTGGTGGACCATCCTTGATACACACGGGAAACTGTTGAGCGTGAAAAACCCAGCAGCGTTGCAGTTCTTGACAAACTCAAACCGGCGTTCCTGGCACCTACTACCACACCACGTTCAAAGGCACTTAAATCTTTTGTCTTGCTCATTTACCCTCTGAATGGCACACATACAGTACACAATCCATGTCTCAATTGTGTCAAGGCTTAAAAATCCTTCTTTAACCTGTCTCTCCTTCATCTACACTGATTGAAGTGGATTTAACAGGTTATATCAATAAGGGATCATAGCTTCACCTGGATTCACCTTGTCAGTCTATTTCATGGAAAGAGCAGGTATTCCTAATGTTTTGTACACTCAGTGCTGTGAACGAGAGACAGAAAAGACCTGGTTCAGACCGCACCTCAATCCTGAACACCCCCTGCCTGCCAGGCAGTCCTGGGCCTCTCCAGCAGTTTTGTGATGTGTTAATAATGGCCCCTTGTCCCCCAAACTGTCCCAAACTGGGTCAAACAAGCCCCTGCTTTATATATACAAACTTGTATTTCATTTTTAAAATTATATCTCAATAGTAAAATTCTAGGTGATGCAAAACTTTTGGCCATAGCTGTACATAGTTTTCCTTAACTAACTTGAGCATTCATAGACACTTTCAGCTTGGAGATAAACAACACATTTTTCTATGGAGAAAACCCTATCTTAAATTTTGCTTTGTACATTTTTGTAATCTCAAAACACAGAGAACACTGCACTTCAACAGCTATTAAAACCATGGCTTCAGTAACCATGGTTCTGATTTGGAAATGTGATGAATCCTTCAAACTTCATTGTGTGCAACATTTTGTGTATTATACATACTCAAAAACATTAAAAAAAAAACACTGCCCGTCATGTCCTGATATTAAACTGCTTCATTTTAACAGGAAACAAAGGTGTGTTCTGTGCCTTACCACGCCCCTGAACGTACCTCCTCAAAGCTGTCGATCATGAAGAATATGTTTGGGAAGCTAATTTTGGACTCCTCACCCTTGCTGTCCATGGGGTTCTTACTAGGCGAGGCGAACACTTGCTGTGAACGAGAGACAGAAAAGACCTGGTTCAGACCACACCTCAATCCTGAACACCCCCTGCCTGCCAGGGAGTCCTGGGCCTCTCCAGCAGTTTTGTCATGTGTTAATAATGGCCCCTTGTCCCCCAAACTGTCCCAAACTGGGTCAAACACGCCCCTGCTTTACCACCTCCCTTATAAAACTTTTCCCATGGTTACTCTTTTTATGCATAGCTTACCCTGGTTTCCTATGTTTATTACTGTGCTTGTCCATACCTCACTATTCTTTACAATGCTTATCTACACTGTACCATGCTTTATTACGCCTTGTAATGCTTTTACTGTGGGAAACCTCTATAAAAGGGTCAGGACCCAGAGATGTTTTTAATGGTATATTTTCCTATTAAATGAACTGGGCACCCAGGGCTAACCAAGAGCAGTTTATTTTACAAGGTTTACTGAAATATTTGTGCAGCAACTTGGTAGGTAATTCACCACATGATGTACATAATCCATATTGTGATCAATGTGATTTCTGCTTTAGTTCCTGGCTAGCTGTTGTAAACTGCTGATCGGAGCATCGTCACTGTAAGTGATAGCAGGGTGATGTGTGATGGATTGGCTGTTCCTGTATTTTATTATTTGTTTATTTAGCAGACGCCTTTATCCAAGGCGACTTACAAAGATTAGGGTGTGTGAGCTATGCATCAGCTGCAGAGTCACTTACAATTACGTCTCACCCGAAAGACGGAGCACAAGGAGGTTAAGTGACTTGCTCAGGGTCACACAATGAGTCAGTGGCTGAGGTGGGATTTGAACCGGGGACCTCCTGGTTACAAGCCCTTTTCTTTAACCACTGGACCACACAGCCTCCTGTATCTCTGCTGTATTGAAACTTGGACTAGAGTCAATGCAAAGCTCCCTCTGGAATCCACAATGAAGGATTTGCTTAAATTGACCTTTAATATAATGCTTTGTCGATTTGATTTCAAAGAGGGTCTGATCGTAAATGATCGACTGATGTCTGTCTTTGTGTTCTCTGTAAGAGGATATCATATCTGAGTTTCCTTCCCTGGAATATCATCTCATCGCTCTCTCCACCAGTGCTAGGAGTCTCAGTGCCATGTCATGAACACTGGCTACCTGTGTGTAATAGAGGATTGATTTATTGAAGTATCTAGTAAACTGATATTACTGATAACTGTATAATGTGCACAGTAATGTCCCCTCAAACATGAGTCACCAAAGCACATTTCCATGGTAAAACATAGATCACTGAAAAGGTTTAGCATGTAATTTAAATAACACAAGCAATTTTGGACCCTGATTATGAAGGTCATTTTTTTTTTCTACTGCATTTACAAGTGAATACATTGTGTGTAAGGTGTCTCTTATTGTGTAAGAGATGTCATCTCGTGCAGTTTGGGTGAGAGGACCATGAAGTGAAGCTGAGCAGTTCTGGCTGCACAAATGTTGAGAAAATGACGTTTCTTATACAATAAGACAGACCTTACACACAACGTATTCACTTATTGTAAACCACACAAATGAAGACTGTACTCAGGAATAGTTTTAAAACAAAGAACACTGTTATTTATTTAAAACACAATTTTTATCCCCCCTACCCATGGTGAGACTATTTATTAAAAACAAAAGTACAGCCGGAGAAACGTGTGTTTTTAAAAGTTTGTAGTGATTTCGGTAAACTAGTGTCAAGTTTATCAAAATTTAAAGAATAACGGAAGTTAATAGGATGATCCATTTTACAAAAGGTATCAGGTATGTGTGTTTTTAATTTTTTTTAATTTTTATTTTTGAACATTGGAATTAGGAGTGGTGTTCTACACCCTGGCTGACATCTGTACACAGGGTAAGATGTAAATACTTCACTGTGATTGGTTGATTTATCATATGCATAAGGACTGGTGAAACAGAGAATGGACTGCCATCAAAAATAGAATCTCTTAGGCATGCGACTTCTGTGAAGTACTGTACAAGATGTCAAAACCTTACTTTATGACCTCAGTACAGGTATAAAACACATGACATCTCACCTGGGACTTCTTTTTGTGAATATGGATGTCCCCTCCGTCCGACCTTGTGCACACTGCACACGTGACAACATAGTCCAGCTGGAAAAGAGAAAAAGCCTCTTTCACTAAGCATGAATTCAACATTGTATTGAGCTATTCATCAATAATACTGAAGAAATGAGTCCTTAAATATCGCAAATGGGAAAAGGGAGCACATTTCTCAAGAGTAGAAACAGTTTAACTATGAGTTTAATAAGACACACCTGAGCTTGTTACCTATACTCTGTGGCTAATCAAGCTTGCAGTAAGACCTAAAATAGATGAAATTGTATTGTATGCAATAGGAGTCTTATTTCCATCCCTGATGTTTATACTAGCAAGGGAGATGGTTTCTCTGAATTACACACAACCAGTCTTAGTGTTTTTGCATTTACTGGACACTCACTGAGTAGCTAAGCTTCCCCCATCAGAGTGGAGAGATGAAGTTCTGCTGGCTCGCAATCCTAACTGGGGCTTACAGAGTCCCAACTGAAATCCATTTCATCTCGATCTGATACTGATGAAGATGAATAAGTTCAATTGAACCCATTAAGTACCAAATACAATTTTCTTTGAAAATAATCATAACTCAAGCTGTATTTATGTAGTTAGATACATTCTATAATCAATGTCTCACAGAAAAAAAACAAAAAACTGCTGCATCCTGTTTTGAGGACAGTCATGTTAGATGTGCCCGTAATCAGGCCAGTTAAATTTCATGCCGGCTATGAGGTTCAACACATAGAAAATGGAGCTTTATCATCACTGTGGGCAGGAAAACACCAAGAAATGTATCATTTTTAGGCTTCAGTTTCTTATTTTATATTGAGGTGTCATAAAAGCATCTGAAGGGCTATATTTGCCGAATTAACTTACTTTTGCGGTTAACAAAACTAGGAGTAAGTTATCATAACAACATAGTTAAAGAGAAAATTAAAACAACATGTAGATGCCAGTTAAAAATGCTCAAATGAGAACAATCAATTTTAAGTCAATCTCAGTAGCAGATGGATGTTCCTTCAGCTGCAATCCCTCTCTTACCTTCTGCAGAATGAGGTTCAGGTAGACGCTGTCCTCCCAGTCGATGTCTGGTTCTCCCAGTCCAGGAAGCTTTTTGGAATCCCTCCGATAAACCTCAACTTCAACCTGCCAGGAAAACAAGCACAGCTTAATGAACAAGGCTGTGGGACGAGAGGGAGGCCCGGGTCTCAGGTTCACAAGCACAGCTTAATGAACAAGGCTGTGGGACGAGAGGGAGGCCCGGGTCTCAGGTTCACAAGCACAGCTTAATGAACGAGGCTGTGGGACGAGAGAGAGGCCCGGGACTCAGGTTCAAAAGCACAGCTTAATGAATGAGGCTGTGGGACGAGAGGGGGGCCCGGGACTCAGGTTCACAAGCACAGCTTAATGAACAAGGCTGTGGGACGAGAGGGAGGCCCGGGTCTCAGGTTCCCTGGCACAGCTTAATGAACGAGGCTGTGGGACGAGAGGGAGACCCGGGTCTCAGGTTCACAAGCACAGCTTAATGAACGAGGCTGTGGGACGAGAGGGAGGCCCGGGTCTCAGGTTCACTGGCACAGCTTAAATGAACAAGGCTGTGGGACGAGAGGGGGTCCCGGGTCTCAGGTTCACAAGCACAGCTTAATTGAACGAGGCTGTGGGACGAGAGGGGTTCCCGGGTCTCAGGTTCACAAGCACAGCTTAATGAACAAGGCTGTGGGACGAGAGGGGGTCCCGGGTCTCAGGTTCACAAGCACAGCTTAATTGAACGAGGCTGTGGGACGAGAGGGGTTCCCGGGTCTCAGGTTCACAAGCACAGCTTAATGAACGAGGCTGTGGGACGAGAGGGAGGCCCGGGTCTCAGGTTCACTGGCACAGCTTAAATGAACAAGGCTGTGGGACGAGAGGGGGTCCCGGGTCTCAGGTTCACAAGCACAGCTTAATTGAACGAGGCTGTGGGACGAGAGGGGTTCCCGGGTCTCAGGTTCACAAGCACAGCTTAATGAACAAGGCTGTGGGATGAGAGGGGGTCCCGGGTCTCAGGTTCACAAGCACAGCTTAATTGAACGAGGCTGTGGGACGAGAGGGGTTCCCGGGTCTCAGGTTCACTGGCACAGCTTAATGAACGAGACTGTGGGACGAGAGGGAGGCCCGGGTCTCAGGTTCACTGGCACAACTTAATGAACGAGGCTTTGGGACGAGAGGGAGACCCGGGTCTCAGGTTCACAAGCACAGCTTAATGAACGAGGCTGTGGGACAAGAGGGAGGCCCGGGTCTTTTGCTTTCTTGCTCCGTGGTCTAGCAATAAACTTCAGGGAGAACTGAAACTTACTGTCTTGATACCTTTAAAGGAGTTTAAACTATAAATGTACGTCTATGTAGCCGAGACATGCCTTGTTTTGGATGGTGCTCCTAAAGTGTTTTTTTGTAATTTGATTAACTTGTTTGTATTGGTTCTGCTTATATTAATGTGTGTGTGGGTTTTTTGTATGATATGCCACCTTTTTTTACCAGGTATCCCTTGAAAAAAGAGATTTTAATCTCCATGGGATTTTCCTGGTTGAATAAAGGTGTAATATGCAAAGTAGGCTGTTAAGTGAAGAGGGGACGGAAACCTGGTACTTTTCAACATTTGTCTTTGAAAATCAGAACACAAGCTAAATTTATGTAATTTGATACATTACCGTTAGCCTTAACTTTTGCAGTTAACAAAATTAGAGTAAGTTATCATAACAACATAGTTAGAGAACATTAAAATAACAGGTAGGATGCCAGTTAAAAACGCTCAAAGGCACTCCACGTGATGCACCCTATAGCCTGGAGGTTGCCGGTTCGAGTCCAGGCTATTCTACTGCCGACCGTGGACGGGAGTTCCCAGGGGGCAGCGCACAATTGGCCGAGCGCCGCCTGGGTCGGGAGGGCTTAGCCTGCGGGCCTGCCTGTAAGCTGCCCAGAGCTACGTGGTCCTGCGACACTGTAGCTCTGAGGTGGCTGCATAGCGGGCCTGCAGAGTGAAAAGAAGCGGACGGCTGACAGCACACATTTCGGAGGACGCCTGTGTCTGTCTTCATCTCTCCTGAGTCAGCGCAGGGGTGGCAGCGGTGAACTGGGTTGAAATAGTAATAATTAAAAAAAAAAAAGAATGCTCTAAAGAATTACAAAGTAGCCTGTCCTCACAGATTTTGATTTGAGAGTGAGTTCAGGATGTTAATCGTGCTCCTTCGCTACCCTACTGGCTTTGCATTACTTTGTACATATTTTGAGTGGTTTTATGTATTGCAGCCTGTCATTCACGCCAACATAATCAGACAATAAACCAGACGCTTATTCTGCTTTCTATTGGGTTAGAGATTTTATACGAAACTATCGCCCCTAATGTACACATCAGAGTTCTGTGATGTTTCGGTCAAATTACGAACTCAGAGTACCTGGTAACTGGTTAAAAACTGCGTACAGACGATTAGGAAAGATTCACCCTGACTACATACTTTCTGTATGCATTAACCCAAGGCAAAGAATACACTATTAAAAAAAAAATCCTAAAATAAAAACTAAATGTTGATGTTAGCATTTTTGCTTTTCACAAACGGACCGAGTGGCCCATTTGGTGCAGAACTATAAATTAGGTTTTAAGAAAGGGGGACCAGTGTGTAACATCCAAATCTAATGGAGCGGAGAACATCTTTTAGTAACCTTTCAGAATTAGAATTTACAACCCTTTCATTTATTTTGATCTTAACTGATCAGAAGTAGCAATCTTGAAGTGGTTAACGTCCAGAACACTCTGCTTCTGGCTGCCATTTGCAACAGAAGGCTAGCTGCTTCACTTGAGTTATTGTATGGTAGAATAGCACGGCAGTGAACACAATACAAAGCCTTCAGTGTAGTCCTGTACTGTACATGAATAACACAACAGGATCTCTCTTCACCTGTACAGTTACAACACCTTCCAATCGGCTCAGATCAGCCTCCTCTCTAGAAGTGTCGCCCTGGGGTCAGGTGTAAATGTAATGAATTACTCACTGCAGACTTTCATTGAAGTGTCTCGACTGCTGGATGTGAACTAACACACAGAAGAGCCTCAACAGCAATCTCTGCTGTCGCTAAGCTGGAGGCCTTGCAGACAGGAAGGGTAAGCAATTTTAACTGGTGCACTCACTGAGCCAGCAGACCTACCAATGGATCATCGTCACAGGGGGAGAGCAAAAACCTGTTACAAGTCAAAAGTTTGAGAAACAAAGTGGAAAATGTTTCAGCCAACACCTTCATCAGTCACAGCACTTCGACAATACCTTACAAATATTTGAGGGTTTGATGCTGAATGGATGACAAACTCATGGTTAGGACTGTATTTTTTTCACAGTACAAAATGGCTTTTCACAGCATTTCACGCTCTAAAAATAAGTATTTCAAGATATTTCATGATTAAACATAATATTTATTAAAAGCGGGAAAAAAATAGCAGTCACATTCAAAATGAATCATTTTCTGTAGTTATTATACATGAAGGAATTGGTATTGGAATTGATATTTTAGAGACATACAAATGGTTGCGATTTTTCAATTGCTTTCATTTGAAGCCAATTTAATTGACTAACAGTGAAGTAATGTGTTGCCAATGTGAGCAGCTCATTTTAACAGAATACTGCCAACTGCAATTTTGATCAATTATGTGCTGGAATTGAAATTGAAGAACAGGACTTGACCCCGACCATCGTCAGAGCTGATTTAGCAGGGGGCTGATTGTTCAAACTCCTGGCACCTCATCATTTCAATAATATACCTGAACAAGGGGAGGAGCTCTGAAACAAAGACTGTGTGCCAGGCTAGTATGAATCAGTAGTGGAGGGTGTTGAGTGAATTATATTTTAGAATAAAGCTGAAGATAATTGTAGGACACTGCAGCTCTCTGACACATCCTTGCTCAGCAGCACATTGCAGGGATGATGTCATCTCCCTGTGAGCCTGCTGTCCCCTTATAGCAGGTTTAATGAAAGGCGAAATCTTATTCCCCGAGCCTGCCTGGAATACAGATCAGCACCTTGTGAGACAGAAGCAATTGAAAGTGCTTGTCTCTGAGCACCGCTGTGCTCCAGTCAATTCAAGAGGCTCAATCACTTTGTTCAGGGCTTCAGAAATGCTGTGAATTTGTGTGTTTTAGAAATCAGGCTGCTGCTGCTGCAGTTCAAGGAAACCAAGATTTAAAAGAACCCTTTGTTTTGTTTTCTTTTACTATTATTATTATTATTAGTAGTAGTAGTATTTAACCTTAAAAAAAACAGTTGCTGAACCTGAAACCTAAATTGAAACCTTTTCATGTATTTCTCCCCATTTCTTTTCTAGCTCCCCTCTCAAGGGCAGAAGCCACAGGTGGTCGCGTGCTGTCTGTACAGACTCCTGGGGCTTTGGAAAAGGGTAAGAACTTGAAATGGCTTCACTTGTACTCTGTGCAAGTAACCTACTGTCAGATCACTGGATATTAGAATGGGGTTTCACCAAGCACTTTATTTACAGTATATAGATTGTATGGATACATGTGTATGTATGTATGTTTGTATATAAGTTTTTGCTCAAAAGAGCCAACTTACCAACCTTCCGGTATGTTTACATACCTTTATCAAGGTACAGTGGAGGTACTCTTTTTATATATATATATATATATATATATATATATATATATATATATATATATATATATATATATATATATATATATGTCTTTAGCAGTGTGATCATCATTGTTGAAGTGACAGGCTACTGGAAATGCAGTGGTGTTAATGTGAATGCTTCTTAAGTGTTCTACAAACCGGTCTGCCAAACGCCTTTTAGTTTCCCCAATATATAGTGTGTTGCATTTCTTGTAGATAATGCAGTAGACTATTCCTTTAGAGGCACATGTAAAATGTTCATGAATGTTTAATCTTTGTTTCAGAATGAATGTGTTTACAGGTATTACATTGTGGTCTATTACATGGATATGTGCCTTGCAAAGGTTCCCCAGAAGGACGAATATCACTGTGTACCACATATTCTCTTATATTCTTTTCTCTTCTATATGACATCAAGGGGGGGGGAGTCTTGAAAATAGACACTGTAAAATGTTAAAGTTTTTTTGCACAACTGTCTGTATGTTTCTGTTGGTAGGGTGGTAAGTGAGGACCAGAGGGATTCTATCATCATGATTATGTTATTATTATGTTATTATTCAAGATACAGACAATTCTTGAATAACAACAAGTTTACTGCACTGCGTTTACTTTTCTTTTTAAACAGCTGAAGAAGGGCTTTTGCTTTCTGCTCAGGGAGTTCTCTGCAATGTGCATTACTCAGGCAGGGAGTTCTCTGCAATGTGCATTACACAGGCAAGGAGTTCTCTGCTCATGTGCATTACTCAGGCAGGGAGTTCTCTGCTCATGTGCATTACTCAGGCAGGGAGTTCTCTGCTCATGTGCATTACTCAGGCAGGGAGTTCTCTGTTCATGTGCATTACTCCGGCAGGGAGTTCTCTGCTCATGTGCATTACTCAGGCAGGGAGTTCTCTGTTCATGTGCATTACTCCGGCAGGGAGTTCTCTGCTCATGTGCATTACTCCGGCAGGGAGTTCTCTGCTCATGTGCATTACTCAGGCAGGGAGTTCTCTGTTCATGTGCATTTCTCAGGCAGGGAGTTCTCTGTTCATGTGCATTACTCAGGCAGGGAGTTCTCTGCACAGATGTACTTTCTGCAGCTATTTCACACAGATTTGGTTTTGAACCTCGACGTTGTCAGCAACACTTTTTTTATCCCAGATGTTTGTTTGTTTTTACACATCCCGCCGACAATCTCTCAGTCATTGCTATCTGTGGAATAAATAAGAGGATTTATCATGATTTACAATGAGGAATTCAAACTCTCATAAAAACAGAGTGTAGTGATGATAAAACATGTATTGCAAAGCGATTGATGGGTTCTATCATGACACTGACTTCTCTTTCATTTAATGGTTTTATTGTGAAATGCCTTGAGATCATTTACATTACATTACATTATTTGTTTATTTAGCGGACGCTTTTATCCAAGGCGACTTACAGAGACTAGGGTGTGTGAACTATGCATCAGCTGCAGAGTTACTTACAACTACGTCTCACCCAAAAGACGGAGCACAAGGAGGTTAAGTGACTTGCTCAGGGTCACACAGTGAGTCAGTGGCTGAGGTGGGATTTGAACCGGGGACCTCCTGGTTACAAGCCTGTTTCTTTAACCACTGGGCCACACAGCCTCCATGATCAAATTTATGATCAAAGGCGCTATATAAGTATACACTTATTATTTTATTATTATTATTATTTTTTTTTTCCCCTCAGCAATTGTTAATTTTTGCCTTCTCCACACAGAACTGATACGCTCACACTGTGCTTAAGAATGTCCAGTAGCTTCCACACAAGATGGCTTGAAAACAAAAAGAAAAAAAGGTCCCTGCTTTACAGTATGCTGAACAACTTCATGAAGTTCAATTGGTTCTTAAGGTAGCATTAGCCCAAAAGATCCCAAGCCAGAACTCATGCACAAGTAATAAGTACAAAACTATGATTGAGGGTGCAACTGTATGTGGGCAGTGTATGCTACTAGAATGTTTTATTGCCTAAGAAAGGGGCAACAAAATGAACAGAACTCACCACACCTGACCTGGCACAAGTAACAGCTGCTGACACACAGAGATAAGCCAGCAACTAAGCTTTGTGTGCAAAGAGGTGTGGAGACTGTATAAAACAGCAGCACTCGGAGGTGTACTTGAGAAGCATAAAGATCCTCCGTGAACACACACCAGCGCTGTGTCCGATGCTTCTTCCAAAAACTGGAAAACGACTAAACTGTAAAACTGCGACTTTTGATTATTGGAATCAAAAAAGGAAACTTGTTGAATTCTGCTTAAATCCTTGTCCTGTGCGCTCCTTCACACAGAGAAATACATAAACAATTTAGTTCTCTCACTAAAGTCTAAGCATATGCACACTTACTTCACAAGCTCCTCGACAGTATCTCAACTGTGAGGGATATGCATCCCTGACAGGAGAAATGGTCAACTTTACAAAGGTTTCACTACATTTGTACTTAAGAAAAGTGTGCTAGCTACCCTTTCTGAATACTAGCTTTGACAACCTATAAAACGGGTGGCTTCAATTACTGTATGCATTGGATTAAAATACATTCATTTAATACTTCTTGTGTATTATTTAACATCAGTGGTGTAATCCTAAATCTGAAGGTACCGGAACCCCACTAAAATAGAGATTTTCTCAAACAAGAATTATTATACAAATTCACATTTTATTTGTGTACTGAAATTCTAGGTAATGCATGTGTCTAAGTTCTACAAGTATTTCCTTAAAGTGTGCTTTACTTTATTTACGTGTCTGTGTGTCAGTGGCTTTGTTCGTGTCCACAGTCGTAGTCAATGCGCTGTTGCTGTCGTCTTCGACAGCATTTTTCGCCTTCTTAAAGAAGAGGTTCCTAATGCTGTTTTCATTGCATCAAGGGGACTACTGATTGAATCGGACAGTTGTGTAGGAGATGCGAGCCCTGTACCTACATCACTGCTGCCTATAGAAAATAGAACCGGCACGGCGTTCCAACCACACTACTCCACTGTTTAACATGTGAACGCAGCAGCTGGGTGGCTGGGCTGAATACAATCTTTCCATTGTGGACCAGACATGGTACCAGGCCACTTAACATGACGTCGTTGTAAATCTCAAACAATGCAGCTAACTCGCAAAATACTGCTACTCACGCAAAATCAATCCCATTATCAGCACTTGAGAGATTTAGCACGCTCTGGGGATCATTAATGTGTTCCTGCTACACATTGTGTGACTCAATTGAAAAGCGAAACTCTGCATTACATGCTCTGCTCTATGCGGAATTAACCAGCGTTACAACTTGACCCTATTGACATTATCACGTACAGTATTGATCTTTTTCTACATGACTATAAATGTTCCTTGTCTGAGGGGGCAACATGATCACTGGTCTCTCTTTTTTGTATTGCCCTGAATGGGGTTTGCTGCCTGTTTTATTTGTTTGTTCTTTCTTCAATTACTTAGAACTGATTTTTCAAGTACAAATAGATTGCCCTAATGAGCTGGGGATCCAAATAATGCAGCCCTTGAACTTATATTAGTTATACTGGGGTTTTCAGACTAGGGGGACTTTTTTTAACATTGCTGAAAACAATAAAAAGAAAATACAATGCAAAGATCCACCTTGGGGATACCAAGATTTTCCTGTTTTTCATTTTATTTCAGATTTGTATGCTCTTTATAATCACTCTGAGTGGCCCTGTGTTTCTTCTACATTGAGAAATCTTCAAGCAGCCCGTTTTGATCAGCTCAATTGAACTCACTGTAAACTGAAAGTTTTTCATTTATTTCCCCCCTGAGATCTGCATTTATTTTCTAGCTACTGTAAGATCTCGTACATTTAAATCATTTTAGTATTCTAATATACTTTTAAAAATCATTTTGAACTTTCTAGGACTGACTCTGTACTCAAGATAGGCTGGCAGGTATTCAAGGTAATGTTATGATACATTGAATGTTATGGGAATGTGAATCAGGAGAGACAATTGAAAGGTCAGCACAACCAGCTGCCGTCTGTTGCTTCTTCCCAGCCAGTATAGTGCCCGAGGACGATGCAAGTAAGGGGAAAGGCTAACTGAACAAAAAGGCAGGACAGTGAAGCTTGGGTACCCACGGGAAACATCAGGACAGAGACGGAGACTCCAGCTGCCCGACTTGCAGAGGGGAACAAGTAATATCTATTCTCTTTGACTCTTACGGCTTGATATAGTGTCGCTACTGTATCAGAAGTTAAGTAGCAGCACCACTCGATTCCCCTTCATTACTCCCGTTTCCAACACTTTCCATCAGAAAACTTTCCATTGTTTGATATTTATAAAGCAACTTTTTGAACTCCCTTCACAACAAAAAAAGAAGTGCATCCCGCTGGCATGGCAAGTTGGTTGCTAGGTAACCAGTTCAGAACTTTCAGACAAACGCAGGTAGGGCGAGGGACTCATTGGGAGTACAACTGATTAAAAAGTGGCAATAATAATAATAATAATAATAATAATAATAATAATAATAATAATAATAATACTACATTAACGTACCTGCTTCTTAAACTAAAATGTTTTTATTTTTATTTCTCAAGTATTCGACACATAATTTCGTTTTGACCGCTCCATCTTTACACTCCTCCCTTTTCTCTTTTGACGGCAGCTGCTGGGCTCCGTGTACTAACACCGGAAATCGACAGCTTGAGACTAGTTTGATAGATGTTTGCCTAACCCGACATCATGTGCTGTCAAATAACAAAGTTCCAGGCAGAGGAGTTGCAGAGTTCAGAGGCAGTGCGTAAAGAGCAAAGTTGTGTTAATTGGGCCTGTTTACAACGAGATAGCGTGCAGGGGTTTGTCAACCTCCTTCTCCTTCTAATAAATTGTCTTTCAAAGCAAACTGGAAATTAAAGAAAATTACATAGAATCTAAAATCAAAATAGGATCAAATGGAAATCCAAAAACACACAGCACAGCCCTGTACATGAGCCTAAATCTCACTTTCAATGGTACATTTTCTTTAGAGCATAGATGTATAAATAATTTAAACAGGGCATAAGCAACATTAACAGTTTCTTCCACAAGTCAATCCCTCCTTGAGGTCTCCCTGTCATTTCATTTCCATTTCCACCTGCTGTGGCAAACACATCCATGCAATGTAATCCTGTGATTTTGATAAAGTCACTGGACAACGATGAACTATCAATCAAAAATGAATGAATGCCCAGCGATTAAATCACATAGCAACCATGGCTGACTTCCGGGATCCGGGTTAGATTAGAAAAGAATGATGTTTGAAAGACTTATTTGTTCGTGAAGAAAACTTTGATTATCAGGTCTACGCATATTACAAATCAGGCTTTTTTTCTGTCAAGTTCAGTCAATTCTCAATGTGTTCTCATTTCATTACCTGGTTCGACACAGAGGTTTAATAATTTAAGACAGCATTTCTATTGCTGTTTATTTTTTCTGACAAGCAAAAAAAAATGTGGGCAAGTGGTTTAGATTCTGTGGAAGCAACAAATACAGATATATTTGCTACTTCATTGTCTGTTCTGCCCCCACTCAGAAGTAGCCTTGTGACATTTACAGTGTGAGGTAGGATCTAAAGATGTTAATATTTCAGAATCTGCAGCTGCTTTAAGAATCAGGTGGCCAAGAGCAGCGTTGTCATGGAAATGAGACAGGCTCATTGGATGAGGCGTAGCTTTTAATAAGCCACTTGTGTCTGTGCTGTTTAGTAAACATTACCCAGCAATCCTATATCGAATTACAACTACGTGAATGTACCAGCTTTACATCTTTTTTTTTAATTTATTTTTTAACATATTCTCATTTTGTTGATCATTAATGAACATTTCTGTACTGTGGGTGTTGTCGAGTGATTGAAAACTAGACATTTTGTGTTTGAATTGAAAGTGATGGTCTCGAAGAGTCGAATGGGTCAAAGTTCAAGTATATTTTCCTCTAGAGGAATTATCACTTTGACGTCACTACTGTGGTATTATGCCTTTTATTTAATGGCTCATGATGCAAATATAGCCTTCATCCATCCTACTGTAAAATAATTAATAAATTATTTTAATATGAATCCTCTTCATAACAATATAGCTTGACATCTGTCCCTTTGAAACACTGTGAGCTAGAATAACTTTTAACTCATGAAGTACCAAATCAAGCTGTATTTATGTAATTTGATACATTACAAAAATGAGTGTTATAATGACAATATAGGTTACAGAGAACATTTAAATAACAGGTAGATGCCAGTTAAAAATGCTCCAAAAATTACAAAGTATCCTGTCCTCAAATTAGTATGATGGCACATAATGGGGTAAGCATTGGACCCCTTTAATAATCTGCAATACAACAATACCAGCCCTGGTTTGAGACCCGAGAGTAAAGTTCTGCTATCCTTGTCTTGCTAGGATCTGTCAGGGTGTGTGCTTGCCTGCGAGCTGTGGAGCAACTTACACAGAGCTCCAAACCCAGCTACCTAACACAGAGATACAAATTGTGATTCCTCTCCAGTAAAAACAAGCATTCATGGCTTTGAAAAAAGTACCACAGCCCCCCCACCTGCCTTCCTACAAAAGCCTTTCAGAAATCTACCTGTCCAGCCGGACAACCCATGCATCTTGACAGTGTGATGAACACTGAGAAGGGAATCTAAAGTGTCATGAGAGACAAGGCCAGTGGAAAGATAAACTCCCCAAAACAAGGCAGGATGATAATGGGACCAGCAACAGAAACAGCTACAGAGTTCTTCATATTCTCTTGGCATAGGGGTCTATTTTATTATCTAAACAGGGATGGACTTAAGCACTGCCACCTGGTAACTCTCTTTGTTAGTAGGTTCAAATTATAGTTTTTTATTGTCCCATTAGCTCTTTGTCATGTTTGCAGTCATTCTATTGCAATTATTAATTAATATATATATATATATATATATATATATATATATATATATATATATATATATATATATATATATATATATAGTGCAAAAGTTTTAGGCAGGTGTGAAAAAATGCTGTAAAGTAAGAATGCTTTCAAAAATAGACATGTTAATAGTTTATATTTATCAATTAACAAAATGCTAAGTGAGTGAACAGAAGAAAAATCTACATCAAATCAATATTTGGTGTGACCACCCTTTGCCTTCAAAACAGCATCAATTCTTCTAGGTACACTTGCACACAGTTTTTGAAGGAACTCAGCAGGTAGGTTGGCCTAAACATCTTGGAGAACTAAACACAGTTTTTCTGTGGATTTAGGCAGCCTCAGTTGCTTCTCTCTCTTCATGTAATCCCAGACAGACTCGATGATGTTGAGATCAGGGCTCTGTGGGGGCCATACCATCACTTCCATGACTCCTTGTTCTTCTTTACGCTGAAGATAGTTCTTAATGACTTTCGCTGTATGTTTGGGGTCGTTGTCATGCTGCAGAATAAATTTGGGGCCAATCAGATGCCTCCCTGATGGTATTGCATGATGGATAAGTATCTGCCTGCAGCATTGATAAGACCATTAATTCTGACCAAATCCCCAACTCCATTTGCAGAAATGCAGCCCCAAACTTGCAAGGAACCTCCACCATGCTTCACTGTTGCCTGCAGACACTCATTCGTGTACCGCTCTCCAGCCTTTCGGCGAACAAACTGCCTTCTGCTACAGCCAAATATTTCAAATTTTGACTCATCAGTCCAGAGCACCTGCTGCCATTTTTCTGCACCCCAGTTCCTGTGTTTTCGTGCATAGTTGAGTCGCTTGGCCTTGTTTCCACGTCGGAGGTATGGCTTTTTGGCCGCAAGTCTTCCATGAAGGCCACTTCTGACCAGACTTCTCCGGACAGTAGATGGGTGTACCAGGGTCCCACTGTTTTCTGCCAATTCTGAGCTGATGGCACTGCTGGACATCTTCCGATTGCGAAGGGAAGTAAGCATGATGTGTCTTTCATCTGCTGCAGTAAGTTTCCTTGGCCGACCACTGCGTCTACGGTCCTCAACGTTGCCCGTTTCTTTGTGCTTCTTCAAAAGAGCTTGGACAGCACATCTGGAAACCCCTGTGCCTTGAAATTTCTGCCTGGGAGAGACTTTGCTGATGCAGTATAACTACCTTGTGTCTTGTTGCTGTGCTCAGTCTTGTGTATGACTTTTGACAGTAAACTGTCTTCAGCAACCTCACCTTGTTAGCTGAGTTTGGCTGTTCCTCACCCAGTTTTATTCCTCCTACACAGCTGTTTCTGTTTCAGTTAATGATTGTGTTTCAACCTACATATTGAATTGATGATCATTAGCACCTGTTTGGTATAATTGTTTAATCATACACCTGACTATATGTCTACAAAATCCCTGACTTTGTGCAAGTGTACCTAGAAGAATTGATGCTATTTTGAAGGCAAAGGGTGGTCACACCAAATATGGATTTGATTTAGATTTTTCTTCTGTTCACTCACTTTGCATTTAGTTAATTGATAAATATAATCTATTAACATGTCTATTTTTGAAAGCATTCTTACTGTACAGCATTTTTCACACCTGCCTAAAACTTTTGCACAGTACTGTATATATATATATATATATATATATATATATATATATATATATATATATATATATATATATTACAGTGCTCCCTCGCTATGAGGCTCTCGGTTATAACGCGCCTCGGATATAACGCTCCTACAGCAGGTCGCCCAATTCCCTATACCAGTGATTCATGCAATATTTCTACAGTAAATACAGCACTGGTGTTGTTCAAACTGTTCAGTCTAACTTCCATTTCTGTCTCTCCCTTTTGATACAGTATCTGAACTGAAGAAAAGCTGCTTGTCTGTCACTTCGAACTGAACTCCTGACCGTTGTTTAGCCAGGCTATTTATAGTTTAAAAACTGCTAATTAAAATGACGAGTGGGAATGTTACCTTTCTTTTTTTTTTGTAAAAATATAGGTGTTGATTACATGGTGCTTTATGCAAGGTTAATTCACAGTTAATGTGTGTTGTAATGTGTCCCACAGCGCCCCCCACCCCTCCCCCGTTTAGAAAGCTCTTCGGTTATAACGCTCATATTGTGTGTCCCCCGAGACCTGTGTTATAGCGAGGGACCACTGTATATATAATTTCTCCTTAGAGTTGCTCTTCTGTTCTAGTAGCCTGACAGGAGTCATACGAACCCTAGGCTAGGTCCACTAAAGTGTAATATACAAGTAAGAGCCAGTGCCATCTACTGTACAGCTGTGTATTGCCAGCAATACAAAAAAAAACATTGACACTTAACACCTGTTCATTAGGTCATTTGTTTTTTCGCCCTGCCAAATGAGCGCACATGCTAATTCCAGCAGAATTTGAAGGTTTTAATTGGTAACTTACAGCCCATGAAATGGTCTTGCTCCCTCGTACGTAACTAAACTATTGACTCCTTTTAGTAAAAGTAAGTACAGCACGCAACTGAGAACAGTCTTTATCCTAAAAAAATGCCCCCAAAAAAACCCATCAAAATAGAACATTTGTCTCAGACTGTAAAAGATAATCTTGCCATTATCTTACATTCCCTAAACAGAAATATGAGCTGGACACATAAACCCCCTGGAAACAGCGCTGGAGGAAGTGGCTTCTATGTGGAACTGTTCAGCTTGTCCCATGCTTTGCTCTGTGCATGTTTGTCTCCCAGCTGTGTGTGCATGACTATTAGAAAATGAAGCCCAAGCACACAGTGCCTCTCTGTGTGCCCTGAACAGACGCCACGGGCCGTCCCTTCTTCAATACATCCTGTAATCAGAATGACAATATCCCACCGCAAGCTAAACCGGTCACATTTCATTCCCCACAGCTCAGCACCTTCAGCAAAAAATAAATGCATCTGAAAATACTTCCACTTTAATGAATAGCTTTATTTTGTTTCAGGGAAGTTAAAAAAAATATTTACTATATACAACCCACTCCAACAGGTATTAATCCAGATGGATTAATTTAGATGGGGTTGTGGCACTAACACAAATTTACACAAATAAATATATTTGTATCCCTGAATAGACCAGCCTCTTCTCTTCAATTATATACAAAAGGGTTCAGTGGTCTCCAGATATTATCTATTAATGACTGGGAGGAACAAAGGACAGCAGTCTTTAAGATAGGAATTCTGCCTACAAATGACACAAATTCAATATTTACCATGGAAGTTGTTTCACATTGAATTGGACTACCGTAGGGCGTATATTAGCAGAAATGAATGTGTCTACTGACACATCCTTATTTGTTCCCATGTGTATCAAATCCTATATCTTTAAATCTTTAAATAACTTTAGTCTTTGTTATGTTGTTTATCATTACGAGATGGGATAAATATTAAAAGATGATATTGTTTAAAGACGGAGCTCAAATTAAAACAAATGGTTGCACAGAAGGACAAATGACCTGAAAATAAGTACAAGAGGGACTATATAGGATTTACTATACATTGAAAAATCAGAAGGTGGCAATAGACAAGTGGTTGAATTAGATAATCGTTTCTCTAGACATATGGGTAAGATGTCTGGACATGGATAACAACCCCAAACTCATTTGCTATGAGTCACACTCGAACCCAGGCTCCCGGAGGTGAAAGGCTAGGGAATTAGCTTGCAGCTGCTTTTTAAACCAACGCATAGTGGTCTTTGCAAGCAAACACATTTCCCATAAATAAATGGCACTTCTTGCTGAATAACAAATCGAACCTTTGCTTAATCCCTAGGGGAGACCAGCCAGGGTACGGAGCCCCTTCTCATCCATTTTAATGCATGCTAGAGATTCATTTTGAGTAAATATTAACAGGAGACTTGCAGAATACATACTTATATCTTCAGAGACTTTTTAAATGCTAAACATGAATGGCTTTCTGTTACTACTCAGGCATACAGAACTATTACAAAATCCAAATCCATATTAGGCTGGTTCCAGTTACATTGCATGGCACTGGACAGGCAGGTAATATTGCTTCTCTGTAAGTGGCGGTAAGTCACTAGTAATTCATTCAATTTATGTTTTTAAACGTCGTGCTAAAATGAGGATAAAGGAGGATGAAGACAAACTGCCTAAATATTTAATAGGATTGATTTAAATGAACAGATTTCTAAATACAATAGACAATGGAATACACATAAATAATAACAGTATATTGATACAATACAGCCTCTTGCCTTTATTTATTTATAGGTAATGTGTAATATAACAATAGATTGATTTATTTAAATTCAAATACTACTTCTGTTTCTTTCTTTGAATTGTAATGTACCTGGCTCCGGAATTAAAGTTCTGCTGAATTGCTTCCTTTTTATTAAATACCGTATTCGCTCGAGTAAAAGTCGACCTTGTGTAAAAGTCGAGCCCCCGTTGTGGGGCGAGATTCGGGTATTATTTTTTTAATTTTTTTTCATTTGTTAGAAACAGAGATGATAAGTTTAGTATAATAGAAAACAAAAAGCAACTCCTGAAATCAAAACTGTTGTTAGAGTGCGCTTCAGATGTTAGTTTTCCTAAATATATGTATTCGATATCCTGATGGCGTTTGAGTGGCAGATTTGCAAAAACAACAGTTTTATAAGCACTTCTACTTAGAACCCACTGTATAGCCTACAGTAGTATTATTTTAATATAGAAGCCCCACCCCAGTCCTTCTTAGCCCGTGGAGGTGTGTATTTCAATGGAATGAGAGGTGGTGTGGTCTGGCTGTTTTACGTGACAGCTCTGGATGTAAACAAACCTGGGATTTATTTTTTTATATATAGATAATGTCACAGAATCGTTTTCACCAAATCTTGAGATGTTTGCATTTTGATTTCAGAGAAATTAGAAGCATTTGCTCTGGCAACAAGGCCAACAAGGATTTGCCCACAACAATTGATGTGCTGCTGTTTCTCACAGAAGCACTATGCTGCAGGGTCATGCAATTGAAAAGGTAACATTATTATTATTATTATTATTATTATTATTATTATTATTATTATTATTATTACATACCTGTCAACTTTTGAAAATATAAAATCAGGAGTTTACAGTGGCGGCGGCACTGAATGCATGCCTGCCACAGGGCTCCCCTGGGTCCTAAACCCTGCTAGGTACAGACGGGGATTGCAGTAACCACACACCGGCCATAAATTTTGCAGACATTAAAGGTTTGCTGACATAAGGGGGTTTTTGCTCGTGTATTAGTCGACCCCCCCAACTTCAGGATTGTGTTTTGGGGTTAAATTTCTCGACTTATACTCGAGCAAATACGGTAGATATGCTTCATATGTACAGAATGGTATATAATAATTTTGTTGGTCATTTAAGTTTAGCAAATTAAGTTGATAGGATGTACTTGATTTTTGGATGCCTTAGCCACTTTGTTTGGAAAATATTCTATGCAAAGTTTGTTAGTGGGGTGGTCTTGAAATCTAAACGCTATATTCATGTTGTATACAGTGCATTTTTATACATCCACAGGCAGTGCGTAACACTTGTTTATTAGCCTACACTACACTATTCTGCTGCTAAAACGGCTATGAGATTTAGCTGCCAAAAAAAGGACCAGCAGACTGAGGCAAATGAAAGTTACAGAATTATTCAGACCACCAAAACCTTAGATGGAGCACTGTGTGCTTTAAATTGGTGCAGTTAAGCAAATTAAAACAGTCTCCTCATTCTTGGAGATTTGAGAAGCATCAAGATCTCCCATGAACACACACCAACGCTGTGTCTGATGCTTCTTCCAGTAATTGATATCATTGCTTAACTTCTGTTAATAAGTAATAGCCTCATTATTGTGTCTAATGATAATGATTAAGCTTTAAAACTGTGACTTTTGATTATTGGAATCAATAACGGGAACCTGTTAAATTCTGCTTAAATCCTTGCTGTGTGCACTCCTTCACACAGAGAAATACACCAAGAATTGAGTTTCTTTAAAGTGTCACCTACTGGAGTTTAATGGCCGTTTGACTGAACACTGACTGTCCTTGTGCATGTTCTGAAAAAGCTGCTGGTACCATTTCAGTAATGTGTCTGAGGAAGTTTCACTGAAGCAGCACAGTGCAGCAAGCGTCACTGGATGAGAGAACCCACACCTCATTGGGTTAGCCTACCTGTCAATCTCCATTAATACTTTATGATGGGGTATCATTTGAGGATATTACATTTGCAGATTTATATTTCTCTCTCGATCCTCAATACAGTCAAATTGAATTCCTCACCACAATTCCCTGCTAAACCGGTAATTAATTAGTAAGTGGTGTTTGGTAGCTACAGTATATTTGAAAAACAAAACATGCCCTGTTGTACTTTGTAATGCAAATTTCATTTTAAAATTCATGTGGTCTTATATTGAAATAAGTGACCAAGGTCGTGCAAACACGAAGTCTGTATTTCAAGTGCTGTCTAAGAAAGGTGCATCACTAGAAATGAAAACACATAGATCAAAAATGTTATTTTAATTGGACAATATGCCCATGATGGAACTTGACAGAGAGAATTATCAAATGTGAAAACAAAAAAGTGTGTGGTCTTTATCATCTTCAAATGAAAAAGCTGTAGAAGGTCAAAGATCATGCCACCAGTGTATTTTGCGGTTTTTGATTATATACAAATATGGAGCCTGTATCTCAAATGGTTGCCAAGATATGTCCGGCAGTTTTAACAAATTTGAACACAAAATAATTTAAGCCTATTTTTATTGGACAGATGCAGCTTCTGACACCAGTCGATAACGGGCATTTATTGATTTCTAATATACATTTAAAATACATTTTAAAAAGCTGATATAATCTGTACAGGCATAGTTGTCTTTTCCTGTTCTCATGATTTATGAATTATTTTCTTTTTTTTTTTTGTCACAATTAACGCGGATCCCAAAATGTGAAAGAGCCGGGGGGGGGGGGGTAACAAAACATGATCCAAAAAATGGATTTTAGGTAGTGTTGCAATTTGAACAAGGTTGCCAGCTCTGTCATTAGAAGTTGAATGGCGGTCAGCAGATCCAAAACTGCACTGGGAGCATCACCAAAACCTGATGTTTAAGGACAGATTTTCTGCTAACAGCTTCTTTCAAGTTTAATAAGAAGGCCACACACTCCCCCTTCCCTAAACTTCATTTTCACGTAGACACTGGAGTAGGCACATTCCGGACCAGGTCTTTGCTCCAGTCATTACATACAGTAATTCTATCTATTAAACCTGTAATGGAATGGTACTGGTTTAGATCATTACAACAACAAAGTTATACAAAAGCCAAATCAAATAAGTACGTCTTAAGACGAGTTTTAAAAATCACTAAAGTGTCTGAATTTCTTGCAATATTTGGGAGGGAATTCTAAAGTTTGGGAGCATAGACACTGAAAGCCCTATCCCCTTGAGTGCGCAGCCTAGATTTCGGAACAACCAACAAACTAGCCTCTGAAGAACGTAAATTTCAGGAGGGGGCGTAGGAGACAATCAAGTCAGCAGTGTATGCAGGTGCCATGCCATGTAAGGCTTTATAAGTTAAAAGAGCAATTTTAAAATCTATTCTAAACTTTATAGGCAGCCAATGGAGTTTAGAGAGAATGGGTGTCATGTGGTCATGGGATTTTGATCTAGTTAGAACACGAGCAGCAGCATTTTGAACATAATGGAGCCTTCTTAGAGTACTATTTGGAAGACCGCACAACAATGCGTTACAGTAATCTAATCTAGATGTAATAAATGCATGAACTAGCCTTTCGGCATCAACTAGTGGCAAAAAAGGACGTAGACGAGCGATATTACGAAGGTGGAAAAAAGCAGTCTTAGTAACACTGCGCACAGGAGCCTCAAAGGTTAGAGAAGGGTCCAAAACACACCCAAATTTCTAATAGTAAAACTAGCTTTAATAGTAATTCCATCTAAAAACAGTGTGGGGACTTTACTTGGTTGTTTCCCAGATCCTAACAACAAAGCTTCTGTTTTATCAGAATTTAACTGTAAAAAGGTTGTCATGCATCCAACATTTTATATCAGCAATACAATGTGACAAGACAGAAACTGCTGTATCAGAGTTTGTTTTAAAATAAATATTACAAACAACCATGTGTGTGCCATTTGTTTGTAGAACTGTACACTGCGACTGTGCAATACTGTGAAATAAGAGGAAGGGTTTGCTGAAAAAGCCCTGTCTGGCCACTTTATTAGTGGGGGGGTGTGCTTCAAGTGAGAAGCACTTTGAATGCCTATGAAGGGCCAGACTAGACGAATCCAGCTGGGATCAGCTGCTGTCCTATATTTCCAGCTAAAAAAAGATCTGGCTCCAACATCACACGCCTTCAGATTTGCTATTCAGAATGTCCTGCACCCAGTCCTGGGTTTTACCCTCAATTAGGTTTATTTAAAATTGCAGCACACATATGAGTAATCAATAAGGCTGCATTTGTTTCACAGTTATCTAGTGAAAATTCTCATTTCTGAATAGTGTCAATATCTATATTTTTTAATCACTTAAAAATAAATATAGCAAATGTTTGCCTTACTGACGCACTACCTGTTACCCTGCATTTAGGAACATGGCAGCTGGTTTAGTTTGCCTCCGGTAAATGATTGAACACACACTGCATAGAGCGGCACGATTTCTTTAAAATGTCTTCAACAAAAAAGTTGCATTAAAGATGGGAAACATTTCTGCTAAAGACCGCTCTGTCCAGTACAAGAAGGGGACATTTCATGTGTCTGTTGTTGTTTTTTACATTTATTTATGTTTTTATTGTGCTTGATTATTCACCGATGGGGAAAAAAGAATGTATTTAAAAAGGTGGACAGAAAAACGCATTCAGGTAAGCATTTAAAATATTTAGGAACATTTGTTGTTAATAACTGTAGAGAAAATGCTCAATTTTGAATGTGACAATGCTTAACTAAATATTATGTTTATTTGCGAAATACCTTGAAATGCCTATTTTTAGACTGTGAAATGTCTTGAAATAAGCCATTGTTTACCAAGAAAAACAAATACAGTACTAATAAATCAATCAATCACCATTGAACTGCACATCTTATCCTGTGTGTACTGGAGGTGTCATTCCGTGCATAGAAAATGCAACACATTTCTAAAATTGTTAAAAAAAAAAACAACCAACACTTCTGTTAAATTGTACTTCCTGAATACAATCTTTGTATTTGTGATTTATAATAAGGTTTTACTTTGTGTTATATTCTAAGCGATGTCTTTTCACACTGCTTTGCTTTGCGGTCCTCTTGCCCAAACTGCACTAGATGATACCTGTTATACAATGAAAGACACCCTGCACACAATGTATTACCTTTCTGGTATATGATCCGGAGCCAGGAGTGTATACATAGCGAGTCAAGCAGTGGTTAAATTGCGATTTTAAGAGGAATGGAATGTAAGGGTCATGGCCCATGTAAGGTTGCTGACATGGGGGATTTTATTCAGTGTGTGTTCTAACTTGGTCGTCTTGTGTTCTGGGCTGGAGTAGCAGCATGGTACAACAGAAGACATATGCACCTGAATAAACTCATTTTACTATATATTCTGTGTGTAGTATAAAACAGATGCTCTAACTGTATACTAGTGGGTGCTCTGTGATTGGTAGTTTTTACTTTCTATCAGAAGACCAGGAATGGAATGGAGTCTGTGTTGTTACTTGCAGAAATTGTTTATGTGGTATTTGTTTTTAAATAAAGTGTTGGCCGATATTCAAATATTTTTGTCTTGTTTGTTTTTTGCTTGCTTCTTAAAATCGCATGTAGACTATGCAGTTCTGATGAGCTTCGCCCAATCTTGGTATCAGTGGGGAAGTCTACATACTTGTTTAACAGTTTACACAGACAGAGTGCAACGAAACAGACTGACTTAAAGCAAGGCAAACCTGGAGAGATGGAGGAAGTGCTCCATTTCTGGAAGATGAATGTTTTATGCAACTTTCGAGTTCATCTATAACTAAGCTAAGTAAGAACTTACGCATAGCTGGTGCAACCCAGCCCAGGAACGGAATTCTATCAGAAGACCAGGGACGGAATCCTGAAGAGGCGGAACGCTGTTCCGGAGTCAAGCTCAGAGCTGCTTCGCTGGAGGTTAAAAATGGCCTACCTGCATTATCAGTGCGGTGGCTGCAAAGGGATTTTTTCAAATATGGATTTGTATGACCAACATGTGCAATAAGTAATACTTTTGCTGTCATTTTCCCTTTTTAAAACTGATTATGGTATTTTTTTTAAAGTGACGATTGCATTAGAAAAGGAAACATGGACTGTTTATAACTTGACAATTCTGACTCGTGCCTCAAGATGTTAAACCAAAACAAGTGTACAGTAGTAATTACATTTTAAAAAAATGATACAAAAACTGCAACACTAGCTTAAAGCAACTGTTTTAATACACATCAATTTCTTGGCTGCTATTGTGAAACTGCTCGCTCCTAACACACCGTTCAATAACTGCTAATATACGTTATGGGAAGCCATGAGAGAGTGTTCTGCTTACTGAACGCACCTCTGGTCATTAAACAAGGGGGGGGGGGGTCGGTTCTTAAATCCAGGATGGGGTGCAGGGCTAGTGCATTTCAAACCCTGAAGTAGTGTTTCTATGAAAAGCCTACCTTTTTGTCCTCTGTGTCATCCTCGCTGATGTAGGAGAGCTTTCTCCGCACGTAGAAGAGCATGTCGTCCTGTCGGGGGGCCCATCTCTCCATGAAATAGGTGGAGAACATCCAGGTCCAGAACACTATCCGGTCATCCTTAAAACTCCCTAGAAAACAACAGGAGCAACACTTACAAGACTCGCTCGCTTACTAGCGGTTTGAACAGGTTCAGAAAGGTGAAAAGGGGCGATTGGCTTGACGACAGTAATGGAGGATGCCTGTTCTTCAGTCCTCCTGATTGTTAAGTGGGTTCTAATTAGAGGTTCATTTGTAAATTAAAAGGTACTGGATCTTATAATTAAGGAATGGGGGATAGCATTTTTGTTTCTAGACCTAATGTAATGACTTTGATTTCCAGTAGCTCCTTTAAGTTCTCATCTGCTTGTGGATCTGGGTTTCGTGCCTGATTTTTTGAACAACGTCAGTCGCGGGCCGACTAATCCGAGGAACAGGAGAGACGGAACTGCTGTTGTTTTTCGTGCGCTAGTTATTTGACGTTTTGCCATATTGGGTGTAAAGACCAAGTCATTTTCTTAACCATCACAGTATAAAATATTTAATTACAGTACACTTTTCATTCGATTCACGGAACAGGAAAGTGTTTTTTTTTTTTAGTTTACATGTTATGTACATAGAATAATTCCGGTAAAAAATAACCCCTGACCCTAATGCAATCCTTCCAAAGTGCACATTAAGACACACACAAAGGCTGGGCCTGCGTGTCTGTTTTCTATTCCAGTTCCATGGCAATAGCCCTTTTGTTCTTGGAATGACCCCCATTTGTAATGAACTGATTATCCCAGAACAATCACAAGTGCCTCTGTCTAATACGAGTGCTTGTCCTGGCTGCCCTAATGCAGGACGAGCATGCCAGCTGCTCACACATTCCCTGCCACATATTATGAAATGAGAGCTGTCAGCAGAGGAGTCACCATGACCGTCATCAACCCGCTGTGAGGCTCTCAAGAACATGGGAATGTTTCAGCACAACTGCACACGCCATTCTCTAGATATGGAAACAGGATAGATACTGTGACACACAGACACACTGACCTCAGGAGAACGGGCTGGTTTATTAGGATTGGGGACTTCACACCAATAAGCAGGACCAAAGTTATGGACAGCCTTAGCAATGAGGAGCAGTGATTTTAAAATCAAATACAGAAGCTAATGCACTGACCTTAAAACTGGGGAAATATGATGACACTGTATGTACAAGAAGCCCTCAATCAGCATGCATGTGGTTTCTTTATATTTGATCTTATAAAATCATGAAGTCACTCTCAGCCTATCAAAAATGGATTCAGAGCGTTCCAGTATACAGTGAAGCCTTGTTTCGTGTACCTCATTGCAAAAATAAGAAAAGTTAGAATAATGTTATTTGTGGGACACGTATGTCCCTTGTACGTTAAAGGTTTAATTAAAACAGGATTTGTAATGCGTTAATGTGCACAGCTGACCCATCTCTTACAGTATAACAGTGTCTTCTCGTGAGCCCACTCATGGCAGAACAGACAGGGTCCACTGCACATAATAAATAAAAGATGAATTACCACAACATGCATTTGCACTAGACCACATGTGTACAACATTTTATAGAAAAGGCTTTGAATAAAATATTCAATTGCAATTCACAGTTACTAAAACACAAAAGCACCCGAGTTTCACATGAATCTTCTATACAGTAACAGTGCGTGAATGAAAATAAATACCATGCTTCTTAATTTTAGGGAACACTGATCACAGTCCCTTGGAAACATGTGCACAGTAATGACAGTCTTTATGCATGGTAGGTCACACTTGCTGAACAAGAAGCAATTTTACTGGAAGCATAAATTAAACTGACGAAACTGGGAACGGTTCCAGTAGCTTCACTGAAATGTTGGATGGCAGCTTGATGGCTTTTCTTGTTTGAAATACTGTTGTTGTCTATGCTGCCAAAAAAAGACAATTGAAAAGAGAAAATGAGAGAAGTTCAGTACTAACGGACGCTGTCAGAATATTGTAATAATTGTACTGTGTTTTAAAGAATATAAAACCAGCATAAATAATATTGCAGCAAATTATGAACAGGTTACAAGGATTTGAACTAAGAAAACTGAACACATGTTAATGTTAGAAAAAACATGCCTGTATGCCTTTATTATTAGCCCGCTGTGGTCCATTGTCGGACCTGGTCCAACATTGCAATTATTCCTATCAGGTCCTGTCCGACGTCATCAAAAAACGCAAAAACGGGTTTCTAGTCGTTTTCTCCGGAAAAAGCAGAAAACCATTCAATGGCCGAGTGGGAGCGACAGGAGCAGAGACAAGCCGATAAAAAAAAATAAAAAAAAGGCGCCTCTCATGAATAGTCATACTTGCCCCTGGCATCAGATAGGGGCGGTCATAAGGAAACAAGCTGGTTGTTACTGTAACAGCGCACAGAGACTATCACAGACATTTGCAGAGCTTTTTCGAGATGTTATAGTAATAAGTCCATTTATTCAGCACATCTCAGGCGCGTCAGGTCCAATTTATTTTCACACGCGCAGTTTATTTTAGACGCACTGTAAAACAGGTTTAAAAGGCACTGCATCTCAACAGGACACTCAGTACTGCATCTCCAGCCCCGCCCCCCCCCCTTGTTCGCTGTGTTTTTCACATACCTCTTCATAGTAGTGTATACCAATAAATCATCTCCTGATCACTCGTTTTCTCACCAAACTCCTCAATAATGTGATCCAAGTCATTATTTTATTACTATAACATCTAAAAAAAGCTCTGCAAATGTCTATGATATTCTTTGAGCGCTGGATGCAGAAGCAGCTATCTTGTTTGTTTTTGTCCATGTTATCTATGAGGTGCCGGGGCTATCTGTATTCATGAGATACGCCCCTTTTTTCGGCTCCTATCAGTTTCACTTGGCCATTGAATGGTTTTCTTGACTTTTTCCAGAGAAAAAACAAACTAGAGACCTGTTTTTTACGTGTTTTTGATGATGTCGGACAGGGTTCAACATTGGACCGGAAAGAGAAAATTGCAATGTCAGACCAGGTCCGAAATAGGGCCGCAAAGGGTTAATGCTGATGAACCTGTAAAGGCACTGGAAATCGCCCAGATTGCCTGTTAGCAGGGATCCAAAGTGGCTTGCAAGCACTTGATCCATTATTAAGCATTTAATAAACAGAAGGAGCACTATTACTGAGAAATGCACAATAATGGAAACTGCGTTCATCTACATGTCATTTTAGGCTACTGAAAACTGAACAGAAATCGTTTTTGATTGCTAGACATATCAACAGCACAATACTGTGTATACTGCACGATTACTGATTTGTCCGGGTTTGGTCTGTGGAAAAGGTGGCAACCCTATTGCCGACCCCTGCCCTAGGCCTTTCAAATGTCAAGTCCGCCTGGAGATTAATTTATGTAGCCTCCTTCATGTGCCAGCAGCCCAGGGCACTTTACAGACATATACTGGAATTAAACTAAAAGAGCTTTAAACTGCTGGCTATTAAAAGGACAAATACAAAAAAAATGTTTTGATTTAAAATATTGATTGACTCCATTACCAAGAAGCAGTTAGTGGTAGATCTCGGAGGTCGGGCTGCTTTGTAAGGGATATGTAACTCAAATAGATGGGGCTAGAACCATAGATAGCTTTATAACTGAGGAGAAACTTTTTAAAAATCAATACAATGCTTCACTGGTAGCCAATATAGGAGACATTTAAACTCCAGAAAAATGTGTACAAGGATAAGCTGTATTCAGTAAATCTTATGAAAAAATGTAAAAAGGCTACTTAGAAACAAACAACCAAAAATAACAGGACAAAAAAAATAGGGATTTTACACTTCTAACAATCAATACATTGAATGTAAACAATCTCTATTAGCAATCATCCACAATCTCGCTATTATATATATATATATATATATATATATATATATATATATATATATATATATATATATATATATATATATATATACACAGTACTGTGCAAAAGTTTTAGGCAGGCATGAAAAAATGCTGTAAAGTAAGAATGCTTTCAAAAATAGACATGTTAATAGATTATATTTATCAATTAACTAAATGCAAAGTGAGTGAACAGAAGAAAAATCTAAATCAAATCCATATTTGGTGTGACAACCCTTTGCCTTCAAAACAGCATCAATTCTTCTAGGTACACTTGCACAAAGTCAGGGATTTTGTAGGCATATAGTCAGGTGTATGATTAAACAATTACACCAAACAGGTGCTAATGATCATCAATTCAATATGTAGGTTGAAACACAATCATTAACTGAAACAGAAACAGCTTTGTAGGAGGAATAAAACTGGGTGAGGAACAGCCAAACTCAGCTAACAAGGTGAGGTTGCTGAAGACAGTTTACTGTCAAAAGTCATACACCATGGCAAGACTGAGCACAGCAACAAGACACAAGGTAGTTATACTGCATCAGCAAGGTCTCTCCCAGGCAGAAATTTCAAGGCAGACAAGGGTTTCCAGATGTGCTGTCCAAGCTCTTTTGAAGAAGCACAAAGAAACGGGCAACGTTGAGGACCGTGAGACGCAGTGGTCGGCCAAGGAAACTTACTGCAGCAGATGAAAGACACATCATGCTTACTTCCCTTCAAGAATCGAAGATGTCCAGCAGTGCCATCAGCTCAGAACTGGCAGAAAACAGTGGGACCCTGGTACACCCATCTACTGTCCGAGAAGTCTGGTCAGAAGTGGCCTTCATGGAAGACTTGCGGCCAAAAGCCATACCTCCGACGTGGAAACAAGGCCAAGCGACTCAACTATGCAAGAAAACACATTAACTGGGGTGCAGAAAAATGGCAGCAGGTGCTCTGGACTGATGAGTCAAAATTTGAAATATTTGGCTGTAGCAGAAGGCAGTTTGTTCAGCCGAAGGGCTGGAGAGCGGTACACGAATGAGTGTCTGCAGGCAACAGTGAAGCATGGTGGAGGTTCCTTGCAAGTTTGGGGCTGCATTTCTGCAAATGGAGTTGGGGATTTGGTCAGAATTAATGGTCTCCTCAATGCTGAGAAGTACAGGCAGATACTTATCCATCATGCAATACCATCAGGGAGGCATCTGATTGGCCCCAAATTTATTCTGCAGCATGACAACGACCCCAAACATACAGCGAAAATCATTAAGAACTATCTTTAGCGTAAAGAAGAACAAGGAGTCCTGGAAGTGATGGTATGGCCCCACAGAGCCCTGATCTCAACATCATCGAGTCTGTCTGGGATTACATGAAGAGAGAGAAGCAACTGAGGCTGCCTAAATCCACAGAAGAACTGTGGTTAGTTCTCCAAGATGTTTGGGCCAACCTACCTGCCGAGTTCCTTCAAAAACTGTGTGCAAGTGTACCTAGAAGAATTGATGCTTGATGCTGTTTTGAAGGCAAAGGGTGGTCACACCAAATATGGATTTGATTTAGATTTTTCTTCTGTTCACTCACTTTGCATTTAGTTACTTGATAAATAAAATCTATTAACATGTCTATTTTTGAAAGCATTCTTACTTTACAGCATTTTTTCACACCTGCCTAAAACTTTTGCACAGTACTGTATATATATATATATATATATATATATATATATATACACACTACCGTTCAAAAGTTTGGGGTCACCTAGAAATTTCCTTGTTTTCGAAAGAAAAGCAAATTTTTTGTCCATTAAAATAACATCAAATTGATCAGAAATACAGTGTAGACATTGTTAATGTTGTAAATGACTATTGTAGCTGGAAACGGCTGATTTGTAATGGAATATCTACATAGGCGTACAGAGGCCCATTATCAGCAACCATCAGTCCTGTGTTCCAATGGCACGTTGTGTTTGCTAATCCAAGTTTATCATTTTAAAAGGCTAATTGATCATTAGAAAACCCTTTTGCAATTATGTTAACACAGCTGAAAACTGTTGTGCTGATTAAAGAAGCAATAAAACTGGCCTTCTTTAAACTAGTTGAGTATCTGGAGCATCAGCAATTGTGGGTTCGATTACAGGCTCAAAATGGCCAGAAACAAAGAACTTTCTTCTGAAACTCGTCAGTCTATTCTTGTTCTGAGAAATGAAGGCTATTAAATGCGAGAAATTGCCAAGAAACTGAAGATCTCGTACAACGCTGTGTACTACTCCCTTCACAGAACAGCGCAACCTGGCTCTAACCAGAATAGAAAGAGGAGTGGGAGGCCCCGGTGCACAACTGAGCAAGAGGACAAATACATTAGAGTGTCTAGTTTGAGAAACAGACGCCTCACAGGTCCTCAACTGGCAGCTTCATTAAATAGTACCCGCAAAACACCAGTCTCAACGTCAACAGTAACGAGGCGACTCCGGGATGCTGGCCTTCTAGGCAGAATTGCAAAAAAAAAGCCATATCTCAGACTGGCCAATAAAAAGAAATGATTAAGATGGGCAAAAGAACACAGACACTGGACAGAGGAAGATTGGAAAAAAGTGTTATGGACAGACGAAGTTTGAGGTGTTCGGATCACAAAGAAGAACATTCGTGAGACGCAGACCAAATGAAAAGATGCTGGAGGAGTGCTTGACGCCATCTGTCAAGCATGGTGGAGGCAATGTGATGGACTGGGGGTGCTTTGGTGGTGGTAAAGTGGGAGATTTGTACAGGGTAAAAGGGATCTTGAAGAAGGAAGGCTATCACTCCATTTTGCAACGCCATGCCATACCCTGTGGACGGTGCTTGATTGGAGCCAATTTCCTCCTACAACAGGACAATGACCCAAAGCACAGCTCCAAACTATGCAAGAACTATTTAGGGAAGAAGCAGTCAGCTGGTATTCTGTCTATAATGGAGTGGCCAGCACAGTCACGGATCTCAACCCTATTGAGCTGTTGTGGGAGCAGCTTGACCGTATGGTAACGTAAGAAGTGCCCATCAAGCCAATCCAACTTGTGGGAGGTGCTTCAGGAAGCATGGGGTGAAATCTTTTCAGATTACCTCAACAAATTGACAACTAGAATGCCAAAGGTCTGCAAGGCTGTAATTGCTGCAAATGGAGGATTCTTTGACGAAAGCAAAGTTTGAAGGACACAATTATTATTTCAAGTAAAAATCATTATTTCTAACCTTGTCAATGACTATATTTCCTATTCATTTTGCTATATTTCCTATTCAAACTCATTTCATGTATGTTTTCATGGAAAACAAGGAAATTTCTAAGTGACCCCAAACTTTTGAACGGTAGTGTATATATATATTAAACAATTTTATTAAAACAAGAAACAAATGACCTTCATTTAAGTTACTCATCTAAATCCTGCTCTGGTGGACCAGCTTTAGCATAAGAGATTGAGCACATCGTATTCTTGGGGGGCTCACAATCTGGTAACATATGGAGAAACATATTTGTCTGTATATTACACTTCTATTACAGTTGTCGGTCATGGTCATTTACTTATACATGATACCGTTAGCTCTAATTGTATATGTATTGTCACGGCACGGGAGTGTATGTCACTGACTTACAGTACTTGTTTTCTAACGCTTATTTTTTCTTCCTGTACCCTAACCAGACACTTTGTGTCAGACTAACCACAGTAGACAGCGAGGAGCTTTGGCTGTCATTGACTGAGACAGACAGGGTTCTAATGCACAGTCATCATAATGCATTCGGCAACACTACAGACCCCCTACAGAGAAGACAGGATGCTCCGGTGATCAGATATAGATACAAGGAGGCAAGGTCAAGGACAAGCCAAGTTAACTGTACAGAAATCAGCATTTGTATTGCAAATTCAATTCAATACAGGGATGCAAATAAGGCTCCCATTGCACAG
This sequence comes from Acipenser oxyrinchus oxyrinchus, assembly GCA_030684275.1. Taxonomy (NCBI): domain Eukaryota; kingdom Metazoa; phylum Chordata; class Actinopteri; order Acipenseriformes; family Acipenseridae; genus Acipenser; species Acipenser oxyrinchus. The sequence goes on from CM060256.1 coordinate 32,915,895, forward strand.
TGGTTTGACCCAATTCTGGCTTTGCTATGAGTTTAATAATACACACCTCACCTTGTTACCTATAAAGCTCCTAGTAAAACCTGGAAATGGTGAAACTGCTATGCAATAGGAGTCGTATTTCAATCCCTGCAATAGATCCAAGACAAGTATGCCAGTGACTTAAAATCCCAGCCACCACTGTCAATATAAAATTAGACCTATCAGTAAGGACATTGTTCTCCTTTCTTTATATCCCCAGGGCTTGATACTCAGTATTCTTTGTGCTAAAATTGACTTAACCTTCCAGTGAAATATACTGCAATATTAATAGAAACCATCTTGTTTGAAGTTTCTATGAGGGTTGCAATTATTCTGAGTGGCTCTTTTTGCAATTTTTGTATGATTCAATGTTTTGTATGATTCAAACTTTAAATATGAGTTCAGGAGCTGCGCTTCAGTTCAAGTTGCTTGCCGTAGACATTTTGTCAGCTAGATCAGCTGGGGTGTCTGTCCTGTACATTAGTAAGTGCCAGCCCCATCATAGTGCATTGCAGTGCATTGCCAGCAAAACAAAATGCAACTTGATGATCTAGCCTGTGTTGCATAGATCTACAGCACCAGAACTGAAGTGCAGCTCCTGAGCTTGGGTCAACGAACCTTAGCACAGGCCTGTCTAATTAAAAGTATACTCATAGCATAGCCCTTATAAACTCACTCAGCTTTGGAGAGTAATGCATTGGTCTTGATCTGACTCAAGTGCTTCATTGAAACATCATGAAACAGGCTGCTGTGGCAATGGTACTAAGTGGCATAACATTTGGTTTGTTTTCGAGCAGATGCGTTAAATGCTTGGAGGGTTGTGGTCCAATCTCTTATAATTACAACATTAATTTTGTTATTGTTATTATCAATGATTATCAATACAGTATAATTAAAGACTCAAATGACTCATGATTGAAACTCAACCAGATTACATTTATCTGACTCCAAAGCACAAACTTACATGTATTAAACTTCTGTTACATTGAGTTATGTAAGGTGGTCACTAGCATCAAACAGCTGATTTAAGATAATGGACAAGTTCCCTGTTTCTGCTGGGAGGCTTCGGTATATGACTCCTTCAGGTGGTGGCTGCGGATCTGGAGGTGGGGTTGTGTCTATAACTACCACTATCTATACTGGAAACATATCATTTAAAATAAGATGGGGCCCCTTCACTAGCCCCTTTCATATGTTCTTATGAAATTGGCAATAAACCAATTTCCATCAAAAAAGGACATTATGCTCATCACCCAGCCATCACCTTACAATATATACCGCAGATTAAATATAGGTCAGTACATAGTATATTCTCTTGCCAAAGCTTGGTATAGTACATGTGTGGAAACCATGTCTCTGAATAGTCATTTCCACTTGACATTTGTACCTTCCATACATAGTTCACACTCTCTCCCTCCACTGGTATCCATGATCATCCCATTTCTCTACATGCTGTCCCTGATTAGGTCGGCCAGGGATCTCCAAGGACAGCCAGCCACTTGGATGTGAACCCCAGCGAATCAGAAAGATGAGAAGCAAATCTGATTTACTGCAGGAGTCATTCCAAAAATCATTTTCAATTCTAACATAAAATAACAAATTGGAGGGACTCCTACAGTAACAAGGTTGTTACAGGTCTTTCTGATTCAGTAAGTCAGGCAGGGCAGGTGTTGGATAAAGAAATAAACAGGACACTCAATAACTAAAGAAATCCAGTTCTATTCTAAAATGAATCCAGAAAGAACCTTGTTTATAGAACACTTTTAAAATCCCATTGAAATCCTGTTATAATATTGTATTACCCAGTTAGAGTGGAGTCTAAAGTCACACCCCCCTCTAACAGTGTTATCGATGATACATTACAGAGCTACATTACATTAATGTCTTCAGTCTTTCCTGTGAGGGTGACCTAATTAATCCTGTCAAATCAGCTTACAAACTGTCTGGATAATGAGTTTTTCTACATGGTTTGCAGTGATCAATCAGACCTCCCTGGCAAGCACAGTCTGACAGTGAGATAAACTGAGATTGAATGGAAGTGTACACAACAGCAGTGCTGGGCACTCATTTCAATCCTTCAGCTCTAACAACAAGGCCACACTGCCTCCTTCCCTCCCAGTCTCTCAGCTCTAACAACTAGGACACACTGCCTCCCTCCCACCCAGTCCCTCAGCTCTAACAACTAGGTCACACTGCCTCCCTCCCTCCCAGTCCCTCAGCTCTAACAACTAGGTCACACTGCCTCCCTCCCTCCCAGTCCCTCAGCTCTAACAACAAGGCCACACTGCCTCCTTCCCTCCCAGTCTCTCAGCTCTAACAACTAGGTCACACTGCCTCCCTCCCTCCCAGTCCCTCAGCTCTAACAACAAGGCCACACTGCCTCCTTCCATCCCAGTCTCTCAGCTCTAACAACTAGGACACACTGCCTCCCTCCCACCCAGTCCCTCAGCTCTAACAACTAGGTCACACTGCCTCCCTCCCTCCCAGTCCCTCAGCTCTAACAACTAGGTCACACTGCCTCCCTCCCTCCCAGTCTCTCAGCTCTAACAACAAGGCCACACTGCCTCCTTCCCTCCCAGTCTCTCAGCTCTAACAACTAGGTCACACTGCCTCCCTCCCTCCCAGTCCCTCAGCTCTAACAACAAGGCCACACTGCCTCCTTCCCTCCCAGTCTCTCAGCTCTAACAACTAGGTCACACTGCCTCCCTCCCTCCCAGTCCCTCAGCTCTAACAACAAGGCCACACTGCCTCCTTCCCTCCCAGTTTCTCAGCTCTAACAACTAGGACACACTGCCTCCCTCCCACCCAGTCCCTCAGCTCTAACAACTAGGTCACACTGCCTCCCTCCCTCCCAGTCCCTCAGCTCTAACAACTAGGTCACACTGCCTCCCTCCCTCCCAGTCCCTCAGCTCTAACAATTAGGTCACACTGCCTCCCTCCCTCCCAGTCCCTCAGCTCTAACAATTAGGTCACACTGCCTCCCTCCCTCCCAGTCCCTCAGCTCTAACAATTAGGTCACACTGCCTCCCTCCCTCCCAGTCCCTCAGCTCTAACAATTAGGTCACACTTTCCTCCCTTGTCCCTAAGCTGGAACCACTAGGTCACACTGCCTCTCTCCCTCCCTTCTAGTCCTTCAACTTTAAGCACTAGACCACATTACCTCCCACCCAGTCCCTCAGCCACTATGCTATACTGCCTCCATGTCCATAGCTATAAAGAATGAAGCTACCCTGCTATAAAAATTAGACCACCCTTTTCTTTTTAATGTATTTTAATTAAATATATAAATGAAATAACTAATAAACAAACAAATAAATAAATACCAAAGAGCAATCAGAATAATTTTGACCAATCAAAACTGTCTATTCTGGGGATAACTTGAGACATTGTGCCTCCAGGACACTACACATGCGACGCACACTTACTGGGATGGATGTGCAAGACGTGAAATGAGGTTCCGGCATTCTTCTAGTCCTTTGTGCCTGGCTGTTGATCCACAAAAAACTGATCCCATAAAAGAAGTGTAACTGAGCCGGGACAACACACTGTGTCTGCAATTCCTCACACTCACGCTAATCTGGTTCTCTGTGAAGAAGCTCAGGAATATGCAACAGGATCGGGGTCCACAATATCCAAACAGACAAGACAGAACGCACTGCAACCTGGAACACGTACGCTATGCCACTAACAAATGCTTGGATTATTATTATTTTCAGTTGACTTAACCCCAGTTTTCTACCCAATATATAATGCCCAATGAATGTTCTACCTCTTGTGTACACTAGTGTCTCTTCTACCTCGTTTCCATGAGCACTCAACCCCTGCTGAAAACCCTGCTGACCCCGATTCTGTGTTTCCATGGTAATTTAGCCGACCTGCACTGGCTGCCAATCCGAGCTGCCCCTGATTTTATTCTCTCCCTTTCCCAAAGCAGGCCAAAGCGGGATGGGTGGAAGTACATCACAACACTGACCAATCAAGTGACGAGTGGGTGTGTACGCCACAACACTGACCAATCAAGTGACAAGAGGGTGTGTACGTCACAACACTGACCAATCAAGTGACAAGCGGGTGTGTACGTCACAACACTGACCAATCAAGTGATGAGCAGGTGTGTACATCACAACACTGACCAATCAAGTGACAAGTGTGCGTAAACATTGAATCTACAGGGTGAGCATGTTTCTCTGTGGTTTAATATTCTCTGATCGTTTTTTTAGTAACAAAAAGCTCCAAAGAATTGTTAGGATTATTGGAAGCAAAGCAGTAGAGCCCATCCTTTCAGTTTTGTATACCGGGTCTGAGCAGAAGTCATGTGAGGGCCAGTATTAATCGTTTAGACATAGTAAAGTGCAGGTATGCGTATGGTTCAACTTGACCCATGATGATTCTGCTTTCGTTCCTCGTAGCCACACGCTATTTTGATGTGCATCTAATGTTTCAAACCTGTTTTTCCAGCCAAATCAATACGTCTCTGCTTTAAACTCATCAGGCAGATCACGGATAACGGATTCTGTAAAAATCTCTTATTTGCCTAAACCCTTTTCGCAAAAGGCCACAGCTCGTCAGTTTCTTCCTCGGCTGCACTTCAGACACATGGCATTTAAAAAGGGCTTGTGTTGCTTGTCACTTACAACCACTCCGAAAAAACATCCATATTGCTGATGGAGCAGGACTTCACACAGTCACGTTAACTTTGACCTTGTCTACGTGAAATAGTGGAGGTATTTGTAAGGATGGATGTCATATCCAGTTAACCAGTCATACAAATGTGATGGACAGCAGTTTCCATCACGAAAGGGTCAATGAGGATCAAGCCCAAAGACAAGCCACAGACATGTGTTAGAGTGACCCAAATCACAGAAACCTTCAACACTGGACAGGGATCACCTGTTCCACTCAAGCAATAAGGTCATATAAGCTATATATTTTTTGTCCAGTCACTGCATAATATTTTTACAAACACTACAACAGTGAAAATTTCACTGGCTCCATGGATCAATCCAAAGACCTCCAAAGTGCATCAGCACAATATCAATCACAGCTTATTTTTTTATTAAAAAGACTTGATTACTATAAATACATTTTTAAAAAGTAAATCATAAGAACAAAATAAATTACAAATTATGAACCAGTGGTAACTAATGTAAAATCTAGCCAAATTCTAGCCACTACCAGCGTCCTAAACATGGGTACAACTTCTTGTAACTTGGATTTTGAAAGAGCAACCGAACATGCAGGAGAAAGGCATTTATGGTAGGTGCTGCACATTCTAATAGATGTTCCAAGTGGGATGTTCCAATGTCTGCTTCAGAACTGCACACAGAAAAGCCAGCATTGTGCTGTTATCCACGGTCTGGCAGTAAACATATTTCACAGCCTGAGATATCTGACATGTGCCCATGCACACGCTCTATCTGAGGATCAGAGCCCACCGGCCTGCACTGCCAGCTACTTCTTTTTACAGAAAGGCAGATAACTTGCGGTTAAATCCCCATCACGAGAAATCTCGTGGGAATGTGGCTGGAGCCTTATGGTAATTATTTTATTAACGGGTAATTAAGACTCCAGCCACAGAATATAATAGACCCACTCCAGGCTCATTGGGGAGGAGAGAGTTTAGGAGAGTTGACAGGAGAGCGAATGCTACCAGTGAGAGATCCAAAAGGTAATTGTTTTTTTAAACGTATAATTATAGTTTGTGTTTGTTTTACTTTGGCCAGTGTGCCATTTATTTTATGTTTTGTTGAAATCTTTATTTTATTTTTTTTTAATTAATAAAAACTTTGGAGCGCCATAGCTCCTCAATTTCGCCCCATTCTACCTGTATTTTGGTTTCATTTCCCTGGTCCGACATCACCAGCCATCTCTGCCACGCTTGCCTACAGTACAGAATGATAAATAGCCACTGTTCTACAAAGGGATCAAACATTTGTTTTGCACCATACCAAGCATACATAACGTACTAAATGTTTGGCAATGGACCATTTCTAACTTGACGTTCTCCAATTTAAAATGCTGGTTAAAAGAGTGCTACAGCTTGTTATCAAAACTGCTGTAAAAAAAAATCCAGTATGAAGACTTTTTGAGTTAATCATGAATGACCGTTTTCAGAAAGAAACAAAAGCACTCCAGATAAGAATTTTTTTTATCTTTCTTGCCATTAACCCTGTCTGCCCACTTTATTAGGAGCTGTACCTAATATCCGGAATGGTCAACGCTTGCACTGATCACAGCCTTGATACAACATGGCATAGACTCTACAAGGTGTTGGAAGGTGCCTCAAGGGATCTTAATCCAGTCAGTCATTAATAACTTCATGCAATTGGTGCAGAGAGGTATGCAGAGGATCGTGCTGACGAATGCGTTGTTCAAGTTCATCCCAAACATTGATTACCAGGGCAATGCCAAATCCAAATCCAATCAGGTAGACAGGTCCTATTAAAGTGTACATTCAGTAACTTTAGTACAAACACTGACTCAGTTATCTGTTGCTGCAGTAAAGGGATGATGACATGAAGGTCACAGCACTTCAGGGAGCACCAGAGCTGTTTGAAATGAAGTTCAGGGACAGGAAACCCTACTCTAAAGGCAGATGCTGGGACTTGGGTCAGCTCAGGATATGATGAGCCAAGAGACAGTGGTCATGGACAGTCAGTAGGTTGACATTTTAGGATCTGAGGGGAGGCCAACATATAGGCAAGTCAGTGACTTGCATCCCCTCACCACTGCAGTGAATACAGCAAAGGAAGGGGATGTTAACATGAGTGGATCTTAGATGGATAGCATATGATGACTCAGTAATTCAATGAAAGAGAATAGCACAGAGCTATGGAGGTAGTTGTCTATCTGTACAGTAGTTATACTGTATATGTACAGTCGAGTCACACTGTCACTTCAGTTATATTCCTACTGTTTAAGCAATAGAAGCCCGATTAAAGAGCGTTACAATCTGGTAGCGGACGGTGTCAGGAACGTACAAGCCTCCATACAGACAAGGAGTGCTGCACAAACACATTATTTGATTACTCGGCTAGGGCTCCCCGCACAAATCGGGTGCTGACAATCAGAGATGGCTCATTGGTGTTGATTAGGCAAATTTGTGATGATTGCTGATTTTCTTAAGACTGTGGAGAACAGCAATCCACACAAATCCAAGCAGCTTTCTTCACTTCTTTCACGTTGAATGGTAAATTAGCCCGATCAACACCAACGACCCTCATCTGTGGAGAGCTTGAGCCGAATAAATCGAACAAACAGTTTGTGCAACACTTCAAACAAGGTCAGCTACCAGCAGTCAGGGCTTTATTGCAATTAGAAACCGCTATGCCGTGCTCCCCCTTTAACGCTCTGGTCGGGATGCTATTTGTGTTCCACCAGAACTGTAGGGAAATGTAAATGATTAGAGTGCAAATGGCAGAAAACCAGTTTGTGGAGATTGACATTGGCATAAGTAGAGTTGCTATGGCAACGACCAACTTGGCCTTAGGCTTATACTGTTGAGTGATAAAGCATGTGCATGAATGTAAGAGAAAGGAGAACTATGGTAAACAATTAACCACAGTAACCTTGTTACTGGTTGGTTGCACCCGAGTGGAATAACAGCTGAATAACTAATTCTACTGCTGACAACTATAACTACAAGTAAACCAACTGTAGTCACATATTAACCAGAGTATAAATACCAGGCATATAGGCAGACACACCTCCAGATCATCGATGTCTGAGGCTCTCTCCAAGGGAAGGTAACTTGATCAACTGCCTTATCTCTGTTGATACTAGTAGCACATATTGTAGCTAAACAATAGTGTTCACTGTAGAATGTAAAGTTTGGTATTCGGAACTAATAAATGGTAAGAACATGGCCTGGTCTCATCCTCATTGCGTAACAAAGTAGTTAATTCCATGTTTACCTTAATTTTTAAACCTTACATAACAAGAATTCTCGTGCTCGCGTAATGGCATTATGGGGCCAATGGGAGCCATGATCACACCGCCTTATAAAAGGGGGAGCACCACAATTTAAAGATTTATTTACCGTTTCCACGTTTCGCTTGAAACGGTAAATAAACTGTTGTATAGGGACCAGCATGGCATATCATACATTTCATATGAGCTAAAAATCCTGTAACTAATGACAAACACTGTGAACTGTCTGTTAAAAGTAAAGAAAAAAATACATGAAAACACTGGGACAGCTCTGCAAAGGAGATGCTACATGGTTACAGTCCTAACAAACTCGATAATTAAACCTCTTATTAGGGAATGACAGTTTGCCAACTCTCCAGCACTGGCAATCGAGAAGCCATCTATACAGCTCTAATGGAGCCAATCACATCTGGAACAGAATGCAAGCACATTAACTGCACTGCAGGAGACTCAGACTGAAACCACCAAACAACCAGGCACCCGCCTCCAATCACTGTACTGCAGTGAACTGCGACTCGCTCGCTGGGGTTTGTCCTTATCAGGCACAGCGGGAGTCCTTTATTACTGCCGCCAAAGGCACCGAGGAGACTGCAGGATGTTCTTTTAATGGTTTGGGGCGTGAGGAGGGAATTGTACGGTTTAAAATCAAAACCTTGTTGTTCCATTTTTGACAAGGCTTAAAGTGTCACTCTCTATTCTGACCTACAGATGTGTGGGGATTCCAATTGAACTACAGTACTTTGTGGTGGCTCAGCAAATCAGATTCCATCAAAAGTGATCTTCACCATCTATAACCCACGGATTCACGTTCTACAATTAAAACAATTCTGTGACGTCATCATTTCATCTTTTGATTAATTCAACAAATTTTCTAACTAAAAGTGGCCGAGTGGCTTTGAAGAGAAGGGGAGTGCGGGGCATATATATATATATATACATTTCAGCCATTAGCTTATTACACATTTCAAATGTAACACATAGAAAAGGGCTTGCGATTTCAATGTAGCATTCCATATTGTTGGCTAAAAGTAGGGTAATACAATTATACATTAATAATGTAAACATTGTGTTGTCATAATTACACATTGTGACAAAGCTTCTTTATTTACAGTATAACTCTGAACACAGTTCTGTGCTCCTAACACGTCTTTAGTGGATAAAGGTCGCTCGGCAACAAAGGATGGGTTTAAACAGTGGGAACACGGCCTCTTTTAATAAACAATACAAAACAAAAATAAATCCTCGCTCATGTTTTGGAGCGCCAACTAAACTGAATAGGATCCCAAACTTTAGTCAGACGCTAATCCGGTTTACTGACAAAGTATATTATATCTCTGATTTGAGTATATTTAGTTTTAAGATACACCACATTCAGGTCTATACACAATTTCTTACCTTTTGTTTTTGAAACCTGTCCTTTTATACCTGCCTGGCTTGTTAAATTACGAACAGGTGTAGTAGTTTAACTGATTGCCAGTCAATCTGTGTTCTTGGATAGCTATGGCATTCTGGGACATGCAGTTTTTCATTCCTCGATTAGACAGCAAGAACAACATTTCTGTTTTTTTCAGGAGCAAAAGCGATTTCATCATCACTTTATAAAACTCCATCAATTACACATTAGTGTTAAACTGAGCTTTTGCATTTCCTAATACAAACCATTGCATTGTCATTGTAGATTAATTGGTTATTTATAAATACCCTTATGCACTGCATTAGCTAAGTTATAGGTTAATACATAATTTTGAAAGTGTCTGTTATTGTATAAGATGTCATCCCTGCAGTTTGGGCTTGAGGACTGTGAAGCGAAGTGGAGCGATTCAGGTTGCTCAAACTGTGCAAAATGATGCAAATAAAAAATATAAAAAAGCAGCCTACTCACAAAGTATTAACTTATTATAAATCGTAAAAACAAAGATTGTACTACTATTTAACAAAACAAAGAAAAAATGTATTGTTTTTATAACTTTATAATTGTGTTGTATGTACTATGACAGGATAGGATGCACTGGGATTGGACACACTTGAAAACAGTACCTGGTTGATTTCTAATGATTTACAATCTAATACATGGGATGCTTTGTAGGAACTAGACTAATGGACCGCCATTAAGATGCAGGGGTTCACTGTGGTATTAAAGTAACAGACTATACTGTCAAAGCAGAGTCTCCTAGCTGCTAGGTCAAGGGAATTCAAAGAGAATGTAGTTTCGTATTTACGGGGAGTCATTTGACTCTTCTTGTGAAGATGAATGGCGTGACTACGATCTGCAGCCGGCTGCAATTCTGGAAAGCGTCCAACAACATGCTTCAGTCCTGAATTTCGTTATGCCTTTCCTGTGCCCCACTTTGTTTTATAAACTCCAGGTCGCAGGCAGCTTCCTTAACCAGATGCCAGCCTCAGAGATGCATTTCTATTTTTTAAACGTATCTTCAGCTTCCTAATAAAATAAACTGAATTAAAAAGTCTGAATCTCTCACACATACTACTGTGGCACGAACAGATAATTCAGATTGATCTCTCCACAGGTGAGGGTCACTGGTGTTGATCTGGGTAGTTTGAGAATCCAAGTAAAACAAGTGAAGAAATATCTGCTTGGGTTTGTGTGGATAGCTGTTCTCCACAGAGTCTAAGAAAAGCAGCAATCACAAATCCAAGCAGCTACTTCTTCACTCGTTTCACTGGGAATGATACATTTGCCCAAATCAACACCAATGACCCTCCCCTGATTGTCATCTCCTGATTTTGGTGGCGAGATTATCCGAATAATCGGTTCATGCAGCACCAACACATACCCACACACAATAAATATCGTGCACCTCAAAACGCTGTATCCGTCCCTGTTGAGGAACCGAGGAAAATCCCTCTACTCTTGCCAATCCGATCCCAGAATTCTGTTCTACTTTCTCTTCCTGTTTCTAAACCCTGAGTGTGTGCTTAGAGGCGAACACTTTCTTTAATAGTTGGTTTTGGTTTCACTCCCTAACCCTTTACCAGCTCAGTCAATCCCAGTTTTATTATGCAAAGTAATACCTGCACTCAAAGTATCCACTTGACATTGAAGAATCCACTGGAGTGAGAACAACACATTTCCCTGGGTCACACCACCTCAGAATGTCACGGGAGAAGCAGTTTCCTAGCTCTGTTTAATTGTCTTGAATGAGTTTTCACTGAGCCCATGCTAATGCATACAGCATATCGAAAGGCAGGTTTAAATATCTTGCGAATAGGGTCAGAGCTGCACAGTTTAACAAGGATGTGGGCTCGGGCGATTCTGCACTGTCTAAGGAATCTCAGACTCCTGCAATACAATGGACACAACCTTGAGGCTGAATTATGAAGTGTGTGTAACTGGTATAAACAATCCCTGTACACCAGCAGGTTAGTCATACGAGTCTGACACCTTATATCTTGTTCATGTCTACGGTATTCTTTGGAAATTAAAGCTTCAGTGCAATGTGAAGGGTGAATTCAGAGATTTACAATTTCTTTTTAAAATCAGTTCTCTTTCCTTTTTAAGCAACTCCAATTCCTTTGAAGGACTTGGAATTGGAATCAATTAAAAGGCAATTGGAATTGGAAATTGATTTTAAAAGGAATTGGAAATGGAATTGAAATTGTAAAAAAGAAACTGACCCCATCCCGCTCCGCAATCCCTGCTGTTATAAAGAGGCCTGCATCTCCTGGGCCTTTAGTTAAGTGGAAGAGGCAGGGTCCAAACAGGATACTCGCCCAGGTCTACTGAAGGTAGACTCCCAGTCAACCTGAGACAGGATCACAACCTCACATACTGTATCAGACAGACTGCTACAGTACCAGCCACAGAGATAAGGAGTCAAGCGCTTTCTCTGAATGGAGAAAAACAAAACACAAACTCTAAACAGATTCCCCATGAAAACGCTACTCCGGTCAGCCTGTCTGGCAAGATCTGAAAACAAAATCCAGACGTAGAGGAACATTAAAACCATTGTTCAAACGAGGAACAGTTCCCTAAAATAAAAATAAAAAACAGGTCCCTAAAACAAGGAACAGGTTTGTGTTTTACATTTATCCTTAACCTTGTCTCTGGTAAACAAACATGCATATACTGACACTGATCTGATCCACCTGAAACGTGTGGTATCTCGAGTATATCATTTAATATTACATTTTCTTGCTTCTTTTGAGAAGGACTAAAAGAAACATTGAAGACATGGAAAAAGATTTCTAGTCAAAACATTTGTCATTGATCTGGAGTATTTCCTAATTTAGCAATATTGAGCATTTTGTAGTTAGGGGTGTTATTAGTAGGTTCTCTGGTTTTAAAATAAATCTTGCAAGTGAAATATATATATATATCAAAATCAACAGGGTTTAATTAAAGTACTAGACTAGTAACTAAAAACATAAAAATTGGGAAGAGAAAAAAAAAACTAGAAAAACAGAAGTTCTGATTATTATATGAAACTATAAAGTCTGTTGCATTAAATGCACACACCAAAATAAACTAGATAAAGACGGTGCTGTTTACTAATACAAAGACACGCTGGCTGATCTAACCTGTATTACATACAGAAACTGAAGAGCAGCTATAAAAAATAAAAACACACAGTATTTGACCAAATTGCAATAAGAACCTCACAGAATGAAGGATAAAAAAAAAAAAACACAGCCACTACTTAATGTGATTTTTCTTTAGCTAGGCAAGAATGCCCTAGGTATATTGTTTATGAAGGGATTGTCCTAGTTTTAAAGCTAAGCTAAAGAAATCCACATTGAACAGGAGTTGATAGAATGCCAGTCAAATTAAAACACTTGTTAGGATTTCGAGCAGATGGAAAGAACAGCAGTGTGTTCTGGAATAAGACTGCACAGATGGAAAGAACTGCACAGTGTGTTCTGGAATAAGACTGCACAGATGGAAAGAACTGCACAGTGTGTTCTGGAATAAGACTGCACAGATGGAAAGAACTGCACAGTGTGTTCTGGAATAAGACCGCAGGGTTCTACGACTGACCCTGCAGTACATTAACATGCTATTCATCACACCCACAGACAATATTCACTTCTTATCAGCACAACAAAACAACGGATACAATGCTATGTATCTGCATCCAGTAACGATCTACACTACATCTCAGTGACTATTTAATGAAATTCCTATTTGCAAAATGTACCTTCATTTATTACTGTTTTTATATTAAATGTGTTTTTTTTTTCTACAAATGCAAGCATATTTTTAAACTGGGTATGTGCTAGCACTGCTAACATCTTCAGATCTGCAGATCTACAGAGAAGCCACCAGACCTATAGTGCCGGAGGACAACAGAGATCTGAATGGCTCCACTGCAGACCTGCATGCGCCCTATCAGCCACAGGGGTCACTGGGCCGGTGACCACGGATTGCCCGGTAGACCTAAGCCCTCCCTATCCGGCGGCTTGGCCAATTGTGCCGCCTTCTAGCAACCCCCAGTCACGGTCGGCAGTGACATAGCCTGGATTCGAACCTGCGTCCTCCAGGCTATAGGGCGCATCCTGCACGCCACGTGGAGTGCCTTTACTGGTTGCGGGAGCCCCCATTCATTGCTAGCTTAATAGCATTTTTTGTATCCCTTTCATAAAAGGCAAAGTTGGTACTTTTGTGAAAGGAAAATAAAGCTTCTAATTTTAGACAGATGCATTTTTGAGTCCTAAAATTCACATTCTAACACCATCTGGAAATCAAAGACGGAGGTTATCTTAGAACATTACAGCCTACTTTTCCACATTCTACTTTGCCTCAAACAGAAACTGCATGTCATCGCGGCATAGAGTTGTTTGACGTAAAACCGTGACGCAGTGATGCTTGCGGACTGTACAACTCTAATGGCTGTAACCAGCTACTGTGCACGTGTTAAGAAAGCACACACGTAAAACTCACTAAAAAAAATGTATGCTTCTGCGGTAACCAGGGTCTGGGTCAATTCCTGTTTTTCAATTCCAATACTATTTCCAATGATTTTTAAAATGAAATTCACATTCCCTTTTATAAAATTCCTCCCCATCATTGATCACAATTGCAATTAGAAGTACTGTATTAAAAGGATGCTTCTTACAGTTTCAACAAATGCCTTAAATTGAAGTCACTGTTAGTGAATTAAACTGGCTTCAAATGAAAGCAGCTGAGCAATCACAACAATTATTAGGTCTCTAAAATATTAATTCCAGTTACAATCCCTTCGAAGGAATTGGAATTGGGAATTGATTTTAAAAAGGATTTGGAAAAGTAACTGAAATTGAAAGACAGGAATTGCCCCCCAAGCCTGGTAGTAACGACCTTGATAAAGCCCATAGTCCTGCAACTCATTTCTAGCGGGATGCGGTCTTTCTGATGGACACATTTGCATAGGTACCTTTTACTAATACTGCCGAAAACACAAAGCGCCTGTCAAGGAGGGTTTGCTAGGTCACTTACCACCAGATACATAACTCTAACCCTTTGAGGGACAGTTGCTCGCCGTGATTTCCGGTGGTTCTTTTAATGGCGTTCCCAAGGCGAATGCATTTCAAGCTCTGCCACCCTTTATCTCAGAGTGGTTTGAAATCAATACCTGCTGATGGAGCTGCAGCTGCTCTCACACAATGGGGGGCTCATAGCAGCATCTACTACACCTTTCATTAACACAGCTCCACTCAGCCTCCAGAGTGAATAATTAAAGACAAATTTGAGTTCTGAGTTCTCTCCTTCGTGCATGCTTGAGTAGAAATGATTTTGATTCCGAACTGTGTTGTAGATTTCAACAAAGATATGTTATTAGATTCACTAGATCAGCTGGGTATTCTATTTTCCTTAAGCACAAGTTATAAAAGAATCAACAAGACAATACAATGTTTTAATTAATATAGGCTTCCTTTATCACTCCTTTTTTTTCTTAACCTATCAGAAAAGACAATTACATACTGATGAAAGTTTTACAAGCCTCCTATCAACCAATAATATTATTGATCACGTGGGGCCCACTTTTCTCTATCTTCAAGAGAACACCACTTCAAAACATCCTTAGGTATTTCACTCACAAGGCAATAAAACTAATGGAGGAAGAGAGAAGAATAAAAGGAGTTTAAACTGTGGGAAAGGAACGTTTAGCCAAAGGTGTCACTTTCCTAAGAACATAGAATAAAATGCAAGCACCTTTCAAGTTGTCATAAAACGTAGGAACACTAAAGTTCTCCTGCCGTCTGATTTCTTCACTTAATGAAACCAAATTGCCTTCATACTACCTGTCTATGTAACCTAGCTATTTTTAAACTATCTAGTTTCTCTAAAGTATATGTTCATCCAACAGTCAGTAGCAGCACAATTCATTTTCTATCCCCATTATTCTGTTCATTTACATCAATCTTGCTTCTGCTTATTATTTTCTTGGAAGTTCTGAAGACACAGATGTCAGGACTGCCCAGTCCCTGACCACCTTCTGGCGCCTCCTCAAGACTCACCTCTTCAGACAGCACCTGTAGAACTCCTCTTTTCCCTCTGGACACTTTCACTCTTGCTTAATGCGCTTTACTTGCACTTATTTGCTCCCTATTTTACTGCATTTAATCCTGTACTTCACAGAGTACTGTACTGTAATCTGCCACAAGTGTTATTCAATCTGTAGTATTTTGCATTTAATCGTATCCTGATGTAACTATCACTGACACTTATCTGCTCCGATATTGAATCGTATTTTGTCATATACTTGTACTTACTAGAACTGAAGTCATTGTATTTTACCTTGCTCTTTATTATTATTATTATTATTATTATTATTATTATTAATTTCTTAGCAGACACGCTTATCCAGGGCGACTTACAATTGTTACAAGATATCACATTATTTTACAATTACATTATTCTTTACACATTATTTTTACATACAATTACCCATTTATACAGTTGGGTTTTTACTGGAGCAATCTAGGTAAAGTCCCTTGCCCAAGGGTACAGCAGCAGTGTCACCCACCTGGGATTGAACCCACGACCCTCCAGTCAAGAGTCCAGAGCCCTAACCACTACTCCACACTGCTCTTAATTGTATTTATACTTCTAAGGGCGTCTGGGTAAGGGCGTCTGCTAAGAAATAAATAATAATAATAAATGAAGTTCACTCAAATTATCCACAGGACAGTCATAGGTTCCCCACATTGTCCTGTGAGTATTCTGTATATCTCAAGGCTGCACTGGACTTGAAGGACCAATCTTAAGCAGTAAAAATGGAGCACAATAAGTTTCCATGCCTCAAGCCTGCCCTTGACTGTCCAGGCCACCCTTTCTCTGAGAGGGCTCCTTTGGTGCTATAAATCTGTGGCGACCTACTCTAAAAGCTAACCATGGCCAGGTTGTGTAAGTACTGAGTTTCAGAGTACAAAAACACATTCCTAATCACCACTGTCTGTAGACAACCGACACAGTTGAGCGCTTAAAGCATATGAGTGATGCCAGTGGGATGCCTGTACATCTTTTAATTATCCTGCTAGGCCGAGACTGTTTCTATTTGATTATGTTGATATTTTTGGGACTTCCCAGTGCTTCAAAATTACTATTTTAAACTGCCAGCCTCTCTGTGTGTGACATGACTGCAGATGGAAGCTTTGTTATCTGTCAATGATTGGAGCAGACACTCCTTGCCAATCTAACACTCTTGTAACTAGACAGACAGACACAGAGAGAGAGAGAGAGAGAGAGAGAGAGAGAGAGAGAGAGAGAGAGAGAGAGAGAGAAGGAGAGAGAAAAGAGAGAGAGAAAAGAGGGAGAGAGAGAGAGAAACACATCTTCAGACCTGTCCGTTACGACACACGTGCTACATTTTTCGCGTACAAACAAACCCCAGTTGGCCCCCACTCCTTCAGAAGTATTGAGAACTCTTCTGTGTGTGTGCGCATGTGTGTGGGTGTGCGTGTGTGTGTGTGTGACAGTTCACTTGGCTTCTCCCTTGGAGTATAAATTAGATGTGCGACAGTTTTCAAAAGGTCTGTTTAAAGCCCCTGACCCTGCCTCCAGCTCCCTTCACATGGGAAACAAAGTCTCCTGTTATGGGTTTGATGTGCTGTAATAACCGCCAGGGCAGCGTGCTTAGAAAAAGCAATGTAAATAAACATTAATTAAAGAAGCTGTTTCTCACAATTAGCTCCAGTGAAACTCCTTGTATCTGTTTGCTGCATTCTCCAGTTCTGTGTTATTCATGGAGGACCTCTTGAAACCTCAGCCCAGTGAGTCTCCCCCCAAGAACCACTGCCTAGCCAACTTTCAAGTACAGTGTTAGAGAAAGAAGTTGTAGATGAGCATCAACTTATAGATTTATGTTTGTAGGGCAGGATGCCAACCTTCAATTGAGGGGAAAATGTTTTGCAGAATGTCGTGGGCCAGAAAAAAGCCTTTTTGACCCTAACTCTCTTCAGAGAAGAATAAAATGTTTTTCAAAATTGAATTGCTTCTTCCTGTTGCAGCCAAGTTGTTTCTTGTTAGTTTTATAAAATAGCAATTTGTATTCCTCTCAGAGCAAAAATGCCTTCAGGGCCCACAGCTTTTAGACTGAAATCATTTTTTGAAAAAAATAAATAAATAATTAAATGAAAAAGATGTTGTCCAATTCTCCTGGAATTGCCTCCGATATGTTTTAAAGCAAAGTTAATGAAGTGGTAACCAAATATCAACATTTGTGTCTCTTGCATTACTGTCATTAGCAACATTATAACCACCCTCCCTTATTGGGATGCATATCCTTCTGTGGTTCAAACATGTAAACCCCTGCTTTCTGGTACCGTCTCTTCCTGTGCTGAAGGTCAAATACGGTGTCTGGCCTCTTTCCATGGTCCCAGATTCAGTGTGCTAGACGATAGGACTGAGAGATACAGGAGGTGAGAAGGAAAGCAGCAGTGATACTTGAAAATAGTACACACATACTAAATAAAAAAACGAAATCAAAACAAGTGAAGAAAAACAATATCTTCAGCACAAATTTAAGTGAGGCCTCCATCTCTAATTCACAGACTGGTCCTGTTGTACGGTCCTGACCGTGTGTAAATCTGCTGCGGCTAATCTTTTCGCAGGTCTCCTCTTTTCCTTGATCTGCAACAAAATTCTCGTGCTCATCAGTTTTGTGAGTAAATGGCTTGTGGCTGTGTTTTTGCGAGCTCTGCAGTACAGTAGCCATTCTTTTTTGAAGATGAAAGCAACCAACTATTCTTTGACCCTGTCCTGTGACATTAACCCTGCAGTGTGGATTCTTTGATGTCTGCAGGGCACAAAAAAAAACAAAAAACTTAACACTGCAGGTTTCTACCATGGTGAAATTATATATATACACATTTTTTTTAAAAAAGTGTTACAACCAAGTGTCAAATCATAGTATGTGTAAAATGTAATAGCAACTGTTATACTGTACTTCAGAGTTTAATGTTTTCATTAAGTGGCAAAGCTACTTAATTTGAGTTGACTCATCCTGAAGAGATGAAACAGTGTGGGCAGGGATATGAAAGGAAAGCTTGTATCTGTCTCTTACACATGCCTTGCCTGACTCAGCAAACCAGCATGTCATGCAGTAATACTGAAAACAGCACTGTCTTTGTAATACTAACGTTAGGCACAGTTTTAAGGTTCTACATAAAACATACGATGCTTAGAATGTATGCCAAAAAAGCCAATACTCAATAGCTTGTGTTATATGCATGTTTTATCCCAATTGCACAAGCGGTTCTCTATTATTAAAACGCAACTGTGACACAGACATACATTATGCGCAGAACGACATACAGGCATATCAGCAGACTGATACACTCAACTTGTGCGAAAGAGTGTTTCTACCAGGTTTCATCACAATGGGAGGTTCTCAAGCTAGATCTAAATACAGTACGCACTGGCGTGTCAGCTGTCTGTATCCAAGCTGGTGGTTAGAGATATAGATATGTTAAACCTGTTTTGCTTAGTTTTTTTCTCAAAGAGTGAATTAACAAAAAATGCATAGGCCCAGATATTTGAAAGGTTTGCGCACCGCATAGATGGTTATGTGCATCGCAAATGGCCGTTATGCGCGAATGGGCAAAATGTACTATATTCTAAACTTTTTTGAGTGCCAGAATCTGTTTTGCACTGTGCACAAATATAATGTATGCATAGCTCAATTTGGCGGGAGTGGCCGACAATTTGTAAGAGCCTGTCATGTTTTTTTGTGCCTCGCAAAACAACTTTTGCGAGGCACAAAAAAAAAGCTTTTAAAAAGCAAGCCTTAACTCCGCGCACATCACTCCAGCACTCACTCACCCAATCACTGAAGTGAAATGCAGGCACTTTCCGAGGTACTACAACAATGGAAAACACCCAGCGATCATACAAGGTTCCGTCCACATCTATATAATGATTATATTCAAAAGAACGATTGTGATAACAGCATCACTAGTGCTAATACATGTTTAAAAAATAAACAGGGAAGCTGCAACAACATTGCCTTTCGGACCGAAAGAAAACTAATCACTTTCCCAAGCACGCTTTCTTGTTGCTGAAAAAATAACTCCCAAAACAGAATCAACAGTACAGCAGGGTATCATAGTGCATACCATAGGTATGTAACATAGACCGAGCCAGCAGATACTAAACAACTACCTGTATAATGCAGGAACACTTTACTTTAATAGACACATACTGCAGTGTATCAACCCTAGGTCGATCAAGCAACAGTTTGCACCTCCTTACCTTGCATTCACATAGATTTCAATATCAAAGACACTGCTTATACAGTAGTAGGCTAGGCTACTGATTTCTGTATTGGTAAATTTTGTCTGCGTTTTGAATGTAAAATTACGAAAGGTGCTCCTTTCTTATTCCACTGCCCGTTCAGCCCGTTTTATTTAAGTTGAATTAACTGCCCCCCAGGTTTGTCAAGGAAGTATATATATAAAAGGATGTTACTGAAACAGAAAACAAAAAAGTCAAAAAATGTAAATGAAAAAATGTAAATGAATTAAAATAGGTAACACATAGATAGACAGCATAGATACATCTGTTTGAATTTCATAGAATCTGTGATGGCCCTTTAAATATTTAGCTTATTAGCCATGCTAATGCCTGTGATAATGATTTGTTAAATACAAATGTATGCAATAAGCGTGACAGGCTTGCAATGCGCAGAATGTTCCATTAAATTACATTCTCGTATAGTATTCCAATTCTGCGCATTTACGCGTAGCTCTTGTGCATTTCTGCTATATTGGTATTGAATGAGCAAGTGGTTTTGCGAGGCACAAACACATTTGCGAATTGAGCAAAAAACTGCTATTTTCCAGCTTTACGCAACTGTTTTGTGCTGTGTTGGAAAATAACAATTTCTGTGCAAAAGCACTAATTTTTGCAAGGCACAAATTTTGCGAGGGGATTGCACATTACTTTGAATATCTGTGTCATAGTCCCTTGATCAAACAGATTGCTGTGTTAATTTAAATATGTTTACAGTGAGATTGGATTCATTGCAGCCGGGAACGAAGCAGGTTTCAGAGCTGTATTAGAGAATGCAACAATGAAACACATTGCTACAAGCCCACTGCTACCTCCCACAGCACCTCCCTGGAGATGTCACTTACAGCCCAAATAAAACAGCAGATTCCAGCAGTACACAGGGAACTGAACCAGCAATGTGCAATGTCAGGCGGGTAATGACTTTTCTCCTTTTTTCCTTCTCAGCACTCAGTACAGACCAACAAGGCCAAGGTATCAGCATTATAGTATTGCATGTTAACCCAATGCTTTCTGGTTTTCTGTTAAACAGTTTATTTATGGGAAGTGACAGCAAGCTAGAAAGTGAAACTGCATTCCCAAACACACTGTCTTTTCTAGCACATGGCTTTTAACTGCAACAGAATCCATTCTGTCCTGCTAAGAGCTGAATTTACTGTTTTAGTCCCATTATAAAATGTGCATTGATCAGTTTCCACGTTTACAGTTCAATTGGTACCAGCGGTCCAGCGGTAAATAGAGGGTTCAATGAAGGTGGGGGCATTACGTAGCTACTTGTCCACAAAATGCTTCTGGAATGATGAATGCATAAGATTTATACTTACAGTGCTGCCCCATGGATATGACTGCAGTTGGGACCATGGTTAAGATACTACTTGTGTTTCTCCAAGATTGCAAGTGCTAGCAGAAAAGTATTATGAAGCAAATTGGAGCCGTGACCCACACTGTTTTATAATCAGTTCAGTGGTATAAAGGGCTCTGCAGTACTGTATGGCTGTATGGCTTCCTGTAGCGGAGTGTCCCGCCCCTATATATTTATTTATTATTATTTATATTATTGTTTGCGGCGCAGATAACAGAGCCGCGTATTTCTTATTGTTTTTATATTTAAAACCCTGTGAGGATGCGTGGCTGATCAGCTACTGATTATTTAACTAGCTGACAGTCACGCATCCTTACTAAACTTGTGCAGAATGTGGCCGAGGTGGGAATAAGATCATTAACAGCTAGTTAACCCCTCGGCCAGAGTATAAGAACCTGCAGCTGTCCGTGCTGCGAGGTAGAGTGTACAGAGGAGAGTACGGGAGAACACGGGAGAGCGAGCGAAAGCAAAACAATTGCTATATTTAAAATATACTTGTTTCTGTTTATTTGTTTGGCCATCGAGCCTTTTTGTTTTGTGTTTTGTTATTTGTTTAAATCTTTTGTTTTGTATTATTATGTATTAAATACGCTGACCGCAGTAGCGTTCAGCTTCACCCGCCCATCCATTGTTTTGGTTCAGTTACTTCCTGGTCTGTGATGTCACCACACCTCACCACTGCAAGCCATCCTGCCACACTTCCCCTTTCATTTTAAGATCTGTCTGTTACCAAGCTACTGAACCCTGGAGGCTAAGGACCAGCCTGGGAAGTCAGCTTGAAGGTGCAGTGTCTAATCAGTTGGGGTTGCTGAAGCATGATCTGGCGAATTATCCACAGCTGAACCAGTGGGTCCCCCAGCCAAGATCAGCAACCACACTGGCATGATTTCCCTGGCATTCCAAGCTTTTACTGGAAGAGCCACTGGGTACACTTAATATTTACCTTTAAACAAAATAGCCCAACAATAGCAATCTTGAAATACATTAACGAACAACCTCTCCCTCAAATATCCATTTACTACTAATGCAGAATGACTGTGTTTGATCATTTTATCCCCCCTCAAAAAAGGTGACAGCAAAGAGTAAACTAGGTTACTACTTTGCATTTCAGATGCATGCAAAACATTAAGATAGTACAGCAAAAACAAACAAAAAAAACCCAAAGAAGGGTGAGGAACTTCACCATTATCACATCAACCTTGTGGTCTTTGACTTAATCTCTGTTGGTTGCTTATTTTTAGCCCTATTGCACCAGAGGCCCTATTGCACCAGAGGCTGAATAAGAGAGACGCAGCACCCTGTGCGACACAAGAGATATGAAGGAGCATGTGACTGCATTGGCCAAGAGCACAGAACAAGAGCACAGTCTTCAGTGCCAGGGAGGTGTCTAACCAGACAAGCACACATGGGCTGGAGGGTAGGGAGAGACTACAAAGGCACTAGAATTTAGCCTATTATATATCTCTCTAGGTTTTTTTTTTGTCTGTTGCTATTGTAAAACTGGATATTTAAGGCTGTAAACTCAATTTGGGGTTCTTGTAGTTTATGCCGTGACAGGAATCCCTTCATGGTATTGGAGTCTTTATTATGCACATCCCTTATAATATTACCAATAATGACACATTTGTGCTTGTTAAAAGACCAATGACTGATTTCGCAGACCCTGATTAGCCCTAATCTTAGATTACTGTTAAGGAACAGGGCAAACATTGCAGGTACTTGATAAACCTTATATGGACACTGATAACAGGTCAGTGATTGGGCAACCCCCATCAATTGTAAGTCGCCCTGGATAAGGGCGTCTGCTAAGAAATAAATAATAAGAATAATAATAATCTGTGAATCAGGCGCAAAGCATGACCTTCCAGGTCAGCAGTTAAAGGGTCTTGGAGCTGAATAACTATCGCTGCCTGATGCTGAGAGACTGATCCATGCTTTTGTTTCTTCTAACTGCAGTGCGCTCATTGCTGGCCTATCTGAAAGATTTATCACATGTTCAGACTGTTTGCCTCTGCAAGAGTGTTAACTAAGTCTAGCAAATACGATCATATAACCTTGGCCTTTGGAATTCCTCACCACCTTTAAATCAGATATGCAGAGTCTGACCCGGTTTTTAAATCTCCTTTAAAAACATCTATTTGAAAAGACATTTCCTGGCACATTGCCTTAAGGTTGTGAATTGATTTTAAATATCTGACCAAAAACTAATAACGTGTCTTATTCATTTTAAACTATTCGTTTTATTTCTACTTTGCTCTGCTGAAGTTGGTTTAGCGCTTTGAGAGGACCTGGTCTTGAAAGGCAATATTGTTGAACTTTGAATTGGTGCAACTGCCGGATTACTGTACTGTTTTCTATAGGACATTGCTGAGAACCCTGTATTTAGCAAAGTGTCTTGCTTGAGTAGTAACCAGGAATAATGTGGGCAAAATGCAGGCAAATTATTGCACCATAGTACATGTCTAACAGTATATCTGAAGAAGCACTGCTTGCAAGCACTTTGGTGGCAAAAAATGACCATGTTGATATTTAGTCATATTACAGAATTTGTGTCAAAAAGATCTTGTGGTCATTAAAAAAGCACTCTACAGTACTGAAGCGTGATTCTCGCCTTTCTTTTCATAGGTTATTACTGTAGAGAGATCTTTTTTACAGCAATATGGTTCAAATTATACTTTGTTTTCCAACTAATTCCAAATGAAAGAATATTAGAATATTCCTTTAAATATTGAACATTACAAAAAATTATTCTGCCAGCTGATATCCTTTGAGGAAATTCTGCTGAACAAAACATAATGTAGTATAAATGTAACGGTAAACACTTCAGATTAAAAAACATGTGTTCATAAAGAACTATTCAAAATTCTGTAACAAAATGTAGTCAGTTTTATAGTTTATATGATGTGATGTTGTTTTTATGACGCTATTTTTTAAAATCTTTTTGTACTATACTTGCAAAACTGGCCACAACAAAGATTTCAGAGTACAACATATCGATGGCAGGAAAATCTGAATATAGTGAAAAAGCTATCTAAAGGATACTAGCCTTAATGTTGATAAGATCAACTAAATAACCCCCAGGAGCAATTGAACACAACATATGATCCTTTCCTGAATGCTATGGACTCTTTTGGGCATAATCAAAATAAATCTGTCTGTCTTTGTAGTAAATTGGCTCTTGTACAAAGCTTTACAGTATCACAGAGATTTTGGGCTGTTTTTGGAGCCTACATTCTTTGAAAAATGAAAGTCTGTTCTTGAAGCTCGGAGAATAAGACCAGCACTTGTCTACCCTTTCTGAAGCTTCCACTTCAGACATCAGACAACTATCTTCCTGACCTGTCTCCCTGTCTCCAAAGCCTGTCAAAAAAGAACTGCACACCCAAACAGACTGCAACACGCTGGCTAGACCATTAATGGAAAGGGGGAGGATCATGCATTCACATCATGCATCATATTGTCAGAGAGGAGCAATACTACAGCACAGATACTTGTAGTCTACCTCATGGTTCTTGATTTGATTTATAGGTTGGTATGAATATAAATCTTCCTACTTTATTTAAGTTTTGTCTATTAACAAAATAGTTCCACATAAATGATCATTTTATCATAACCAGTTTTCTTCATACATATCATAACCTCTATCTTGCAATACAGCACTTCCTTGTGACCTCGCCTACAATTAATATATTAAACGTATTTCTACTGTGCTAGATGTTTTATGGAACGAACCACAGCATGTTAATTAAAGACTGCAGAGCAAATTATAATAATGAATGTTAAGGGTCATTTTAGTGACAATTTTGTGCAGCTGCTGTGCTAAAATCACGCTCAGAAGAAATGGTCATCTGAGGAGACGGCCACTATGTGATCACACACTGCAACACAATGCGGAAGTACTGAAGACACTCCTATACGACTTTCTCATATAAACTGTACGCCACGCAGCAACAAGTATTGTGACTGTGTGACAGGACACAAGAATGCAGAACATTTATAGCCCCATTTATCTCACTCTGACCCATCGCTCACTAACACAGTATGTTGGTTTTCTTTTAATAGACAGACCGAGCCAATTTCAAAAGCAAGCAAAAGATTATAATCAGCAATCCATCCCGGATGCGAGTGATACATATTTAAGTTTGCTGTATTTACTACCAATGCATAACAGCAAGGTGGGATATTTGTACTTATCCAACAAAAAAAATGACTGTGACATGGTGACTGGAAACACTGGTATAAAACTTTCTATCACAGGGATGGCAATAAGACTCCCATTGCAGAGCAGTTTGACCCAATCCTGGTTTTACTATGAGTTTAATATGACACACCTCAGCTTGTTACCTATACACACTGTGGCTAATCAAGCTCATAGTAAAACCTGCTATGGATGCTATCTTACTGTCCAAACTGATGTGCAACAGGGAGATGCACCTTTTATATATTACAGCATGAATTACAGGTCAGCTGGAAACCATTTGCATAATGATTTAACCCATGGCTATTAACAGTATATAAAACAGTGTGTGCTACAGAAGGTGTTTCCATTTTTTTGTCCAGCACCTCTATACAAACTGACCCTAAACTGAGTCCACATCAATCTGCACTAACCCTCCAAGGCACAGGTAGTTAACAGTATTTAGAGTAGTACGTTTTACTTTAATATCTTATTTCTAATTTTAAATTCAATTAACATTCACGTGTAGAATGCAGGAGTGTCAAATGTCAATTTAATCAACATACTCTAAATGGTGAATGACTGTACGGTATTTTTGACTTGTAACAGCCTTACCTTAATCCTGTTTTATTGACAATTTTGTAAAAGGCATAGAATTCTGATGACGCGCTGCAGAAACCCAGCAGTTAAAGGCGCTTAGCAGCAGTTCTACCACTTACAGTAATACAGTATGCATTCTTCCTCCACTCAAATTTGGCTACTAGACTGTACCAGTCAATATGCCTCTATGGGAAATTCCAACCGCAGACGGTAAGGCTGTCCTTTATTCTTCCCTACGGTTATGAGGTAGAGGTATGCCCGTCATGCACACAAAATATATACACAAAGAACCACACATACTCACAACGTTAACACAAAAGAAACAGTATTGTCGGAAATACTAAATTCCGTAGTAAGCCAGTTTGTTGAAAAAATGGTCTGGTAAATCTTTGTGGAGATTAGACAGACGTCCCTGCTTAAATACCATCGCCTAACAATGTCATTATGACATCTCTTTCCTGTGAAGGACTATAGTACAAAGCCAGTAAGAGGCTAGACTGATGTGTATCACAGTCACACAACCAATATAGCCTCCACTGTGTTAAGTGTCATTGCAGAACGCTGTCACACAGAGCAACATAAAGAAACTAACATTTACAACCGTAGGGTTTTTAAAGCGTGGGGACTTGGGTGGCTTATAAAATCACTGCATTGAATAGAATAGTCACTGCTTTGCATGTCCACGCCGTTTTATAAATTATACATGACAAGTAATACTAGAATTCTAGGGAAACGATATTAATATTAATAATTAGCGCAGAACAATGCTCTGCTGGCGTATGCAAACCGGAGCTATTATATAAGTTGCAGTACGAATGGTTTTACAAATAAATAAAAGTGCAAACTTAACTTACCTAATCCACTGATCTCACGCCTGATGCTCAGCCTGTTCTTCTCATCCACTATAGCTTTGAGCATCTGATGCAAGGATTGGTCCAAATCTCCATTCTCCTCCTCGGGTTCAGCCCCAGCACTCGTCTTGCTCTTAACGGATGCCATCCCCACACTGAGTTCATGTCAGTCCTCCTTTAAAAGAAATTCCACCCGTTTGCGATTGCGAAAGCCTGAGGGAGGGGAGAGAAAGGGGGGTAAGAGATTCCCCCGTGCGCGGACCGTCGGTTGTCCTTTTGTCTTTTCCGTTTGCTTGACAAGCGCCCTTTATGAACTCCCTGCCACTCGCTTAAAACGAGATGGCAGTTCTTGAGGGTGTACTTCCAAGGCGATATAACGTGTAACTGAGGATCTTACTTCCGTCTACTTTGTTTTGAGCTCAGCTGGCGAAAAAAATCGGGAACACCCCTCACACTTCCTGCAACAAAGCGCGACACGTTAAATTTAAAGAGACAGCGCACCTTTCTTTTGAAATTTACCTTGATCATACAACCACCTGGAAGGGTTCCTTATTCCCGGTTCCTTATTCGCGGTGTACTTGACAAAGCAGCGTGTCCTTTTTCTGTGTGTTTTAATGCACGTACACATCTTGCTCAATTAATATATTGCTACCATTTAAAAGATAACCGCTCCCTCTTTCAAGAAAAACGAAAATGAAAAATCTCTATCAGCAGCATAGCAGTACCCCATATATTACCCGCTTGTTTTGCCCCATTTACCCTTAGACGCTTTGCTCACTAAATATCTAAGTACCCCAAGATAGGTTGTCACCCCCTATTTGCAAAAACAGTAAATATTCTAATGAGCAAGCTGTACCTAACGAGAAGCACCCCAAAGTGTAGCACATCCAATATAGAACGCATGGGGACACGTCTTTTGATGCCCCATTTACTCCACATAGACGCCTTGCTCAATAAATATTTTGGTGTCTTATGCTAGGTTATCGTCTCCACTTTGAAAAAAACACTAAATATCTTAATGAGCGACCACGACTCAACTGCCGGTATTTTATTTGAAAAAATGTCACACATCTCTCGCTAGAGATCTCACTAAGACGACGCAAATAATATTAAAATTAGTATATTGCGGCTCTCTTCATTAACAGATTTCTTCTTTGTACACACGACAAAATGTGTGAATTGTCGTAACAAAAATGCAAATTGTGGTATGTTTTCGCTGCGACTGGCCCATCTTAGTACATCTACCCCTTGGTGTTTTTGCAAAGAGGGGGTGATAACCGATCGAGGGATACCTCGATATTTAGTGAGCAAAACGTCTACGGGGATAAATGGGGCAAAACTAGCGGGTACTGCTATGCTGCTGATACAGATTTTTTATTAATTTTTCTTCAAAGAGGGAGCGATTATCTTTTAAATGGTATCAATATATTTATTGAGCAAGGTGTGTAAGTAACTTCCCTTTCAATTAGAAGATGACCACCAATGATACTTTTGGGATATGCCTGCTTGTCAGGTATTCGTTGAACATTTTATATCAAAGCTGCCTATAGGCAACTCCGCGGAGTGCCGTATTCGGTCCCGCCTAACCGAGGTTATAAATAGTCACTGCGCGGCGTTATCCGTCTCTTTTGCTTTTCATAGACAGGTAGATAAGGTGGGTGAGTATTACTCTAACCTTTTCCAGTTGTGATTGACTCTTTAGAGCTCCTTCTTAATTAATTGCTGGAAGTAGGCTTGCCACTTCCCCGGAATCAAAAACTCGGCAACTGAAGGCTGAGCTAACGCATACGCACTGCGATTTGCAGCTGTGAAAAAAAAAGAGATAAGGGAGAACACGACCCTCCAGCGAGTCCAGCCTCGCTCTGCAGCTGCTGTTGACTCAAGGGCAGTGGCCGACCTCAGTACGCCCACTCGGTGTGTGTGGCCGAGCGCCCCAACAGGCCACCGATTACTATTGATTTTACTGTTACAGTAAAGAAAAAAAAAAAAAAAGACAACACTTCTTCTACTGCATTGCAGTTTTAAAATAAATAAATAAACCATGCGCTTCCCAGATTAGGCCTTGACCTTAGTGTTGAGCAGACCGCGCGCATCATCACTCACCCATAAAGCGGTGTGGTCGTGTGTAAAAAAAAAAAAAAAAGAACAGGTGTGTTTTCTTCTGTCTGTCTCTTTCCCTTCTCCAGGTCCGTGACTGCACCGGTTGAGGGCTCCACACAGTCCAGACGCCATCTTGGGTGCTCCACTCCACTGCAAGCTTCCCGTTTCACTGGTTTTGTGCCTGCATTGCAGCTGTGTGCAGGCTATGCTCCACACCGTTGCAAGCTACGTGCTGTTCTGGTTGTGTGACTGCAAGCAGCCCAGACACACACGCAGCCCAGTACCTTGGTGCTTGCCCTCGGTACTTAGTGCTCGGTGCTTCGGCACCTCCGTTCTAGGCCTCGACGCCCGCGGTACCCTCGGGTGCTCATTGCCTCAGAGCCTCGGCGCCTTCGGTGCACTAAAGCGTCTATGCCTTCGGTGTTGAATCGCCACCGTCATCGTGGTATCGCGGCCTCGGTGCTCCATAGCCTCAGTACCTCGGTGCTTCGGCATCCTCAGTGCCTCAAGAGCTACACACATCGGCGCCCTCAGTGGCCTCAGTGCCCCGACGCCCACAACCTCGGTGCTTTTCAAGCCAGTGCAGCGGTGCCTTCGTGTCAGGCTGGCCCAATGCCTTGCTATCTCGGCACATCGATGCCCTCAGTGCCTGAAGTTCTCCACACCTCGGCACGACGCCATCAAGGTTTTTTGAGCACACATTGCGCCCTCGGTGGCCTCGGTGCCCCTGCTCTCTATAACCTCGGTTCCTCGGTGTTTCGACACCCTCGGTGCCTCGAGGACTCGGCGAATCGCCTGCGGCGCTTCACCCAGCACACCCTATCACCTCTAGGTTTTTCGGTGCCTCGGTGCTTCGGCCCTGTCGACGCTCCAGAGCTAAGCACCCTGACTGCAGTGTCAACTTTCCACCCATGCATGTCCTGCAGGAGGAAATTGCCTCCACAGGACAAACACACCCTGTGTGTGAGGTGCCTGGGCATCGAACACGCCTCTGCTGCCTTGGCCGGTCATCCTGCTCTTTTTGCACTGGGTCCAAGGAGAGCACGCTGCACGTGCTTTTCTCAAACGAGAACCCTACAGCCAGCCTAGGAGAGCTGTTGTCGGTCTTGGAATCCCAGGCCCCCCCACCCTACTAGTCCTATGCAGAGTATTTCTTATGCGCAGGTTCCACGGCGCCCCAGCAATCGATGTAAATTACCCTTCCCGAGCCGACAGTTTTGGGCACCTTGCTGCAGAGTTCAGGTTTCCAGGGGCAAGCCCTGGGCAGAAGCCTGGCAGGCTTAGTGGTGGTGCACAGACAGCTCGGCTGTCCCAAGCGAGGGTCCCGGATGCGGACAAGTCCGGATTACTAGATGCGCCTATCTCCTCTGGCCATACATTTAGACCAGCAGTTGAAGGAGATCTTGCAATGCTCTCACAGAGAGCAAGAGGCATCCCGGCAGGTAGCCTCAGCACGGGGAAGGATGAGGCGTTGGGGTCCGGCAGTTACCACGGTAGCCCAGACTATCCCGGTCCCTACAGCACCACGGAGCGACCTGAGGCACGGTGCAGAATGGTCTCCAGCTGGATTCCCTTGCAATGCGAGCCTGCCTGTCGGATGACAGGATAGCTGCTATTCGCAACTGCCTGGCCCTGTTTCAACTAGGGTTCACAGTGCAATTATTGTTGTGCCAGAAACTACTGGGTCTAGTGGCCGCAGTGTCCTCAGCCATTCAACTGGGGTTACTTCACATGCGCCCGCTTCAAGCGTGGCTCAATGCCTTTCGGCTACACCCCAAGAGCGACAGATACCATTGGCCGACAGTCTCGTCTGTGCTGGAGAGCACTACACTGGTGGAGGCAAGCCCCTCACTTGAGCGTAGGCGTAAGGATGGGAGTCATTTACAACCGTCAAGTGGTGGCGACAGACGCATCCAACTCTGGTTGGGGGGCGGTCTGGGCAGGCAGAGGAGTCAGCGGATCCTGGTTGGGCCGCTGGACGTCCCTGCACATAAATACACTAGAGCTGAGAGCAATCCACCTCACTCTGCAACATTTTCCCCCTGTTCTCTGCAACAAACATGTCCTTGTCCGCATGGACAACATGTCAGTGGTTGCGTATGTAAACCACCGGGGATGACTTCGGTCCCCGGGGTTACACCGCGTAGCCTTTCGGCTGCTGATCTGGGCACAGAGGCAACTCCTGTCCCTCCGGGCTGTACATCTCTCAGGAGTGGTGAACTGGGTGGCGGACCTCCTCTCCAGGGAGGGTCCTCACCCGTCAGAATGACGACTGCACCCTCAGTTGGTGCAGCACATTTGGGAATGCCTCCTGTGGTTCTCCCTCCGCAGCTGCAGAGGTCCACCTTAGCGCCCGAATGGCCCAAAGCGCCTTTATGTGTTTTCCCACCTATACCGCTGCTCCCTGCCTTCCTCGAGAAGGTCAGGAGAGACGAAGCGACCAGATGGCCCAGGAGAACCTGGCTAACCTCTGCTAGCTGCTGCAGGGCCAGCCCTGGGAGATCCCGCTGCCCAGAACTGGGCAGACTCCAACTGTGGGTCTGGTCCCTGAACGGGACCGTCTGTTCGCCCTAGGGCTCTCAGACGCATTAGTGAGTACAATGCAGAACGCTAGGGCTTCTTCTACAAGAACGTTGTACGCCTATAAATGGAAATATTTTCAAAACTGGTGCATGGCCAGCTGGTGCACGGGCAGCAGTGTGGAGTAGTGGACTCTTGACCGGAGGGTTGTGGGTTCAATCCCAGGTGGGGGACACTGCTGCTGTACCCTTGAACAAGGTACTTTACCTAGATTGCTCCAGTAAAAACCCAACTGTATAAATGGGTAATTGTATGTAAAAATAATGTGATATCTTGTAACAATTGTAAGTCGCCCTGGATAAGGGCGTCGGCTAAGAAATAAATAATAATGTATTGCCTTATAGACGTTATTTTACAGTTTCTGCAAGATCTACTAGAGGTGGGTAAATCCCCCTCTGTTGAAAGTGTACCTGGCAGCCATATCTGCTTGCCACGTTCCCATCAACTTAGTATCCCCGGGCGCTCATATACTGGCGACCCATTTTCTAAAGGGAGCTTGGTGGTTACGTCCTCCTATAAAGGACATCTTCCCTGAAAGGAGTCTAGACGTGGTACTGTAGGCTCTCACATCTCTCTATGAGACAGCTTTTCTGTTAGCTATCACTTCTGCTAAGCGGGTCAGTGAGCTACAGGCACTGTCTGTGCACAGTTCTTGTATGCGCATTTGGGACGATGGAAACAGTATCGTTGTGCATGAACCCTGCTTTCCTCCCTAAGGTGATTATAGCATTTCACTTGAATCAATCAGTGGAACTAGAGCATGGGTGCCCAATCCTGGTCCTGGAGGGGCGCTGTCCCTCCTGGTTTTTGTTCCAACTGTACCCTAAATTGCTTAATTGGACCAATTAAGCTTCTAATAAGTATTTGATTGGTTAAA
Organism: Acipenser oxyrinchus oxyrinchus; assembly: GCA_030684275.1. Taxonomy (NCBI): domain Eukaryota; kingdom Metazoa; phylum Chordata; class Actinopteri; order Acipenseriformes; family Acipenseridae; genus Acipenser; species Acipenser oxyrinchus. Next base: position 32,948,115 of record CM060256.1, read on the forward strand.
TTAAGTAATTTAGGGGACAGTTGGAACAAAAGCCAGGAGGACACCGACCCTCCAGGACCAGGATTGGGCACCCCTGAACTAGAGGCTTTCCATCCCCCTCCCTTCACAGAGGAGTCGGATAGGAGATTAAATTCCCTCTGCCCAGTTTGGGCATTGAGATGCTATGTGAATAGAACGAGAGCGCTGCATCAGTCTGACCAGGTCTTCTTTTGTCATGGTGAACAGACTTGAGGTCAAGCCCTCTCTAAGCAGCGACTGTCCCATTGGATTGTGGATACGGTTTTGACTCGTGATACTAATGCCGCCTACCCCCACCTGGGAGGGTGGCCGCAAGACTCAACAAGAGGTGTGGCTACATCATGGGCCCTCTTCAGTGGTGCCTCGTTGACCGATATATGTACTGCGGCTAGCTGGACTACCCCGAATAAGTTTACCAGGTTCTACCGACTTAATGTCATAGATCCCTCTATGCCTTTAACACTAGAACCACAGAGATTTCCGACTACATACTAATCACCGACCATTTTAGAATGGCTTCGATATGAAAATCAAAAACAAACTATCGGATACAATTTAATATTTTTTATTTATGAACATCATACATAACATTTTCAGAGCAGAAACACCATATTTACATTGAAAATTAAACTTTTTTCTTATTTTTTTCAAAAAGAGCACACATACATAAACATGAAAAACTGTAATAAAATAAACTTTACGCAATAAACTTCTGTGAAAACAGGTGTAGAAAGCTGTATGCACATATACAATTATAAAACATAAATAACTAGTATTAGCATAAAAAATATAACATAACTTATGCAACGGGAATGCTCTTTGAGTGAAACAGAGTTCAAAGGCTCTGTCTGTCTCTTCAGAGTTTTGTTACAGCTTTCTAAGTACAATTTATGCAGAAAACACGCTTTTCAACTCAACAGGATTATAAAACGTTATTTCACAATGACTTTGATTTTATTACAAAGCCCAGACTAAATTGTCGGCTATATTGTATTGATTTCAATATGCCTCATAAACTGCGGGTCTGGCAGTTGAAGAAGCAAGTGCTTATAACTTATTAATTTTTATGATTCTGCAGCTGAAACACCGTATTGGTATTTAATTCATATATTTAGTAACACTTAAGATGCTGTCCACTCACTCTCCCTCACGATGGCTCTGGTATACTTTCCCAAAAGTATCATTGGCGGTCATCTTCTCTTTCAGGGAATTGGAATTGGAATTGTTCCCTTTCAGTTTGAAGATGACCGCCAATGATACTTTTGTGAGGTCGCATCACTTGCATTCGCGGGTTCAATGCAAAAGAGGCTGAGATCTCCGTGCAGTGACTATTTATTACCTCGGAGAGGCGGGACTGAGGACGCCTATCGGCAGCTTTGATATAAAATGCTCAGCGAATACCTGACAAGCAGGCATATCCCAAAAGTATTCAATTTGGTGCTTTTCAGTTCTAGTTGCCTGTTAAATATAACCAAGGCTAGATCAGCCAAACCGTCCTTATCGAATCTAGTGATCTTCCATTTGGAAAGAAGTTTCCTTTTGTTTTGCAGGCAATAAGCTGCAATGCATAGACGGCGCTGATCAAGCCTACACATATGGCTACGGCGGGCAATCAGAACTAAAGAGAAGTTCATGAATTCCTTATTGAAACACCTTAACACAGAATCATCAAGATTTGAAAACTCCCAATAAGAACCACTGAGAAAGATTGCAAACATCATGAAAAGGTAAGGAAACAGTAAAACAATGTAATGAAATAAGACCTGTTTATATTTAGATGCAAGGGTTGGATAAATAAGTTATGATGGCACAAGTCTGAAATGCTTTGACTAGTCTGTAAGGGCAGGGGCTTCAGGTCCGATGGCCCATCACCGCTTTTGTGTAGGTGCGCCAAGAAACTCTAGGCGTATGTGTACCACGTATGCATTTTAATTGTGTTATTATCCTTTACAGGAATGTCCTATGATGTCTGAAACATTGACCAGAATTGTCAATAGCACAATATGAAGCCACTTCAGACCACTACAAGCCCCTAAATGAAATGTTTCAGCTATTTAATGGTGGTTTGATAAAACTGTTGGGTGAGTTTCTAGTTTCTGAAGAAAGTGCACTCATGGCGATTGGAGTAAAGAGCTTCAAGAATCTAGCCCTTTCGTTTTCTGGAAGTTTCTTTAGATTTAATTTGAATTTGTAAATGTTATGGGCGATTAATCCCATATAAAAGTTTACCATGGGAATTTTGCAGTTCTCCCATGGTTGTACAATATATTTACCATAGTCTACCATGGTTTGCCATATTTTTTGAATATGCTAAATCATACTTCTGTGGGCTTCACAGTGCTTACCTGGGCTTAACCATGATCAAAGAACGCAGTTGGTCTCCATCAGTATTTGGAAGTAATTTATTGGAGAAGTTAATAAACAGACACGATAAACAAAATATCTGATGCTTGCATAAGTCTTTATTTTTGCATTTTGAGCAGAAGCTTTGGAAAACATTGGCATCCTGCAACAGGCAGCACTTTAACACAAAGAAAGAAACATTTGTTTTTACAACATTTAAAACAAAACTCCTAAGAATGAGTGATGGGTATAACATGTTTGTACTGTTTATAATTGTATAGTCCTGAATTATTGTAATGGGTTTGATTGTTCTGTAATAAGTGAAGTACTGTAGAGAAACGTTTCGGCTAATTCTACCAGTGAAAGCATAAGCCAAAACGTTTGTCAACTGATGAGTGATTTTGTTCTGGATGAAGCATTCACATGATCAGTCCAGAAAAAAAAAATCAATACTTTAAATATGTATTTGCTACATGCGGATGGAATATGCATTGATTTACAGATGAGTTGTCAGGTGTAGGTCTGTTTTAAATAGTATTAAACATTATGTATGGAACATAGTATTGCAAGGAGTTACTCTGTACATTAACTGAGCATTTAAAATGCTGTCACTGCAGGAGGTTGCATTGATGCGTGTAAAGCGTTGAGGGGGTCACTCCCTAGTGATCTCAGGGCCTTCTTACATATTCTTCCACAAGTGATAGGAAGTGCAACGGAGGCAGGATCCGTGTCTGTAATAGTGGTCTGCAAGAATAAGAAGTTGGTAATTGGCATTTATTTTAAAGGAGTGATATCCTAGGCTTTAAAATCCCCATTTCTGTCTTATAAACCAGAGAAGCCTTATTACTGGTCCCATTTGGTCCGCGTTAAAGTAATTGTAAATCCATAAATCTTTTGCAGTTCCATTAGCTACATAGATCTCAAATGTGCAGTGGATCGAAGCATGTTACTGGCTGAAAGCTAGTCAGTCAACAGAGGAAGCAGCCAATTGGTTAATGACAGGAAAGAAGCTAGTGAAGAGGTGGAAACAATGTCACTCTCCAGATGAAATGACCCAGGAAGTGCAAGGCAGTCTAAAAGCATGGCTTGTAAATAGAAATATCTGTAATCTTGTGCATTACCAGATATAATATTTTAAAATGAAAATGTTTGTTAGAATGTGTGTTTAACCCAGTTCAGCAAAACACTTTTTTTTTTTTTTAAAAGTGGAATACTTACGATAATGGCATTTCCTGCGCCTCACTTAATTGTTAACATAAAAGAAAGAGAATATGTTAGTAAAAACATTTGAAACAGAATAAATGGAATATATATATATATATATACTTTTTTTTTTTAATGTAACTTACCGCAGTGCCTTTTAACTAAGAGAAGAGAAAACAAAGTTAGCTTGTTACTCTGAAGCAATTTGATTGAAACCCTAAACCTTAAGAGAATTACCCACTGTGCCACCTCATGCCCTTTGAAATTCCTCTCTAGCACCAAACTGTTAGAAGCATATTACAGTAGTATTGCACGAGTGGAACAGGCTGTGTTGTGTGATGCCCTGCCATGCCCTGTTGTTGATGAGATGAGGTTAAAAGCTCTAGAACCACAATGCAGACAAGCCCAGCTCTCTTGATGTGTGGTTAAGCCGGTTCAGGACCAGCCCCCCCTCCCCCGTTATGTTAGCTTCAGTGCACAATACTTCACCAGTGCAATTTATAACACTCTGGGTAACTGGTATTTATCAGATTTTATATAATAAAGTCTTGATTAAAGCTGGCACTACTGTATACACAATATCACATCTCAACAAACAATGAAATGAAAAAGCCACTTACCTATTAAACAGCGCAAATGCACATCTGGGGAAAAACAGTATAGACAATTCAAATTGTACATCTGTATGCTTCAGTACCGTGCCTGGGTCATTTGTGTTAGGGGCCCAACTAATGTGCAGCAAACATGTGGGATCCTACTACCTGCTACACAGGAAGTATTGATGGCAGGTTAAAGGAAGCTTCAACAGGGTGAAAATAAAGGCTGGAAACAAAATCATCAGAAAAAATAAAAGGTCGGCGAGCAGGGCTGGATTAAGGTTATGAGGGGCCTAAGGCTAATTGGAGGGAAGGGTCTAAGTATGTATTACATATTGCAAAAAAAATGAAGTCAAACATTTATTTATTTACCTATGTAAAATTAACAAATTTATTCGACTCAAGGTAAATTCAAACACAAATCACTCACTACACTCATTTCTTCAAGCAAACATCTTTTTTTCCCCTAGCTTTAGCTGTGGCAATGTCATGAATGATGTCATCGTAATTCAAAGACCTGATGATTTCATTCTCAATGCTCAAGAGGGACAAAGCAATGAGATGCTCTTGAGTCATGGTGGATCGGAGGACATTTTTGTAAATTATAAATATCGTAAAATATTAAACTTTACAAGATCTACAACTTTTGTTCATAGCATTTTCCGGGGATTTAGTTTGTTAGAAAATCATGTTGATTTTATTTTTTTAGATCATAAAAATGAAAACTATTAAATGGTTTATTATAGTAATTGTTAACTTTTAACATAAAGATTCGAAAATCTTAAAATAAACATAAAAACATGAAAATGTACCTTGCTTTCCAAAGAATCGATTTGTCTGGCCACAAGGTTCCGAAATTATGATTACAAATACGGTTAAATAAAATCTTTAGAATGTGAAATGTCTATACAATAAACTATAAATAAATAGCACCATATACAACGAAGCAAGCAAATGTGATCGCTAAAATAAAGGAAATAAAAACGCCAACAGACTCAAGATTGAAACAGCTTGAAAAATGGGTCGCTGCCGCAGACAGTGTACAACTAGTCAAGGTTAAAGACTAAGGGAGTAGTTTGCTAACTGACCACGAGGGTGCCACAATTCGTGTCGCTAATGTCGTCAATTTGTACAAAGCAAGAACAAAAAAAATCTGATGGCCGCGCCACCGTCGCTCAGCTGTTACTTCAATATGGAATGGAAGGCCTACAAAATACGAGGGCCTAAGGCTATATCCTTATTAGCCTATGGGTTAATCCAGCCCTGCCCACGAGAATGTATGTAATAAGAGGCAAGAATAATCTTTAAAGCCTTTATCACTGCCCCTTTAAATACTCTAACATTTTACGTTTTTTATGCCATGCATTGAGCACCACCCTCAGTTGTGAGAGTTTACCACAGTATTTTTGCAGTCGTCCCCCATGCTTTTCCCATGGTTATCCTATTATTTTACCCTAGTTTATCCTGGTTTATCATGCTTATTAATATGCTTTACCATACTTCACTGGGCTTTACAATGCTTAACTTTTATAACACTTTGCTATGCTTTTGCTATGATAAACTTTTATAAGGGCAGTCACATGAAAAACTAGATCACCATGCCGTTGAGCCACAGTATGACATTCAGACATCCACAGATACCCTCCATTTAATCAAATATTTGGGCACACTCAATAACTTGTTCTAAAGAATGTCTAGCAAGTTTCAGCACAGTTGGACAAATGGATGTCTAAATGTCTGTAAACATATAAGTGTTACACTTCCAGAAACCCCCAGATTCTAAGAACTTGTGCTAAAGAATGTCATCAGCAAGTTTCATAACAAATGACAAGTGTGCAATACTCACGTTTTGAGCAACGAGCTGAAAAAGATAGGGAGGGGAGAAGGGTGAGTTTAGTGACGTCTTATCGTCATTCAAGCTGCACTTGGAGGATAGTATACACAGGTGTGAAACTGCAGGCTAGTTTGGTACTCGGTCTTGCTATATATTAGCAGCAATACCCATTCACTGTATACAAATTAACTTTATTGATCACTTGCTAGTTTATAACCATGATAAATCATTTTGCATTAAACAAACTTGACTTCATGTAGGGCAGAATTGATTTCAGGTAACCACATCTTCATTTTGTTAGGTTTAGTGGTATTTAATGCTAGGATATTCATATATTTCCTTTTAACGGGGTCACTGCGACTAAATATGTGGGGTTCAAAATTGTACTTATACTTACGACTAGGGTGGTGGGTGCAGTGGCGGTAATGATCTAGGGAAGAGAAAACATTAGTCAGTGTAATCATTTATGTTTATGAAAGGCAGTGTGGCTGCAAAGTGGGGTATTGTGTTTACAACTGAGGGGTTGTGTAGCTTAGTGGCTGGAGCTGAAGAACTGAAAAGCACTGTGGGTTAGAGATTAGAGAAGAGGAACTGGGTGGTTGTGTAGCTTAGAGGTTAAAGCAGAGTATTGTATTGCTTAACTACTGTTTTTAGCACAGTTAGCAGCTGTTACCAGTTCCCTTGCAAAGTGAGGGTGGAGGCTACTTAAGCTGAGTGAAAATACAAGTGGTCAGTCTACAGGTAACCAGAGGCAGATAGGTAAGTGATCCTGCTTCAAGTAATTTAATATTATTATTTGTTTATTTAGCAGACGCCTTTATCCAAGGCGACTTACAGAGACTAGGGTGTGTGAACTATGCATCAGCTGCAGAGTCACTTACAATTACGTCTCACCCAAAAGACGGAGCACAAGGAGGTTAAGTGACTTGCTCAGGGTCACACAATGAGTCAGTGGCTGAGGTGGGATTTGAACCTCCTACAGATGTCAGGACTGCCCAGTCCCTGACCACCATCCGGCGCCTCCTCAAGACTCAGCTCTTCAGACAGCACCTGTAGAGCTCCTCTTTTCCCTCTGGACACTTTATCACTCTTCCTTAATGTGCTTTACTTGCACTTATCTGCTCCCTATTTTACTGCATTTAATCCTGTACTTTACAGAGTACTGTACTGTAATCTGCCACAAATTCAATCTAGTATTTTGCATTTAATCGTATCCTGATGTAACTATCACTGACGCTGTTATCTGCTCCGATATTGAATCGTATTTTGTCATATACTTGTACTAGAACTGAAGTCATTGTATTTTATCTTGCTCTAATTGTATTAATACTTGTACTGTGATTCTTGAAATGTATTTTTTGTTTACGACTGTAAGTCGCCCTGGGTAAGGGCGTCTGCTAAGAAATAAATAATAATAATAGTAGCTAATCCATCACATTTACCAATCAAATCTAATTGATGACTCATTGTCAAGTGTTCCTCTACACATCCATGAAGCTAAAAGCCCACTTTTCGTACTACAGAATACAGATCAGGGTTAACTGTTAGCTTAAAACAAAATGGCTAAAATGTCAGTAGAAGATCGTCATAGAATTGTTTGAAGTGTTTCTGCATAAAGAAGGAAAAACATTGAGTGAAATAGCTTGCATCACTCGATTTTCAAGGTGTGGTATCCGAAGCATGATCAACAAGTACAGAGAAACATCACCTGTAATGGACAAACCCAGGACTGGAAGACCCACAAAGCTGTCTAACAAGGATGAGCAATACTTGAAGATAATATCCTTAAGGAATAGAAAGATGACAAGCGTTGAATTGACAACAGAACTGGCAGACAGCTCTGATGTCATTGTCCATCCATCAACAGTATGAAGGTCACTTATGAAATCAGGACTTAAAGGATGTGTTGCAGTAAGAAAACCTCTTAAGAAAGGGGAACAAGACTAAAAGGCTAAAATATGCAGAAGAACACAGAAATTGGACTATGGAACAGTGGTCAAAGGTGCTTTGGACAGACGAGTCAGTTTCAGTTATTTTGATCTAATCGAAGACAGTATGTGAGACGATGAACAACTGAAACTTATAAAGAGCCTTGCATGAAGCCAACAATTAAGCATGGAGGAGATAAAATTCAAGTTTGGGGGTGCATGTCCTCAAGTGGTGTTGTAAAATTGATGGTATATTGACTGCAGCAAGGTACAAACACCATGCTATCCCCTGTAGTGCAAGACTTATTGGTCCAAACTTCATCTTACAAGAAGATAATGATCCAAAACACTCAGCTGGAATAATTAAAACTTGTAAAAGAAAGAGGTAGCTAGAGTCCTTCAACGCATGGAATGGCCCCCTCAAAGCCCAGATCTCAATATCATTGAAGCTGTATGGGACTATTTCGACAAAGAAAAAGAAAAAAGGTATCCCAGCAACTTAGATGATCTCTGGAAGGTCTTGGAAGAAGCGTGGAACACCATCCCACAAGAGTTTATAACAATTTTAAAAGTCCCCAGAAGAATTTCAATGGTTTTGAAGGAAAAGGGTGGACATACTCACTATTAGTTTATATCAAGGTATATTGTGTATAAATTTGGTTATTTGAATAAGATTTTCCTTTTCATAAAGGTGTATTTGCATTGAACACAAAGTTTTCGTTTCCTTATGCATCAGAGTAGAAAAATGCAAAATGTCTTGCACAGCAGTGTATATTTTTAAATACAATTATATACTTACAATGATGGCAAGTTTTACCTGGGGAAAAATAATTGCAGATAATTTAGAAACAGCAACTTTTTTTTTTTTATATATATATATATATATATATATATATATATATATATATATATATATATATATATATATATATATATATTTCCTTGCTTTTGGTAAGCCTCTATGCTATGTGGTGTCAGGTGGGGTCCTAACCTGCTGCACGGGAAGTAGAGTCGCACGTGAGTGTCTATCATCACAGTTATAATGCTGTGGCCCCGGTTAAAGTCAAAGTAAGTGCGTTTTGTAAGAGCTATTCTATTAAACTTCCAGGCATAGAAGGACCTGCCCAGAACTCAAAACTGAGTAAAACATTCCATAAACTGCTACCATTCAATAAACCCATAACTTACAACACACACAAAACATGGTAGGTGATACATCCCAATACAGCCACAATACTTTGTTGGAGAGTAGCGTCTATTAAAATGAACAAGACAAATAAAAATAAAGTAAAATAATAATAATAATTACGACCTGGATGTGTTCTACTTACTATGGTAGCAGGTGACGGATCTGGAACCTGGAATACATCAAATACAAAAATAAATACCGTAGTTTGATTAAAACCAATACAAAAAACATTTTTTATATGTCACATGTTAACGTTATAAAGCTAGCAACTAAGACCTTCATTAAATGTCCATTAGATGTCGCTCTAAAGACAGCAGGTTCCCTAGGTTTATTATTAGACAACATTTCTCGATAATTTATTCTGTTGGCCAGGTGTCCCTATTTCACTTGATCTCTAGTAATATGTCCACCTTTTATATCTAACTAATTAGTAGAATTGTGGTTCGAATGACAGCAACACAGGGTTTACATTTCTACTATATAACAGCAAAAATGATAGATGTTAAATTGGCAATATCATTGTCTGTGTAACCCCTAACATAGAACATACTTTGCTTTCCTTTACCACAAAATCAGGTCAATTCCAAGCACTTACAATAGTATAGTATAGGGCTTCTGATATTCGGTTTTAACCGGCCCAGATACAAAATAATAATAACTATCAGTGTAGTGCAATCTCCCTCTTTCCTTCTTTCCTTTGATGTCTTCCACAACAAAATCCTTATGATCACGGCCATATTCTTCTGGGGTTTCTGTGTGTTTAGGCATTTTTTTTACATTAACACAATTTAATTCTTAGGTACTGTACAATTGAAGTGTACAAATATTGTTGAGTTAATACATATTGTGAATTTTGGAAAGTAACCGAAAACAATAATTTCATACAGTATATGAGAATCATACAATAGAGAATAAAACAATTCTTACCATGCCTGCATCCAACTTGAAAGGGGAAAGAGAGAAACAATTCAGTAAATGCTATTACAAGTTTATCACTGCTCCCCTTTTTCTTCTGTTGAAGATATTTAGTTTTTTTGTATTTAACAATTTGGAGTATGCTGAGGCTTCCTGGTACCTAATCATTTTGCAGGTGTCAGACCATGTGACCTACAGAAAAGTTACCAGGATGCAGCAGTTTATCTATAGCACAGAAAAGTGAAGAACTACACGATTCTCAGCACAATAAAAGGGTGGGGGAGGAGGGCATTTTTGTAAATGTTATATATAGTGAGTAGCTTCAGTATATGTTATATTAATACAAATATAACAGACATTTATCTTTTTTTTTAGTGTGGGTCTATGCTTATATACTTACATGGCCTTTCCTTGTAGGCCTTTATTCTCGCTCCCTGCTAACAAACACAGAGAGAGAGAGAGAGAGAGAGAGAGAGAGAGAGAGAGGACCTCTTAAAATTACCTGCAAATTATACAACTTCATCCACCCATTTCTACACCCCTAAACTATGAATTTGCTACAGCACACAACACCGCACCACATAACATACATAACATTCCTTCAGGATAATCTACAGCAAAGCTTGTTCTGCATTTCCAGATATCATGAAATACATGTTTGCCATCACATATGTTTTTTTGAACACCTTCAGCATGTTTGTACTTTCATTAGCTACTAACATTTTAATAATTTTCTTGACGCTTTAATTAAAATCTCACTTAGCTCAAATAGCATGATTCCAATTTTGGAAATGGGTGGGGCAACACAAAGGAAGTCGTGTAAAAATGTGCAATTAGTCAGGATGATTTTCTCGGTTTCTTACCCCAATTCATTTTTGGTCCCACCCACTTTCATTGTAACACACTTTCAACTCAACCGCTCTACCCCTCCCATTTCGAATCCTAAACCGAGTACAAAGTCAGAAGCTTCATTTTCGCCCCGATGCAAAGGGCTTGAATAGCAGTCGGGTCTCTGCTTGCGTCCAGCTACTCACCCAACTCTCTCTTCTCCCCCTGGCTTTCATCAGCGTCATCCGCAAAGCCTGTTAAATTACAACAGAACACACAGCTAAAGTGAGAGGTGCAGTTTACAACTCCACTGAGCGCCTGCTAACTCATGAGCTGATTATACTGTAAGTCATGTTCCCAACATAGCCTATTAATAGCAATTACAATACAACATGCAATATGGATTTGTAAAGTGCCTTCTATGAAACACCTCAAAGCATTGTACAGATAATATACTGAAATGCCTTGTCAAACATACAGGTTTTTAATCTCGATTTAAAAATGGCCACATGTGCATGGATGCCCTCCCTACCTCCCACCGTTCTGAGCCAAGCCTTCATAGCAACTGCACTTAAAAATCTGTCAAAAGCACAATTTTAAATTCTAAATGTATCATTACCATACTGGTAACATAAATGACCCCCAGGAAAATATAAAGAGCTGCCTTTTATCAACTTCACTTAAAAACAGCTGTAGATATTTTGCATATAAAAAACAGATTTTCAAACAAATTTCTACTAATTCTATTGGCTTTTTTTAATCTATAAACTAAACCGCAGCTTGCATTCAAAGTAACTCCGGCCAAGCCAACTTCCCGTTAACAACTTAGGATGCCAATCCAGATTTTTTTTTAATGAGCCTTTAGGATACGCAATCACACAGCATGCTCATGCCTGGCGGTGGGCTTGGCTGTGGGCTTGGCTTGGAAACTCACCCATTTCACGCTTCTGTTGTAGATCGTCCACCAGTCCGTCCAGTTCATCTGATTCCCCCAGGAAATCACTCTCATCTGTGGAAAAGGAGAAACGTTGAGTATGTGTAGAGTTTAAACATTTCAATGTTTAAGTGTTAAGCGATTACAAAAAATATGCAGGTGTAATGAATCTCCTCCTAGAGGGTGATCAGTTAATAATACTGACATCAGCATAAGACCCATACTTACCTCTCCACCACCTAGCTTGCTCTTTGGCTGAATGGCAAGACGTTTGTCTTTTTTGCAGTTTGGGTCCAGCCCTTGCCTTACTATTCAATTTAATGGGCTGAGATGCCAATTCATACACAGGCCAAATATAGGTGTAGTAAGTGCACTGTGTACTGTAGGTCAATTTATTTCGTATTCAATATTTCTTCAAAGTCTTTCCATATACAGTGAAATGCTGTAAACAGTCTTTATACACAAATACACAATGCAGTAAGTGATGGAATTCTTCTCACAGCTTTTCTGATTGGTTACAATCATTCCCAATATGGCAACGTTTAAATGTTTAAACGTGTTCAATGATAAATTATTATCATTTTTTTTATTATTTTAATTTAGCGTGCCAATTATTTTCTCCCCAATTTTCTCCCCAATTTGAAATGTCCAATAATTTCTCCCCTCACCACAGCAATTCCCCACACAGCTCAGGAGAACTGAAGGTTTCAGCGAACAACCGGCCTCTGGAGGACAAAGGCCAGTCCTGTAGGTGTCTGCTTTGGAGCTCACTGGGCACCTGGCCAGCAGGGTTGCCTCCCTAAACCATGGAAGCGCCATAGCCAATGTGACGCTCCCTTCATAATCCCCAGCGAAGTCCGGCTACTTTGCACAGCCAGGACACGAACCTGTGCTGTATGACTCACCCTGCACACAACTCGACTGTGCTTTTACCAGGGGAGCCACTTGGAGAACTAATGCTAAAGTTTAAGTGAACATTAAAGAGGAAGTGAAAAAAATCTAACACCCCTAACATTTAGCATTTAGTTATGTTACCTTGGGACAGACACACACACAGATAATACAAAGGTGTGGAACAGCAAATAATAAATGAAAGGATAATTCCAATTTACTTTATTTGTGAAGAGAGTGATGAATTAGTGCCCGATTCCTCCGACTTCCCACGTGTGTGCGAAAATACAGCCTGAGTAATCATGTTTTTTTTTTAAATTAAAGTTGAACTCTACAGACATAACCAAATATAGCCCAGAAGGATATTTTTCTAACAATGCAGCCCAGTAAACGACTTGCTCTTTAGTTGAATGTTAAGACATTCGTCTTTGAACAGCAAGGTTATCGGTTCGTTTCTAGCCCTTGCCTTTCCATTCATTTCAATGGGCTGAGATGCCAATTCACTTCACAGCCACTCACCGATCTCTCTCTTCTGGGCTTGGTAGTTCTCGTTGGTCCAATCCAGTGATTCATCCTTAACGTCTTCAGCTTCTGTAAGAATGAAGGGAATAGAAACAGTAATAAAACAAATCAATGTAAATCCTCTCTCAAATGTACCTGCCTTCAATCCACTCAGAAGGTTGTTACTGTTTCTTATACTTGATGCACCCTATAGTCATCCCCTAATTTTTTGTGAATGAAGCCGGTGGGTTTTTGTCTTTGCAAAAATACAATTTCTTGAAGATCATTCATTCTCAATATTAATATTAACATTCTTTGGGATTGTAAATCCTGTTATTTGAAAATAACATCACATGGTACATTTTCAATAAACAAACAGCACAAAGACTCCCATTGATGCACAGCACAGCCTGATCTTGTTGAAGTCAAACTCAGAGCAGAAGCAGCACACTTTTTTATTACAATCCGGGACCTCCAGGGCAGTCAAAAGACAGATCATAACTATAACTAGATGACACAGCGTGCACGTGGAGACAACTTTTTCCCTTGCTAGTAGAAAAACCTTGACTCTGTCTTGGATTTGATCCACTTGGAAGACTGCATTCAAACACTTGACATGTCTTGGAATCTGAGTAAATGGAGCCACGCCATTGCCTAGGGGACAGTTTTAAGGATTTACATTATTAACAAATGTAATCCAAATGGTAAAGCATTATAATAAGAGCCACACTCACCCATCTCTCTCTTCTCATTGGTGTCGCTCACATCCAGAGATGCATGCTGATTGTCGTCTCCTTCTGCAAAAATATTAAATCTATTGCAAACCCCCTGCAAAGTGCTAACATTTGTGGCAAGAGAAACTGACTCTGAAGTGAAAACCAAAGCGATCAACTCCAAAACAAAATAGGCACTCATGCTACATTTGTAATACTAATTAGAGAAACAAGAAAACAATTCTTATTTTTATTAAGCCTTTACGCCAAAAATCTGTTGACCTTTAATGGTTAAGTATATTTTGCGTATTTTTAAGTTATAAAAGTTTACCAGTCATTTTGCAGTTTTCCCATGGTTATACTATGCATGTCCCATAGTTTGCAATGGTTTGCATGGTTTGTTATATGCTTTGTTATGCATTCTCTATACTTTGCTATGCTTTTTTATAAGAGACTGGAATCATTAAGACATCCAATAGATGTGTTTTGGTAAAGGACCAGCCTCAATGAGCTGAACATCTTTTAATCCTCACTCACCTTCTTCTCGTTTCTGCTGCCCCCCTGAGGCCAGATCCAAAAGTGCTTTTCCAAGACTGTCGTCCAGAGTGAGCTTCACTTCTGCAAGTGAAAGGATGCAAGATGATATTTTAAACCTGCAGTGTTTTACAAACATGACAGCAACGCATACTTTCAATGCCAAGCTGGTGGCAAAGCTTTGAATCTCGAATAACACCTTTTCTTTTTAAAGTCGAATAACACCTGTTTTACAAAATGATAACCAGTCAACTATGTCATATAATTCAAGCTTTCTACAGCTCTATTAAGTTGTTTGTAACATTAGAAAAATGATTTATTAACTGAACTTCCAAAAACACAGATGCATTAGAAGTATTTGAAGACTTGTGAAGAATCTACTCGCTTTGCTTCTTACTTTTTAATAACGGTGTTCTCAATGCATCGATTATTGAGTAACCTCAAGCTCCATTTTTTAGTATTTTTTTTAAAATTATTATTACTGTGTCCTTTTCATGATGTTTGAAGTCATTCTGAGTGGTTCTTATTGCAATTACTCAAAATGCTTTGTGTTATTTTTTCTCTGTTTATATGCTTTCATCTGCTCTTCAGTTATAATTGGCTGCCGTAGATAGATGTTCATCACTGTGATTTATATAGATTTGCAGGTCTGACTGCTAGGTCTTCGTGTTTGGAACACTGGTACATAGCCAAGACATGGTTTTGCTTTTGGTCTTTGCTACTAAATTGCCTCTTGTAATTTGATTAACTTGTTTGTATTAGTTGTGCTTATTTGACTGTATTATGTGCCACCTTGCTGACCAGATTTCCCTTGAACAAGAGATTTTAACTCTTTTTTCTGTAGAAGAACCAGCGCCATCTAGTGATCAGTCACTTTGGAAACAAGTTTCCTTTAGGTTTGCTTGCAATACACTGCTGTACAGCAGATGGTGCTGGTGCTTACTAATATAAAGGCACTTTGGGTGATCAAGCCTACTGTACATATGTCTACGGCAGCCAAATACAACTGAAGAACAGCTCCTGAACTCCTTTTCCAAGCACCGTAACACAGCCTCTCCAAATATTAAATCAATAGTAACAGTAATAAGAACCAGAAGTATAGCAAACATCTTAAAAAGCAAAGTTTAAAAAAAAACCTTTGAAAATAAAATCTGCAACTACTTCCTCTTTGACGTTTCTCAAGCTATAGACAGTGACTTACCTGCAGCCTGGCTCACCAGCGCCACCGCCAGGAGGGAGGTCAGGAGTAGTAAGGTCTTCATGGTGTTCTTCTCAGTCTTGCTGTTGGTGCTTGTGCTCAGTCCAGGTCCCCAGGAAAGCTTTATAGTTCTCTACAGCGGGTAGGCAGGGGCGCCGAGCCCTATCTCCCAGTTCCAAGAACTGCTTTGCAAAACCACACAAGCCACGCCTCCGGCCGATAACAACCCAGGTGCGTTGATTTGCTTCTTACTGAAAGGAACCTCTCTTCAACACAATGGTTGACACTAGCTATTGTAATATTAGGTTCTAAGGAAATGTTTTTTTTTTTTTATGAACAATATTCAAATGTGTGGGGGTTTAACTTTCCAACAAAAACAGTTACAGTGCAGTATCTACTTCATAGTCATTGTATCTCATTATCAATGCTGAAGGTACATTCATTAAAAAGTATGTTTTTAAACTTGCACTATTTTGGTCTATCTAATGTTAGCTTTGGTATGATAGTCTAAGATTAGTGTGAATCGAAATCACGACAACATGGAGCACAACCATTTTTGGTCCATAATCAATATTAGGACATAATACTTCCAAAATGCATCTCAAAATGAACAATGGCAAGGTGGAGTGCTGCAGTTGGGCTTTTAGGGGCAGTCTAAACTCGGTGAGGAAGTACATTTTATCAGTACTAATTACATCAATGCAAATCAAAGCAATAAAGTTCAGAAGTATTTCAGAGTGTATCTTTTGTGAGTGAAAACATCACATCACAAAACATGCAAAGAAGCAGGCTAAAGTGAGTGACTCATCCAAATTAAGGCTAAATTATCTCAGACAGTCACTGTCTTTATACTGAAACTCTACTGCTTAATTATAAAAGTTTGCCACACTTAATTTGCACAATGATTTTGCAGTTTCCCCATGCTTTTCTCATAGTTTAAGATTATTTGCCATGCTTTTAATATGCTTTGGGCTTTACATTACTTACCATGCCTCTCTGTGCTTTACAATGCTTACTTATAATCCCCATGCTTTCACTGTACTTTATTACACTTTGTTATACTTTTACTATGGGGAACTTTCATAAGGGTTAACGGGAACACAATGGTTGCTAGTGTATTTCTAAACCATTTTCTACACTTAATTAAATTCCACAGCCTACCCCATCTGGCTTATTGCATTAGTACACATTTTACAATAGCTTTATGACATATTAAAAGTGCAAGTGTGTATTTGCTATCCCTTTTGAGTTCTGGGGTGCTGAAGGGATGCTATTTCTGGCCTGGTCCACTTTGGGAGATCATAACTAGTGGCAGTCCAAATCTGCAGATAACCGAATTCCTCAGAAATCGCGGAATTTGCTGGCTCCCATAGAATTTGCAGGCTTCCACAGAATTTGAAGGCTTCCATAGAATTTGCAGGCTTCCACAGAATTTGCCATATTTTACAGTTACATCATCACCATAATTATCATAAACAGACTGCTAAAGCGACCCAAAATATATCACTATATCACTTAGTTGTTCGGTTCTAGTTTGGTTAAATTAGTTGCTGTTTTGTCTCCTTCAAAAAGTAGGAGTTCTTTAAAGACTGGAGTTAAGGCTTTGAAAACGTGGCCCAATAAGGAGTCTCCTGTGAGGTGATGTTTTTGTTTGACAGTTTCTCAAGATTTTACTGACAACAATGCTTGACATATTAGACTGGAAGTCCTTAATCCTTACATTGTTTGATATGGTTAAGTTTGCTGGATTTACATTTTTATAAGCCATTATTAATACAGATACTACACACAAGATGCTTTGCAGAACACTCTGCAGAGATCTACTTTAAATGGCCACAGTTTTTTGCATGTTTTCCTGCATATTTCCTCGACTCATAACTCAGTAAACAGTTACCCTGTGACACAGACACTGCATGCATAGTCTTTGTTGTTGTTACATAGCCTGGAGAAGCTACAGAGAAGGTGACACAGTTCCTATAGTGGTTCAGGAGTCCTTACAAGTACAACAGGGCATTTGTATTTGCGTCATTGTACTTTTTTCTACGTTTTCTCCCATTGCATTAACATCCATGGTCACCAATAGGTAAAATATTGACACATTATTAAACAAAGAACTGTGTGTGCAGCAAGTATTAAGAAATGACTTTATTACTTTGAAAGACCTCAGCTCTCACACATGGCCTCTTTTCAGTGCTCATTTTCATCCATCATGGGCATCACTCATTAGAGTCCAATAACTTCCAATTGTGAATTGAGAGCTAATATTTTGGGATTCTACCTAAAACACTTCCAGGTCCATCCATATGTGATATCAGAAGACTTTGAAATGGTGAGTGTGCAATGACCCTACTTTAATCCAGTCTTTAGTCATATCCTTAATTAATACACTGAACAAAACTTTTACTACAGTGACGGCCAAAAATGAAATATTTACTTTGCTGTAATTTGATTGGGTATATTTGTCACATTCTTATTTTTTCCCACGTATATCGAATCCCTCTATGTAGGCCCATTTGTGCAATTTTACTCATCTTTAAACATGAGCATATTTTAGTATTTATCATTTGTGATCCTGCTAAACAAACACTGAAGACTGAAGTTGTTTAAAGAGGTCACTCACTTCAGATATGATTGTATCACCAAGGTCTTCCTCCTGATGAAGCTGTTCCAGTTCTGTACCACCCACATATCATTTATTCTCTACTGTTAGAAAAAAAATCTATTCAGAATTTCCCGAGGTAAACAATTGAGCTTGTTCTGACCATAATTCCCAGTTTGTTTACCATAGCTAAGCTACATTAAGCTACAAAACATGTTTCCTTGTCCATTAAAACCTGTAGCTATCTAGTTTTTCTTTCCTTTCTACCTTTAAAATATAATTTACTGTTGCTACTTCAATTTCTATATCCCTTAACTTTCTATTTAATCTGTTTCTTTGCTGATTATATGTATTGCATTTCATTAATATATGTTCCACTGTTTCTTGCCACCACAATTGCTACATAACTCATTCTCATGACTCCCAATCCTGTATAAATGAACATTTAATATTTGCTTGGCATTTCTGTCATCGCACTAAAATGGTTTCAGGCTTATCTTACTGGGCATCAACACTTTGCCTCTCTTGGCGGTTTTAGTTGTGATCCTGAGCAAGTCACTTAACCTCCTTGTGCTGCGTCTTTCAGGTGAGACGTAGTTGTAAGTGACTCTGCAGCTGATGCATAGTTCACACACCCTAGTCTCTGTAAGTCGCCTTGGATAAAGGCATCTGCTAAATAAACAAATAATAATAATAGTTCTGAGATTGGGCTAGTAACATCTGGTGTCCCACAAGGCTCAATTTTGGGCCCTCTACAATTTAGTGTTCACATGTTTCCCCTTGGTTACATACTAAGATTACATGGCCTGAATTATCATTTTTATGCAGATGACACCGAAATTTACGTGCATACTAAATCTGATGTTGCTGCCTCTGTGCTTGCTGATTGCAATTGGATGTCACAAAACTTTCTGCATCTTAACTGTGACAAGACAGAGGTTATGTTGCTAGGCACTGCCCACCAGTTGCTTTCTGCTTCTGTAGCTGAAAAGCTGGTTCATGCATTTGTTTTTTCGAGGATTGATTATTGTAACTCTCTGCTTGCAGGCATCTCCAAAAGCACACTGTCCAAATTACAACACATTCAGAACTCAGCAGCTCATATCCTGACAGGGTCACGTGTGAGGGGTCATATCACTCCTGTTCTGGAGTCCCTGCACTGGTTGCCTGTCAGGTTTCATGTTCATTTTAAAATTTTACTTCTTATTTTTAAGGCTTTACATGGTTTGGCTCCACAGTATTTGGCTTAACCAGTATTTATCTGATCTGATCTCTTATCAGTCTACACTCCTTCACGCAACCTTCGCTCAACTGATCTTGGATTGTTATGTGTTCCCTCTGTTCACCTACGTTCTATCTTGGATTGTTATGTGTTCCCTCTGTTCACCTACGTTCTATCTTGGATTGTTATGTGTTCCCTCTGTTCACCTGCGTTCTATGGGTGACAGGGCTTTTTGTTGTTATGCCCCAAAACTTTGGAACACCATTCCTAAAGAGATCAGGGATTCTGCTACTCTTAATGCTTTTAAATCTAGCTTAAAGACCTACTTTTATAGAAAGGCATTTTTATGACTGTTTTTATTTCCTGATTTGTTTGTAAAGTGCTTTGAGATGTTGCATTTAAAGGCGCTATATAAAATTAAGTTTATGTTTATTATTATTATTATTATTATTATTATTATTATTATTATTATTATATGGCCAAACCTTAGTCTAGTAATATTAGTTTCTTCCTCCCTGTTTTTCCCTTTCCCCATATGTTTATATTTCCCTACTTTTGAGTGTTTTTTTATAATATAATCTTCCCTTGTATTAATTAATTCCCATTGCTTGTGCCATACATCCATTATATTTGCTTTAGCCACAGCATTCACTTATGCAGGACTCAAAGGTATTATTATGTCTATTTATTTATTTAGAATTGCTTTTTTGCTTCAAAATCTACAATTTAATTTCCTAAGATACCCGAATGACTTGGAATCCAAGCTATCAGAATAGTTTTGCCATTTTTATAGCTAGAATGTAATCCCTGGATGATTTCATATATAATATCTATCCTATCTCCTTTTTTCTGATTCTAATGTTGGTATCGAGCTTAGACAATCTAAAAACCACAATATAATTTTCTTTACATTCCTCTATTTTGTCTATGGCCATAAGAATTACCACCAACTCTGTAGTAAACACTGATACATGATTTGACAGTCTTCCTTGTCCTCTTCCTAGTAAGCATATACTGTTTTCCCAGATTGAGGGTCTTTTGAGCCATCTTTGTATATCTAAGATCTCTTCCTTATTTTTAACATTCCTGTCCTTTATCTTAGTTTCCATTTTATTCCCTTTTTTGCTAATTATTGTGGTTAACAGTTTACATATTTCTGATTTTGTCAACATCCATTTGGGCATCAATATTGTATGTCTTATTTTCCATTCTTTTTATTTCCTCAATCTTAATCTCTTTTTCCTAATTTGTCATATGGAATGCGAATGTTCCACCAGCTTTTTACCATTTTCCCTTTTTACATTCATGACAATTTGTCCCAATATTCCCCTCGCGGTGAGCCGGAGCCTAACCCGGCATACACAGGGCGCAAAGCGAGACTACACCCTGGACGGGACGCCAATCCAGCGCAGGGCACCACACACACACTCACACAGAGGGTAATTTAGAGTGACCAATCACCCTGGACAGCATGTCTTTGGACTGTGGGAGGAAACCCACGCGAACACGGGGAGAACATGCAAACACCACACAGTATATTAAGTAATGTTCTCCCTAATCTTAGCAGCATCTCTCCTATCATTACTTGCAAAGCTTCAATTGGTGATGATCTCATTGTTCCTGTACACATTCTTAATGCCTGTGTCTGAATTGCTTCTAAACTCTTTCTAGCATCTTCCTTCCACCACTTTCATAATTTAAACTAGTTTTAAATAGGATACCTATGGCAGATGTTTCTACGTGTTTTTTAATCCCCTGTTTATTTCAAATGGACGAACAGGGATGTGCGACGCTGCAACATTGTCACCTGCCAGCTGCTTGCTTACGATTACCTGATTACGCCTCAGCTGATACGAGTTAAGGTTAAGCGAGCCTTGACGTCTAGGTTCTTGCGTGCGTAATTGCATTCACATTAATAATGTAGAGCAGGAGTGTAATTCAGGGTTCATTTTCCACAGTTAACATCCTTCATTTAAAAAAGATACAACGTGTTTTTATAGCGTCGTTTGTTTTAAAATGTTTTACACGTTTCTCATTTGCTAGTGTGTGTATGTTTAATGGTTAAAAATGAAAAGGTCGTGGGTGATCACTTTGTGCGTTCTCGTGGAATTCTGTTCAGGTAGGTTGATAGGAAAGAAAACGAAAACTTCGTAAACTGTTTTATTTATTTATTTTCCCCTCGATATCAACTTTCATTTCTGGTTTAAATTGTGATTTCCCAAAGCTGAAACTAAGACTGCGAAGTACCGATAACTGTATATATCGTGTGCGACTCCAGCAAAGTAAAATACAGTACAACTACGACTAATAATAGTTAAATGCATTTTTTTTTCCTAGCACAAACCCGCAGAATTGCTACTAAGCCCGTGGTTGCATCTCCAAAATTATTTCAGTATAACCCCACGCAGAGCACCGTTTCCCTGGAAAAGCCGTTTTGTGTGTTTGACACACTCAGCCCGACCAGTACAATGAAAGTAGACGTGTATGTTGTGGTCAGTTCAGTCGGTAAGTAACTTTCACCGGTAAATGCTATGGGTTTTACAATTCATGTAAAAAAAACTCTTCTTTATATAGCATTTGTGTTATTTAATCTATTTGCTTCTCTTTACAGTACTATTTGTTCCATTCACTTTTTTTTTTTTAAATGTAGAGATAATCCAATAATAAACTAAGGGCGTGAGTGACACCCTTTTTAAACCTGTGTTCCCTACTGTTAAATTTTCACAAGTTCGTTTTTTTTAAAGCATAACTTATTTTTAAAATCGACTTTTCTCCAATTTTTATTGGAAACAAATCTAGAACTGTCGTTTTTCAATGAGTTGACATCCTTCGTGTCATATAAATGTATAGTGTATGATGGAGTCTGCAAGGTGGAATTGTCTTAATTTAACCAGCAGATGGTGGTATTTCACTATTTTCCCTCATGAGGGCTTTTGCAGGGGTTCCCAAACTGTGGTCTGTGGGCCGTGACACAGTCCTATTATAAAAATAAAAAAAAAGTAACTTCTGCAAGGCGCTCGTTTCCCCCTGTATTGTGAGTATTCGTCTTTTTGTGCCTGACAGTTAAGCGTGAGAGAACGGCTGGACATAAGAACATAAAGTTTACAAACCAGAGGAGGCCATTCAGCCCATCTTGCTCGTTTGGTTGTTAGTAGCTTATTGATCCCAGAATCTCATCAAGCATATTCTTGAAGGATCCCAGGGTGTCAGCTTCAACAACATTACTGGGGAGTTGGTTCCAGACCCTCACAATTCTGTGTAAAAAACGTGCCTCCTATTTTCTGTTCTGAATGCCCCTTTATCTAATCTCCATTTGTGACCCCTGGTCCTTGTTTCTTTTTTCAGGTCAAAAGTCCCCTGGGTCGACATTGTCAATACCTTTTTAGAATTTTGAATGCTTGAATCAGATCACTGTGTAGTCTTCTTCATTCAAGACTGAATAGATTCAATTCTTATAGCCTGTCTGCATACGACATGCCTTTTAAACCCGGGATAATTCTGGTTGCTCTTCTTCGCACTCTTTCTAGAGCTGCAATATCCTTTTTGTAACGAGGTGACCAGAACAATATTCTAGATGAGGTCTTACTAATGCATAGTTAAGTTTTAACATTACTTCCCTTGATTTAAATTCAACACTTCACAATATATCCGAGCATCTTGTTGGCTTTTTTTTTTTATAGCTTTCCCACATTGTCTAGATGAAGACATGTCTGAGTCAACATAAACTCCTAGGTCTTTCATAGATTCCTTCAATTTCAGTATCTCCCATATGATATTTATAATGCTCATTTTTAATTACCTTAGAATTCTCTATTAAATGTCATTCATTTGCCATGTGTCTGCCCAGTTCTGAATGCTGTCGATCATTTTGAATGACCTTTGCTGCTGCAACAATGTTTGCCACTCCTCCTATTTTTGTGTCGTCTGCAAATTTAACAAGTTTGCTTACTATACCAGAATCTAAATCGTTAATGTAGATTAGGAATAGCAGAGGACCTAATACTGTTCCCTGTGGTACACTACTGGTTACTTCACTCCATTTTGAGGTAACCACTCCCTAATCCATGTGCATGCATTTCCTTGAATTCCTGCTGTGTTCAGTTTGAGGATTAATCTTTTATGCGGGACTTTGTAAAAAGCTTTCTGGAAATCCTAAATAAACCATGTCCTATGCTTTGGGATTGTCGATGTTGCATCCTCAAAAAAATCAAGCAGGTTAGTTAGACACGATCTCTCTTTCCTAAAACCATGCTGACTGTCTCCCAGGATACTGTTACCGTATAGGTAATTTTCCATTTTTACACATAATAGAAGTCAGTCTTAGTGGTCTGTAGTTACCTGGTTCGGTTTTGTCTCCCTTTTTGTGGATCGGTATGATGTTTTAGTAAGTGTGCAGTAATTATGATTTAACTTGGTTTTTATGCACGTTGTACTGGTTTTACTCAAAGTGATTCCTGTTCAGGTATTTATGTATGGGAATAATGAGACGTGCACTTTCTTGTGTGACAAAGAGAGAACTATTTCTAAAATGTTCAATTATACAAAGGTGCCTAATAATTTAAAGGTTTGATAAACATCTTAGTTTTTGCAATTTATTTTATTTACGAAGTGTTTTGAATTTTTTTTATTTTCACTCCGTGCATATTCTATGATTTCCATTTTTCACAATATTTATTAAAATGAATAGACAGTTTAGGTTTATTTGTTACAGGTTTAAACATGTTTTTATTTTACATTTTCCCAAGGAGTGTTTAATAGTGGGCTGCAGTGCCTAATGCAGCTGAACAGGCAGACCTTGGGTAAAAATGTTTGTGAAGCCCTGGGCTAGTGTCCACCACCAAGAACATTGGTTGGTTTCACAGACCCTAGTCTTGAATTATTTTAACTAGGGTTACATTAGGCAGCCCATGATTCGTGCTAATCAGGATCTGTGAAACCAGCCATTTCAGTTTATTTTAAATGCCTCCTACAAGTCAAATAAACAACTCGAGTTTTTGAAAGTTTTATATAGAATTTCATAGATGCTAAACATTAGAAGCTGATATACACTCCAGGTCAGAATAGCTACTGTTTTATGTTCTATAGAGAAGAATAATTAAACCACATTGCCAAATCTCGGTGCGACATCATCTGATACAAAGAAATGTCAGATGGCTGTGTGGCTGAGTTACTGATGTCTGTGTCCAGCAATCTGAAGCTTATTCACAATGCTTAACTTTTTTTCTTTGGTTATTTTCATTTTTAAAAGAACACTTGAATCTAGCGAACAGTTGATAAACAGTCGTGATTACGAACCCCATTTTAACATTAGCACTTCAATAAGACCTTGGTTAACTCTTGGCTGTTTTTGTACTTAACATTTTAATAACTTTTTTTTCCATGGATGCTACAAAAATAAACAAAATGCATTAATTGAATACAATAATTCAAGATTCATGCACCCCCAAATTGACAAATCTCTTGAATATACTTGGGAATGACCCTGTGCACAGAGCCAGTATAACTGAGATCATTACAAACTGCTTCTAAATCCTGGCTACTGTATCTTTAAATTTCCTGATCTGAAACTACAGTGTTTACATTTAGAATCGGAGTGAACACACTTGTGTTTATATGCATTGTCCTTTTATTTGGAAAAGGAGATCCTCTATATAGCAAGGACTGCAATTCATACAGTAAGAGCTGTAAAACCGGATGAGAGACTGTGCTGAAAGCCACTAGAGGGCAGTGTCGCATAAGCCAGCTTAGATTCTGTCCAGGACTTTGAACTCAGTCATAAGTCTTTTTGATGTTCTTTGTCTAATGGGGTAGAGGGAGAGAGATGACATGAGTATGATACGGACTCCTGTGGTGTAAAGAAGGTAGTACATGTGAAGGCAAGTCTTGAGGTCTGATTTTTTGTACGGTGGTTAAGATGTGGGCTGGCAAGCGCAACATACCGAGTTTGCGAGCATGGCTCTCCCAGTGCATTGTCTCACCCTCTATCTATCTATTACCCACTTGTCAAGTTTTGGTATCTAGGATTTCTTTCCATAAACTTATTTTTTAGCTTCGTATTTGGCTGTATTAAATTGGATGGAGCTGTAGTTTGTGTCCACACTAACTTTGTGTTCCAGCCTCTTCCTCCTTTACCCCTGGAAAGACCTACAGAGAGACGAAGGTGGGCGAGACGGAGCCTTACCAAGCAGTGTCCTTCAGCATCCCCAACTGCTCCTCCCCTCCCAAATTCACAGACCTGCTGATCCTCAGCAAGGTGGACAAAACCTTGAATGATTACCTGGTGCGAATCGGGAGTCACCCCACCTGTGCTGGAGATCCTGGTCCCACGGTGCTCTGCAATGGCCCCCTTGCCATGGGAACGGCTTACAGGTAACACTGGTATGCTTCCACAGGAGTGATGCAGGACATTAAGGCCATTGCAACCCAATTCAGTTACTTATCCAAATTCAACTGTTTTCTAATACAGTTCATTTGAAAACTAATTCTCACCTATGTGCTCTGGCACAAACTAACCCCTGCTTATTGTGCATTCTTTCATGAGACCTCTATACCCCCTGGCTGGGGATACACGGCCAGCGCTGTATTTACTTTTGTGCTCCTGCTGGGAAGTTTTGCCTCCTACAAGACTAGACAGATTTCCCAGGCTCTCCAGGTGTTGTAGTTCAAATGGACCTATGGTGCACTATCTATAGCATTGTATTCTATTTGAAAAATCTGCATGTCCTTGACAAAGACAAGTGGTAAGAATAACTTATTGGTTGGCAGTCTTTAATGCAAGACAAGGCTGCCTAAGTAAATGTACTTGAATTGTACTATTAATTTTTCATGTTGAGCTACTTTATCACAGGGCCTGTGTTCTAAGTTACTGAAAGCTTTATTCAGTTATGTAGACCTTATTTGCAATGCTTAACTTTATTAAGGACTTTTTACAATTGAATCAGGTTTTTGAATCCTAAAGGAAACTTGTGGAAACTTGTAACTGCTGTAATACTGTAACTGGTGTAAGACACTAGTTTGACCCCCCCTTTTTTCCTACTTTTGGTACCATTTGGGAAGAGATTATTGGGAGGAGCCAGATGGAAATGACATTCCGTTCTCTAGTATTTCAAAAGGATTCTAAAATTATTGATATTTTTTCTTGCAGGTTTAAGTTTTTGTTGGTAGATGGGACGACAACCAAAGCAGAGACTGCTTGGTCTGAGCCAATCGTAACCAGAAACGGTAATTGTGCTTATGCAAGTACGGTATCTGCCAATTCTCAGAGTCCTGTGGGTTCACCATAGGTAGCACTGGGTGCTCAAAGGCTAGGCAGAACTAAAGCATGTTGCTGTAAGTACATACAGTGCCTAGTAATGTAAGGCTTCAAGAAACTAGCCAAATCTTTTCTGCTTGATTAAGAATTACCCAGGATTGCGTGGAAGACCTATCTGTTTGCATTATCTGAGAATAAGTGGTTGATGCAATCAAGGTTTCCCTGGTACTGTAAATAAAAAAACCCTACCATTGGATTAAGGGTATGGGTTTATCAAATCAACTTTGTAGTGTCATATGAGTTATGTTAATATATAATGTGTAACTGGGTATGTGTAACCTAAGCCATCTGTGGTGGCTCTAGGAGAGAAACAATGAATGATGACTTTTTTTTTTGTTTTACTTGATATATCTTATTGTAATAGAGGTGTATTTCATTTGTATTGGGATACAAGACCAAAAGCACAACATGGCTCAGTTCACCAAGTGGTTCTTGAAATGAAGTGTGTTTTTATAATTAGTAATGAATTCGTGTTATCTGTCTTAACAAAATAGTCCACCATTTGTGATCATTTGATCTTATGCATCAAAGGAGGCCATCGCGTATGGTGACCTGCATATCTCAATACGTAGCATGACATCAGGGTATCGTAACACCTCCTAGACTGCTCAATAATAAAGTCCCAAGTTGCCCTGATCGAAGTGGTGTTCCTTTCAGCCCAGCACCAAGAGGACCTTGACGACTGGATTGGGAAGAGGTCTGGGGCTATGGTGGTGATCACCAGTGTGCTGAGCTCGTTCACCTTCATACTGATCTGCCTGCTCATTGCTGTGGGGGTGTATGACCTTGTGTAAGTCTCTCTTCATACATGCATTTCAGTGTGGTGTTTTTTGAAAACCAAGAAACCTCTTCTATCTCATTAGCACACTTGATTTTAAACTTGGACGCTGGTGAAGTCTCTGTTTAACATCTCACCACTACTGTAGATTCGCTCTTTATTAGGAGCCAAAGACCAGACCATGGGTATCTTGCATGTAATCTGCATCGGTTTTAGAGCGTGTGTGGATATGTGTTAACAGACTAGGCTTTGCTGTAGGTGCTCCTGCAATATGGCACAGATAAACCAATCAAGATGCTGAACTGTTGGGAACCAGTGTAATGTTTGATTGAACAGACTGGACTGAAGCAGTCAATGTTGAATTCGGAAGACATTAACGGGAAGACCAATGCATAACTGATGTAAAACTTAAATAGCTAGTCAAAACTGATTTATTACCAGATATGTTAATATAAAATATCCAAATCGTGATTTTGTTGTGCAGGAATAACTGCAACAAAGCAGAAAGCTAGGGAAAGTAATACTATAGAATGAAATGCTTATCAATTTCATTTGAACTTAGGTTCATATGGTATGCAGGGAAACTGTCAAACATTTAAATGACAAGATTAAGTGTATAGGTTTTTTATTTTCTTTATTTCTTTTTGCATGTGTAGTTGCTAGTCTGTTTTGTTGATGGCTTCTTCTCTGCTCCGTAGGTATCGTGCGACCGGTTCACAGGACGTGACCACTGGAAGGACCCAGACTTTTGAAAGCTCCCACTTGACGGTGAACCAGCATGTCTCTGTAGGGGATGCTGGGGACAGATACTCCAGCAACGCCCAGCCCTAGAGAGGGGGCAGGTGCTCCCCTGGAGGAGGTATGTTCAGCCATGTCCTGTATTAATAGCTTGGATTCAGGTCACCAAATTGAAACTTGAAAGAGTCCTTTTTTGACCCTGTGCAGCATATCTGGGGGGGGGGGGGAATAAGTAGTGGGAATAATAGCAGTTTCACATTTTCTGTGTCTTTTTAAACTTGTAGTAATTAGGAATGGAACAAATTGCTTTGCAGTGGAAAGTCTTATTTCCATCCCTGCACACTATTGTTTTGAGGCAACAAACCACACATTGTACTGTAGCAAATGGACATTTTATTTATTTAATCCTGCAATAGAGGCTTGGTTCATTTAAATAAGTGTGACCTATCAGAGCAGCCATACTGTAGCTTTCAATATGCATTGGAATTAAATCTTTTGGTACGGTAAACACTTTCTTTATATGTGTCCGTGTGCTCAGTGTCTTTCAAAACTCTCAACAGAATTTACCAAACAAAAGAGAAATCTGTCAGCAGGGGCTCAAATGTGGTTGGACTTTAACTCAAGCTCATAAGTGACAGTAAAGCAGTACATGGGTGTATTGGAACCAGATGCTTATTGAACATCCTGTGACTGTGTACTGTATTGATCCAATATACTGTAGCCCTCGTAGGGAGCATGAGGTTTTATGAACCTGCTATATTTTAATGGTGGTTTGCAGCGCCATGGGTTAATGTGCTACTGAACTTTGCAATGAAAAACATGTGGATTTTACTAGCTAAATCTGAAGGACCATGCATGCATGTATTTCCTGGCAGTGTGCCAGAAGGCTTCTTGCTTCTATATTTCTATTTACTCAGAACGGTCCTGGTTTTGATCAGCTAGTATGAGAAGCCCCTCATTAGAATTCACTTCATGATGTCCAGTGTGGGTTTTTTATAATTACTGGGTTTTTTGGAGCTTGTGTTCTGATCTTTCCACCCAGATTAAAGGCATGCAAGCTGCAGTGGAATTTTGTTTTTCTGTATCGGCATGCAAGTCTACAGTATTACTGACATCATGCTGAAATGCATTTAAAACCTTGAAGAAAAGGTTTAAAAAAAGGTTTGTGTCATGTGACGGCAAAGGTCACATGACACAATCCAGGTTCAATTTCACTCTGCTGTTGTGTTTTGTGTGGAATTGCCCAGCTTGTATATCTGTGGTTGTGTGTTGGTTGTCTGCGGTTGTTTATTGTCGCTTGCTTCGGATCTTGTATGCATTTCTGTTTTGTTTTTTTGCAGTGCATTGTAGCTGAGACAAATTAACTGCATCATTTTCTTCCTTGAAGATCATCGGTTTTGATTGTGTTGGGGTACAGGACTTGTCAACTGCTGCTGAATCATGACTCCCAGAAATTTGCAGCAATTTATCAATAGAGATCTATTTGAAATATTTGCAAATCCTTAATGAACTTAAACCAGTAATGGATGACACTATAAAAGGGGGAGGGGGGGGGGGGTGCAGTAATAAGATTTACACAGCTAATGAGGTTGGAAGATTGATTTTAGCACTCATTTAACTGGTAAACTGATCTTTCACCACTTTGTTTGAATTTAATCAGTATTTTTGTATTCCATGCATGTGTTTTTGTTCATTCTGATGATCACCTATTGTATAATGTAAACGTTCCCTAATAAAACTTTGAATATTTATTTTTGATTTAAAGAAATTCTTGTACCTACTTGGCTACAATGATCTGACTGCAACTCACTTGAAAACAAATCCTCTCCCACACAATTTTATGATCTGTTATTTTATACAACCCTGCGTTTGGCATCTAAATAAGAAACTGGATGACTTTTGAATGCAAATTCAGCATCTTGGATTATTAAAATATGCATTTTGTCTTCCTGGCTGATATCAACACTTGCAGAATGTCAGAAATCCACTGTGGAACAGGGGAATATATACCTGTGATGTGTACCATTTCATGTTTTCAATTCCATAGGAAGTGTGCTACGGGGCGCTATAGGAACCAGCAATAGAAAGTTATGGATACCTTTTGTGGGTAATTGAAATGTCCCAGTTCTGAACAGCCCCTGTTAGGCTCATAGTTCCCGTTTGCAGCAGTTTGTTCCATCAGGAGTATAAAAAACATTGACTGTGCTTAGTGGTGTTCCCTGAATAAGACTAACAAGCAGAGAAAGTTGACACAGGGTGCGATATCATTCACAAAAGGAGAACATTGGCTGCTGGCTCGTTCTTTTATAAAGGCAACTCAAACAGAAGAGCAGCTCCCGAATGCCATTATGAAACTGACAGAAACACTGTGTTTGATACAGGTGGGTTAAAATTAAGAGAAGTAATGAATGCCTTGATATTTTTTTATGAAAGGTTGTATAAGTCCAATTATGCTTTTGAAATCCTAATAAAACTTGTCCTTGTGCATAATTTAATTTTCATTTTCAACTGTTCTACTTGTGCAGGCTTGGCACAATGTATAACAGAAAGCTCTGTACAAAATAAATATGTTTTTATTTTATTTGTAATGTCCAATTTTTTGCCCTCTCGACGCAGCTCAGGAGAACTGAAGGTTCAGTGGCATGGAGGGGCCCCAACTTTTCTACATTTTTATTGCTATAAATTCAATAACAAGTATTGGGGTTGTGAGAATATACAAGTTTAGAACCAGTGTCAAATTAATAAAATATGAATGCGCCATCTGCTGCACAGGCTTTAGTGTAAATTGGCTGTTAATTTCTCAATACGTATTACACTTATGCAAAGAGCATGTCATTTATTAAAGACGCAGCTAGTCCACTTATCACAATAGGATGGCAAGCTGGCATATCTTGATAAAGGGTTCATAGTACTGTAGGTAGGTAGGTTTCTTTATAGGACATTAAGGGCTAGATTCCATTTTCTGAAATGAAAAATAAACAAATTTAAAGTTCTAAAACAAGCAAGAGCCAACTTGCCGACTCCTTCAATGATTTCCATTACATGAGAGTAGATGTTAAAACTTCATGCTGATTTGAACTTGGCTCTCGCCAAGATAAGCACCAACTAAGACGTAGCTTCACAGTAAACTAATGTGATCCATATGTGTCTCCATCCATTTGCGCTTCCTTCCATATGATGATGTAGATATCCTTCTGTCTGGTGTTGATGGCTGAAGTGTAATGCTGGCTCCAGGGATCAGCTTATTTTGCCTCCCTAGCGCATCAGCACACACAACGGCTGCGATGCTGGCTCCGGGATCAACCATAGTGCGGTCTCCCCAGCGCATCAGCATGACAACCGCCTGGATTGAGC
This sequence comes from Acipenser oxyrinchus oxyrinchus, assembly GCA_030684275.1. Classification (NCBI taxonomy): domain Eukaryota; kingdom Metazoa; phylum Chordata; class Actinopteri; order Acipenseriformes; family Acipenseridae; genus Acipenser; species Acipenser oxyrinchus. The sequence goes on from CM060256.1 coordinate 32,979,743, forward strand.
TAAGTAGGGTACATCTCTGGGGTCTTCAAGTGGGCACCTTCCATCCTCGGTGTTTCGCCGACTAGCCCACGACACCTCAAGAGGGCTCGACGGTGATTCTGGCGTCCCAGCATCACCCTCCGTCCCCACTCAACTCAGCCCAGCTTACTTACCTGTATATCAGCCTTTCTTTCTTTCTATTGTGCTTGAGATCCCCAGCCAGAATCTTTCCGTCTCAACCACAGCCAGTTGCTGCTCCTCTCTGCTGCTTCAGATAAGTTCTTCACTGTGCGACGCAACTCTTGGCCATTGAATCCGACATCTCTGAGAAACCGGGTTGTAGAGTGTGCCACAAATCCTCGACATCCCACTTCCACTGGGTAAACCCAGACTCTCCATCCTCGCTGTTCCGCTTCAGTGGCTAGTTGAGCATACCGCAGTTTCTTCCTCTCATACGCCTCATCTACAGCATCCTCCCATGGCACTGTTAACTCCACCAGGTAAACAAGGCGTGCTGATCCAGACCACAAGACAATATCTGGTCGAAGGTTTGTGGTGGCAATCTCAGGTGGAAAAATAAGCCGTTGACCAACATCCGCCAGCATTTTCCAGTCTCTAGCAGCTTCCAGTTGTCCTGGGCGAGGATTGGTTTTAACACCTTTTCTTGGTGGTTGCTCTCCTGGGCGGAGGAATGTTGTCTTTGTGTGTAATGTTTTGATGGAACAGGTGGCAACTTATTGGTCATGTTACGCTTGTCTTCCAATGCTAAGGCCAAACATCGCAGCACCTGGTCATGGCGCCAAGTAAACCGTCCTTGGCTAAGAGCCACCTTACATCCTGTCAAAATGTGCCTTAATGTTGCAGGTGATGAACACAAAGGACATGAGGGATCCTCTCCTACCCAGAGGTTTAGGTTCTGTGGTGATGGGAGAACATCATATGTTGACCTTATAAGGAAACTGATCCTGCTCTGTTCCATTGACCATAGGTCTTGCCAGCCAATCTTGCGTTGTTCCACACTCTCCCATCTCATCCATTCTCCCTGCTTGCCCTGGGAAATGGCCTTTATACACCTCATCCTCTCCTCCTGCTTTTGCACCTCGTTGACTACAAGCTTCCTCCGTTGCTGGGGCTGCCTTGTGCCATGTAGGAGGAGCTGAACTGAGACCAAGACCCCTCTTCCATGCTGAACTTGCCCCATGATATCACCAATTCGAAGGGCAGCCTTTGCATCCTCCACAGCTTTCTTTGCCACCCACTTTCTTCCAGTTTTCAACACAGGTGCTGCCTCCCTTACGCATTTGTCGCGTGACTCTACTAATGTCATTTCCAGTCGGACCTTGGCGCACTTAAACTCCTCGGTTAGAGCGGAGACAGGTAGCTGCAGTATTCCTTTACCATAAAGTCCCACTCTGCTGAGGCAGCGTGGAACTCCCAACCATTTCCTGATGTGTGAACTGATTAAAGCTTCCAGCTTCTCTACTGTTGTCAAAGAAACCTCGTACACAGTCAGTGGCCACAGCAGCCGTGGCAGTAGGCCAAACTGAAAGCACCAGAGTTTTAGTTTGCCTGGTAAAGCGCTGCTGTCTATGCTCTTCAACCCTTCCACAGCTTGTTGTCTAACTTCTCCCACACAAACTGTGTCCTTTAGATCCCCGTCGCACCATCTCCCAAGGCTCTTCACTGGCTTCTCAGACACTGTTGGTATTGCCTCACCATTAATGAAGAACGTTTTATCTACTACTTTACCTTTAATTATAGAGATGCTCCTTGATTTAGTGGGCTTGAATTGCATTCGTGCCCATTCAATGTTATTGGTTAATTTGCCCAATAACCGATTAGTGCAGGCTACTGTTGTAGTCATGGTTGTCATGTCATCCATGTATGCTCGAATTGGTGGTAGTCGATTCCAGAAGCCAAGCCTCCTCCCACTACCCATTTTGATGCCCTAATGATTACTTCCATTGCCATGGTAAAAGCCAGTGGAGAAATGGTGCATCCTGCCATTATTCCAACTTCTAGGCATTGCCATGTAGTGCTGAATTCTGAAGTTGAGAAACTAAATTGCAAATCTCCAAAGTAGGCTTTGACTAGATTTGTTATTGTCATTGGTACACTGAAAAATCAAATGCTGCCCAAAGAAGTTCATGTGGCACTGAACCATATGCATTAGCCAAATCCAGGAATGTCACATGGAGCTCCTTCCTCTCCTTTTTAGCTGATTGAATTTGTTGCCAGATCACATTGATGTGTTCTAAGCATCCTGGGAAACCTGGAATGCCCGCTTTTTGTATTGAAGTGTCAATGAAGCAGTTCTTTAATAGGTAAGTTGACAATCTCTGAGCAATATATCCATCATGTGACTGACATGCTTGTTTTTGGTATGTTTACTTAATCTGGTGTTTTATTCTTACCCTAAATCGTGCTAATAGCAATTCAGAGTAAGTAGTTTTGATAATCTAACCCTTTTTCAATATTCTGACTGCTCAATAAACTCAACAAAAAAGGTCATGTTTATTTTATTTAAGAATAGTAATTTATTTTAATTATTTTTCAAAACCAAATGTGCCATGGTTTCCAGTAGCCCCACTCAACATGCCTTCTCTTCTGGGCTGCATGCATAATACAGGAGTAGACATGGGGAGGGGGGTCACCATAAAGTCAGCACTGCCATGCCTCAAACCAATTTAGCACTGACAGGATTGAGGTACGCGTGCCTTACTGTTAACATGCACGCCTCCTCCAAGCAAACAAAAAAAGCCCAAACACAGTGCAATATTTAACCAGACTTGCACAGTGCTGCACTATTTGTATTTTCCAACATGCAAACAAATGTTCCAAAACTAGAAGTAACCAAGATCAAACTCTGCTACAATTAGTTTGTGTCTTATGTGGAAATATGTCTGTTTCTTTCAAAACTCCACATGTGGGATATGCACAGGAATTAAAAGTGAACAACTTGTAAAATGTATTCAATTGTTTCATAAACCTGAGCTGCTTTTAAAGGTTCCCAAGAACCTTTGTGCTTTAGCTGAGGTGAACAGAATTATCACTCGCTACACCCTGGTCTTGGAGAGCCAGGATCAATAACCAGAAAAGGGGAAGCCCCAATTCATTTAATATCAGCGCACACAGCACCTTGTTACAATAAATACTAGCTGTGTATAGTGTTTTAATATACCCACCCACTTTTCTTTCCTTTTGAGTTTCCATGTCGCAGATAGAATTGTCTTGAACATTGGAGGAGAAAGGACAAAGGTCTATAAGACCATCTGTATTGAATCCTAAAATATCCAGCCCCACAATTTTGCTCATTTAATTTTTTTTTCCTACCTTGCATGCTTTTTTTGTGCCGTGTTTTAAACTTGTTCAGTCTTGTGTTTTATTTAGTAGAAAAAAGCTAAATTGCATAAATAGGTGAACATATGGTTTGATACAAATGGAAAAAGTAAGAATGTGGCATAGACCAACTCTGCAAATATACCCTGCTGTATGTATTAAAGGTGGAAAATATTAATATTAAATATGGAGGAGAAATTTCCATTTTCTAGACCATTGTTCCTTTGACTGTGCAGGATTCGCTTGAAGGATAAAGCGCTAAAGCAGGGTTCTACGTGCCTGTAGCCTCCATGCATCCCATCCTCCCAGCCAGGTTCAGGAAAAGCTGAAAGAGAAAGCGAATGTAGATCAATAGCCAGTCTTTGTGGATTATTCCATTCCACATGTCTGTGGTGCAGCCACAACACGATGAATGGGGAGGCCTAGCTTTTCTAATCAATGCTTACAATGTGTAGTAGGGTGCTTTGATTACATTATGAAGCCTGACTGCATGTTGTTTTCATGGCCTAATGCATTCAATTAAATGGATTTCCTTCCATGCCAATGGAAATGGTATTTATTGGAAGGGATGTGCCCACAGCAGCATACTGTATTAAACACACAAAAAGCATTGAAAAGTATAAGCAAGTACTATGGGGGGGGGGGAATACGTATTTAACAAATAATGGTAAAGATGGTAATGTGATACTGTTTTAAATGCATAGTATGTGTGTATCACCTGCTATCTTTTATAGTTTAGTGTGTCCAATTAATTATTTTGTATTTTTCCTACTCCCAGTTTGGAATACCCAATCACTTTTCCCCTCACCGCAGCAATTTCCCACACAGTTCAGGATACCTGAAGGTTCAGTGAGCATCTGCTGATCCCACGACCAAGCCAGCTTCCTTTTTCACTCAGGTACTCGAGCAGATGTCAGCGAGCTACCAACCTCTGGAGGACAAAGGCCAGTCCTGCAGTTGTGTCTGCCTTTGAGCTCACTGGGCATCTGGCCAGCAGGGTCTGCTGTAGCGTGATGAGGAGAAACAGTTCCTGCCGGTTTTGCTTTCCTAACTCACGGAAGCGCCAGAGCCAGTCCCCAGTGAAGACAGGCCTACTTTGCACAGCCAGGACTCGAACCTGCGCTACATGACTCACCCTGCACAACACACTGCTGTGCTTCTACCAGGTGAGCCACTGGGGAACCCCATTTAATCAGTTCCTTTAAACCCTTCTAAATTATAACACGTGTACGAATGTCGAGGAGCCAAATGTAGCTAAACTTCTCTTTTTAAATGTAGACAAATGTTCGGTAAGTTGTCTTTCTAACTGCACTTAAACAATAATAATGATAAACGATTACACTGAAATGTAATTATGCTTTTATGAATATATGTAAACGTGTGTTTTAGCAAAAGGTTAACATACAATACTTGGTGTATTAATGATATGCCCACTGGTTCAAAAAGCTATAGAGATGTACAGTTCCTTAACGCAAAAGTGTTTGGTGTTAAGGTGGATCTACACTGGATGCTAGGAGGCCGTGTGGTCCAGTGGTTAAAGAATAGGGCTTGTAACCAGGAGGTCCCCACCTCAGCCACTGACTCATTGTGTGCCCCTCAGCAAGTCACTTAACCTCCTTGTGCTCCGTCTTTCGGGTGAGACGTAGTTGTAAGTGACTCTGCAGCTGATACATAGTTCACACAACCTAGTCACTGTAAGTCACCTTGGATAAAGGTGTCTGCTAAATAAACAAATAATAATAATTTAGAAGTGACTGGAATGTATGGGTGCGTCTACACTGACTGCGAGCGGCCAGAGGAATAGAAATGCATTCTATTTTTCCTGTCAGTCCTGCGAGTGATTAGAGTGAAACAGACCAATCAGAAGCAAAGTCACATCTAGGACTAGCTTCAGCCATATTTCCAGCACAGCCCCAGGGTCTGTCACAATCCCTTCCCCAACCCCAGTTCCAGGATAAGCCCCACCTGCAACAGCTTTAATGCAGGATGGACTGTTAGGACTGAGGGAGAGGGTGGACGAGAAGGGGACATTATGTAAATAGTTGTTTGTGTACTGTTTTGTGGGTGCCGGGGGTGTATTGTGTTGTATTACTGCGAGAGTGATTGTGTGTGTTTTGACCTCCCTCTCTCTCAGGATTGTGGGATTGTGGGAGGGGCTTGTGAGCTGAGAGTGGTGTGTTTGAATAGTGCAGGTCTGTTCTTACAGTCTTGTTTTTACTATTTTTACACGCTTAATTTAAAAGGAATTTTATAAGTTTCTATATATATATATATATATATATATATATATATATATATATATATATATATATATTTATAGCATTTACATTTTGATTTATTTATTTATCTATCTATCTATCTATCTGTTGGCCTTGCCGTTTGGGAGGCTAAGTTAGTTTGTGTAGCCCGAGATGGGCTCACACTCCGGCGGTATAGGGGGACTGACACGGAGACATGGGTTCAGGTGTGTGCCCGACAATGAAGTTTCCCTGGAGGACGTTCTGTTATCGTTCGGTAAGTCAATTGGTTTTAACAACATAAAGTCTGCTTCACGCATGAATAAGGCCATTGTTGTGTTTTTAAGTCAAGAAACACTGGTAAATAAGATTGTAGAGGAAGGATTTTCTGTCAATGGTGCTTTTATTTCTGCTTTACCTCTTTCAACTCCTCTAAGGAAAGTGGTTTTATCAAATGTCCCCCCTTTTATTCCAAATGTAGTGATTGAAAGAGAATTGGTAAGATACGGTAAAATCATGTCCCCTATTAGAATGATTCCGCTAGGCTGTAAGAACCCCGAGGTGAAACATGTGATGTCTTTTCGTAGACAAGTGTTTGTATTGCCGCATTACCCGGGGCAGGATCTGAATGTAGCCTGGAGGTTTATTATAGAGGGGAAAGAATGTGTTATTTTTGCAACCTCTGACACAATGAAATGTTTTCATTGTGGTGAGGAAGGGCACATGAAGCAAGCCTGCCCTAAGCTCAGATCAGCGGCTTCCCCGCACAGGGAAGGAGGCTAGCGGCAGCGCTGGACTAGCATCCAGTGACGCCATAGCCCTGCCCTCAGCAGAGTCCTCACGGCCGGAGGAAGATGAGTCGGGAGCCAGAGAGGAGGATTCGGCCGAGGAATGGGAGGCGTTCGCGGGAGAAGACGAGGATGAGGAGGGAGAGCTCTCTGACACCTCGATGCTCTCCGACATCCAGGTCAGTCAGCCCAAAAAAAAAAAGCTGTATTCGCTTGAACAGTTTATTAATTTTATGGATTGCACAAAGGGTAAAAGGAGAGTTGAAATTCCACTTTTCTTTCCTGACTTGAAATTGTTTTTTAGTCTCTGCTAATGTACTGTTAAGAAAAGCGAGTTTAGAGGAATTTGACAGGAAAAAGAGGTTTCGTTTGAAAAAGTTTATAAGCACTGCTAGAAAAATGGTTGCGCAATCAAAAAGTTTTTAATGGATCAATTCAATTTTAAAGCTTTTACCCTTGTTTTTTGTATTTATTTATTGCCTTTTTATTTTTCTTCCTTCATGGATAAGTTTTTAGTGAGTTCTTTAAATATAAACGGTTGCCGTGATGATTTTAAGAGAGCCCAATTATTTAATTTTATTGAGTTTAAAAAAGCCAATTTTATTCTATTACAGGAGACCCACTCTGACAGCAGCAATGAAGCGCACTGGCTGTCAGAATGGAACGGGAAGGCAATTTTAAGTCACGGCTCTAATGTTAGTGCGGGGCTCGCAGTTTTATTCTCTCCGGGGATGGGAGTAGACGTGGTGTCTGTAGAGGAGGTTGTACAAGGGAGGCTTTTAAAAATTGAATTGAAATTAAATGGTGTTTTTATTGATCTTTTTAATATCTATGCTCCTAATTTGTATAATGACAGGATTTTATTATTTTTAAAACTCAACCAGGTTTTAGAGAAGTGTGATCCAGAGCATTTTATTTTGGTGGGAGGGGATTTTAACTGTACGCTGGATTTTAATTATGACAGAAATCATGATGAACCCAATCCCCAATCTGCGAGAGAGCTGGCTGGCGTGCTGACAAAATTTGATTTAGTTGATGTCTGGAGAAATTTACATAATCGAACTAAACAATATACTTGGATTAAATTAAATAATGGTCAATTGTCTGGAGCACGGTTAGATAGATTTTACACCCAAAAGCACCACCTTAATAGAATTATTAGCAGCAGTATTCATCCCACATCTCTATCTGATCATCAACTCATCACAGCTGTTTTGTGTTTACCCACTGCACAGCACTCCAAATCCTATTGGCACTTTAATATTAAATTATTGCAAGACACACAGTTTAAAGAAACATTCAAACTATTTTGGAATAACTGGAGAAAAGAAAAGAGATGTTTTTCTAATTTGAGACAGTGGTGGGATGTGGGGAAAATCCAAATTAAAATATTCTGTCAGCAATTCACCCAGAACGTCACTAGTGAGTTGAATGCAGTGGCCAGCCAGCTAGAGAATGAGATTTTAGAGATTGAGAGAGAGCTGGGCGGTCAGAGCACGGAAGGGGCTTATCACAGCTTGAAAGAGAGGAAACAGCGCCTGGGCAGCCTGCTGGAGGAGAAGGTCAAGGGGTCCCTGGTAAGAACAAGATTTGTGGAATTAAGAGACATGGACGCCCCCACGACCTTCTTCTTCAGCTTGGCGAAGAAAGAAGCTGAAAGAAAACAAATGCTTACACTGAGGCTGCCCGGGGGGAGAGAGGTCTCCAGCCCTGCGGAGCTTCGTCAGGCCGCAGTGACATTTTATTCAGAACTGTACCAGGCTGAGGGCTGCGACCAGCAGGAGACGGAGCGGCTGTTGGAAGGTCTCCCTCACCTGGGTGAGGAGGAAAGCCGCGCCCTGGACACCGTCATCACACTGGAGGAGCTCACAACCGCCGTCACACAGCTCTCCAATGGAACAGCACCTGGGCTGGATGGGCTGCCTGCTGAATTCTATAAACATTTCTGGAGTTGCATTGGAAATGATCTATACCAGGTGCTGAATGAATGTGTGGCGGAGGGAGAGCTGCCTCTGAGCTGCCACAGGGCAGTACTGACTTTACTACCCAAAAAAGGAGACCTCTGTGAGCTGAAGAACTGGCGTCCTGTGTCGTTGCTGTGCTGTGATTATAAGGTCTTTTCCAAAGCTCTGGCCGGCCGTCTTAGGGAGTGTATGGGTACTGTGGTGCACAGTGACCAGACATACTGTGTACCAAAATGCTCAATTTTTGATAATTTGTTTTTAATCAGAGATCTTTTTAATGTATCTAAACTTTTAACTTAGATTTCGGGCTGGTGTCGCTTGACCAGGAGAAGGCTTTTGACAGGGTAGACCATGGCTTTTATTTCGCACCCTAGAGGCATTTGGTTTTGGTCCTGTTTTTATTTCTTATATTAAAATTTTATATTTTAATATTTTTAGCCTTGTCAGGATTAATAATTGTCTGAGCCAGCCCTTCCCAGTGCAGAGAGGGATTAGACAGGGCTGCTCTCTGTCGGGGATGCTCTACGCCATCTCCATTGAACCACTGCTACACCAGCTGAGGAAGCATCTCGCTGGCCTGGCCATACCTGCCCTCCCCTCCGCCCAGCCCGTCCGTCTCTCAGCGTACGCTGATGACTTGAATGTGTTTGTAACCAGTGATAAAGACGTGGCGGTGCTGGAGTCATGCATGAGGGGCTTTGAAAGAGCCTCCTCAGCACGGGTAAATTGGGCTAAATGTGGAGCGTTCCTCACAGGGAGCTGGCTGGGAAAGCCTCCTCCGTCCCTGCCACAGATGCTGGAGTGGAACAGAACTGGATTAAAAGTGCTGGGGGTGTACTTAGGAACTGAGGCATTCATGCAGCGAAACTGGGAGGGGGTGCTGGAGAAGGTAGCAGGAAGGCTACAGAGCTGGCAGTGGCTGCTAAACCGCCTCTCCTTCAGGGGGAGGGTCCTTGTGATTAACAACTTGGTAGCGTCCATGCTGTGGCACAGATTAATGTGTCTGGACCCTCCCCAGGGCTGCTGGAGCAGGTTCAGAAAAACTAGTTAATTTTTTTTTGGGATGGAAACCACTGGCTGAAACCAGCAGTACTGTACCTGCCCCGAGACGAAGGAGGGCAGGGATTGATTGACATCCCCTCCCGGGTCACTGCGTTCAGTTTGCAGGCAGCCTAGAGACTGCTGTACACCCCTGAGCTGAGCTGGAGAGGCATGGCTTTGTCCCTCCTCAAGAGGGTTGGGGGCTTGGCTTAGACAGACAGCTGTTTTAATGACCCCAGTAAAGTTATTAGAACTGAGATGGAAAGCTTATACAGTAACATGTTAAATGCCTGGGGGTTAATTAAGATTTTAAGGACAGATGAAAGCCTCGGTACATGTTTTATTTTTGAGGAGCCTTTGTTTTTAATAGAATTTTTAACATTGATGCTTTTAATTCTAAACAGCTTTTTAGTGTTTTACAGGCCGGAGTCACCACCCTGGGTCACCTGGTAGACTGGACTGAGTGGCGATGGAAGAGTGGGGCCGAGTTGACTGCAGTGTTGGGTCTGCGCTCAGTGCGCTTCATAGAGAGGGTGCTGAGAGAGCTCCGAGCCTCCCTGAGCCCAGCAGTGTTAGAGTTCGTGGCGCGGTGCTTCTCAGAGAGGCAGGCCCCTGAGCGTGAGCCTGATTTCCCCTCAGTGCTACTGTCTCCTGCGCTGCCAGAGGAGGAGGAGGGGGGGGAGCGACCCGGGATGCTGTTATCCCTGGATGAAAAGACCAATTTACAGTTTCACTCTGTAGAGAAGAGGCAGCTGTACAGCCCTGTGGTTAAAACCCAGCATTATCACAGACTTAAAGACCTGACTGATACCAAGTGGAGGGCTCACCTGGCGATGGAGGAGTCTGTGCGGCCGTCCTGGAGGGTGCTGTACAAGCTGCCTCTGCCCAAGCGCTCCAGGGACCTGCAGTGGCGAGTGTTGCATGGTATTGTCGCCACGAACCGTTGGCTGAGCCGAGTTGACCCAGGTGTGGGGGAGCAGTGCCCCTTCTGCCCCGCCGTGGAAACTGTGTTTCACCTTTTTACAGACTGCCCATGACTCCGGCCTTTTTTTATTTTTCTAGAAGTCCTGCTGATGAACCTTGGGGTGCGTTTTACTAAAGAGTTATTAATTTTAAGTATTAAGTATTCTTTTAAATTTCGTCATCGGTGTGCCCTGATTAATTTTCTCCTGGGTCAAGCGAAGCTGGCGATTTTAAAATCCCGTAAGAACAGACTATCTAGCACTGGTATAGATGATGCCCTGTGTGTTTTTAGAGTTCTGGTTGTAACCAGGGTAAAAGTTGATTTTTCTTATTACAGCATGATGAATGACATGGATAATTTTATGATGAGGTGGTGTATTGAGGATGGGGTGTGTGCAGTGGGTGAAGATGGTATGCTAATTTTTCATTTTTAGAATGTTTCAGTTATTTATCTGTGTTTTTTATCCTTGTTCTATTATGACCAGTGCTGGAATTTACTAGTTTTATTTATGTTACTTTAATGTTTTGTTGTTTTTCTTTTATGTTGTTCAATAAAGGGATTTAAAAATCAAAAATCTCTCTCTCTCTCTCTCTCTCTCTCTCTCTCTCTCTCTCTCTCTCTTTCCTGTGTGTGTGGCGACTTCACTCTCTCTTTAGTGTGTGTTGGCTTCACTTGCTTGTTCTGTAGTCTGTGCTGCATGAGTGGTGTTGTTAATGGGTCGCCTCTGTTTTGTATGGGATTGGGTGGGAGAACAGCGTTGGGGATAAGGACAGGGTCATGTAGGGTCATCGGTTTCTGCTAGAATATTAATTTTTGATGTAGATACAAAATTTGCTCACTTCCAGTGCAGATCCACCTTTAGAGAGAAGTTTTCCTGACGCCAAGCCTCTTTTGAAATTGAGAATCATCTTAAAGTGCATTCCTGTTCAAGATGAGAGAAGAAAGTAGATTTAAATCTTGAGTTAGCACTCCATTCATGCATTCTGCAGGAAAAATGATACATCTGTGGGTTACATCGGGGATGGTAATAAGACTCCTATTGCATGAGTTTCACCCATTTCAAGTTATAATACAAGCTTGAGTAGCCACAGTGTCTAGATAACAAGCTCAGATGTAAACTCCTAGTAAAACCCGAAATGGATCACTGCTATGCATTGGGAGTTTTGTTTCCATCCCTGTACATGTATTTCTTTGTACACAGTTTCCAATAGGTCCATTTGCTGGAGCTGTTGGAAAATGTAATCTGTCACAGGTTATACTGTGGTCGGCTAAAGGTTCCGTTGATGGTATAACAGTGTTTAAAGGAAGCTGCAGACACAATATTTTATTGTAAAGTGAGTAATCCTTGACAGATTGCTACTGACATCTATAATTCTACTTTCTTTAATGTTATTCAGAATGCATTTATGGGAACAGTGTCTCCCGAGGTCCACCGTATTGTACGATCATCCTAATTAACGAACAGCCAAATTCAATCAGCCCCTTAAGCACGGATCATTTTTAACAGCGGTCTGTCTAAAAACGAGCAACAACATTAAAAAGTTATCAATCCTGAAGAGTTTCCTGATCCCATACTACAGTTCTGTAGAGTGATGATGTGAATTAGTTCCAGTGCTTTTTAAGGCTAGAGCTGTTCACTGTTAGAGACAGACTATTATAATAGTTTGGGGACACACTTGAGGTATCAGCTATGTAGTGAATGATTGCTCATTAAGCAGCTAATGGTGGGACACATTAGTTGTGCTGGTTTTAAATTAAGGACATTCATTTTGTAGACCATTCCTAATCAGGAGAGTTACTGGATGTGTTGGCTTGATCTCCTGCAAGGGATTTCATCCCCAGCCAAGGGGATGCAGTGGAGGTGGTCGTACATATGGATGTAACATATTTCTTCAACATATGTGGAGAATCACTTCTCTAATTGTCATGACACTTGGTGTTAACATTATTTAGCATGAGCTGCTGATAACAACATAACATCCTTGGAATATAGGGGTCATGTCTGTTTGCCCATACATCCGTCCGTCTGTATGTCACACTTCTGTATACATTTGGACAACGGCTTATCAAATTGTGAAACATTTCAGTGTCATTCTATACTATACTGTTGATATATTTCAACTTTGTCATCATACTGATGGCTGTAATGTTGAATTTCCAGTCATGGCGGGAGGTTTTATATTGCTGACATGCTTGCTTTCAGCTTGAGAGGAGCACATTGCAGGTCAGTTCAATGTGGAGCTATCACTATGTTTAAGGGATCTGTATCTGATCAAATTATTATTATTATTTATTTCTTAGCAGACGCCCTTATCCAGGGCGACTTACAATCGTAAGCAAATACATTTCAAGTGTTACAGTACAAGTAATAATACAATAAGAGCAAGATAAATACAATGACTAGTTCAAGCAAGTACAAGTGTGACAAAATACAATTCAATAATACAGCAGATAAAAGTGACAGTGATAGTTACATCAAGATATGATTAAATACCAAATACTACAGATTAAACACTTGGCAGATTACAGTACTCTGAAGTACAGGATTAAATGCAGTAAAATAGGGGGCAGACAAAAGTAAGTAAAGCACATTTAAGGAAGGGTGAAAGTGTCCCAGGGGAGAAACAGAGGAGTTCTACAGGTGCTGTCTGAAGAGGTGAGTCTTAAGGAGGCGCTGGAATGTGGTCAGGGACTGGGCGGTCCTGACATCTGTAGGTAGGTCATTCCACCACTGCGGAGCGAGGGTGGAGAAGGAGCGGGCTCTGGAGGCAGGGGAGCATAGAGGAGGTAGAGCCAGTCTTCTAGTGTAGGCGGAGCGGAGAGGTCGAGTGGGGGTGTAGGGAGAGATGAGGTAGCTGGGTGCAGTCTGGTCAAGTCTGGTCAAAGCTTTCTGCTACGACCTGCAGCTGCAGGGGTATAAATGCAAACCAAGGGGAAATGTAAAGGGCTCTCAACACAAAAAATGAGTGAACAGGACACTACAGCCAGCGCAATGGAATTTGATCGCAGTGTAGAATTGTCCTCTACTGCTTTCCGTCTCTTTGCATCACATAGTGTTGCATTATTTGTGCTGTAAATCATACAGACTGGCACTTTGATTCAATGTTTTCTCTGGGTTAAACCTTTGTAGTCCGTTAAAGAAAGTGGACCGCAACAGTTTCATCAAAATGTCTTTAATGCACCAAATCGCATATTAAATAGCTTGTAGCTTTGCAACTTGAGCATCTCTGCCATTCACTTGTATTGAGAAAGGTACATTTGTTTTAGTTTACTGGTTTATATTCGATAGTGTATGGGAATCAAGGACACACCTACCAAGGCTTTCAGGTACAATGCAGTTGATTAGGCAGCTAATTGAAGTTTGCACCATCCACACACACAGACAGCCCTTCCCCCACCCCGGAGCACTACCTTGACTGTCGAGGTGACATTCATGCAACAAACAAAAGCAACACAGGAAGGTTCAACATTACAGGACTGTATCACTCAACAGTAAATGCACTTTATAATAATCAGCAACGAAACATACAACAATCCACATTTCCCCCCACAAATGTTCCCACTCCCAGAGTCCTCTGTTGCTAATTAGCATGTTGTGAAGGAGGCCAACTCCGGGCATGGTATGCGATCCGCCAAACAGGCCCATTTACAATGTTATCATTTTCTAAGATTAGATCCAGAAAACATCATCAAATCCTCATTAGTTCACTGTTTTTGGTAACTGGAAATGACAAAGTGTGCTCGGGGATCAGTAGTGCTTTTAGGCAGATGCAACCCATGCAATTGCATGGGGCCCCCTGTTGTCGTGTCTCAGTTACTATATATAAAAAAAAGCTTATATTCACCTCAAGTCTGCACCAGAATGAATGACTTACTAGACATTTCACCATTCTTATCTATAAGCCATAAACAGAAAAGTTTAAAGCCGTGTGCAAGTTTGTCAGTATGACGTAACCCACAATTCAAGTTACAAATGGTAAGACATTTAATAATTAACTAGTTTCGACACACTACAAAGTTTGCTTGCGCGTGCCCATCGGTGCTGCAAACTGGGGAATGCATGTATAACTAGAAGTGTCTCACTCATTCTCAGTGTTTGAATGAACCTGGAAACAAATATAAATACTGTAAATGGGTTTCTAGCCAATGTATCGTCCTTGCCTCTTGCGATGCTCACTGTACCTACAGGGGACATTTGCTGGGCTGCCCCAACATCAGTATTGCCTTGCATCAGCTTTTGATTGGGCCTGTCACAGTAGCGTCAGGAGAGAGAAGCTTTTCTTGCCTGAACATTAAATTATTCAAACTGTTTACTTTCTACAATTTCAGAGGAACGTTTGACTGGACGAGGGCAGATATCGATCTGCAGAAAACGATTCATCAGGTATAATTGCACTTTGCCACTGCGAAAGCACAAAGGTTTCATTTCTGTCTCTGTGAGTGCATTTTGAGATTGCTTTAGTAAAATGCAATACATTTTAATATTGTCGTTGTTGCAGCAGTGTGGAGTAGTGGTTAGGGCTCTGGACTCTTGACCGAAGGTTCAATCCCAGGTGGGGGGACACTGCTGCTGTACCCTTGAGCAAGGTACTTTACCTAGATTTCTCCAGTAAAAACCCAACTGTATAAATGGGTAATTGCATGTAAAAAAATAATGATATCTGTATAATGTGATATCTTGTAACAATTGTAAGTTAAGCCCTGGATAAGGCGTCTGCTAGAAATAAATAATAATAATTGAGCTTTGCGTGGTGCCACCAAGAAACAAATGCCACCACTGTCGGGGATCCAGACGTTGGAAAGCCAGAATTAACTGGTTAAACATTTGAATGAACAAATCCCCCCCCCCCCCAAAATAGTATAGTTAAAAAACTAAATAAACCCAGATCAATAAATAGTATTTGCCAATGAGACAAGGTAATTGTCTTGGCAATATATTTTGTGTTCCTTTTTCTTCTTTTTGCATATCATTTAAAATGATTGCAAGTTGTGCTACAATTCAAAACTAGCTCCATGTGCATTAGCTAATCCAATTTCCCTGGTTTGACAGAGTGGTGCTGAACAAAGGGAGTCCCGGAGGACACAGAGTACATTTGTAAAGCTAGCCATAAGAGGCAGCCATTACCTACTGGAATAATCCCCCAATGCAATCTTAGTATGAACCTTGAGGTTATGAATTTGGTAAATGTATCCATTTAGTTCACTAAAACCCCAAAGATGAGTTCAGTTTTTTCCTCATTTAAAATAAACCACAGCATTTGTAAAGTGCCAGCTTTTTGATACTCCATATATCTATACATTTATTTTTGAAATATGAAGATATGCAGTGTGGTAAATGAAACATGAATAAATAAATACAGAGAGAGAGATTGAAGTATAACAGTAAGTTATTTCATACCAGTAAGCAGCAGTAACTTGCTTTTTTGTTGCTTTTATAGCAGATGGAAATGCTATTTCACAAAGCAGAGTTTTATTAAACACCTTGGGTTAAATTCGCTCCAATTCGTCATTAGCACAGTTATTTTCAGAAAGGAGTAACACACCCAATTAAGTTACCAAACCTGAAATAAACAACTAAGACAGTGGGGTTGAATGACGTATTAAGTTGTCTCTGGGTGCTTTTTCCCCATTCAGAAATGTGTAGCATTGAGAATCTAGCTCCTTGTCATATATACTGTATTTTTTTAGGCTTTGGGAGTCCAAATACATACGGCTGCAGGAAAAACCACAAAATACAGTATCCTGTGATCTCCTGGACTGCCTGAACACTTCAGATAATCCAGGGATGGAAATAAGACTCCAACTGCATAGCAGTTTCACCCATTCCAGGTTTAACTACAAGCTTGATTAGCCACAGTGCATAGGAAACAAGCTCAGGTGTGTCTTACTAAAACCAGGAATGGATCAAACTATAATCCTTTTCCATTGATTTAAAAAAAAAAAACAATGCATGTTCCTTACAGCCTCCATAATTGATCTGCCCACTGTTTCATACGAGAAACCTGACTGTATGGAATGCAAATTGTATAGACTTTCAGTGACAAGCTCTTTTAGGAAATAAGGTCATACAAATGGGCCAGAAATCAATCAGTGTTTAATGGTCTTCTGCAATTAGCAATCCCCATTAGACTCTACAAATCAGTTTGCCTGCTTATAAGAAGCAACTGTGTTGTCGCCAGAGGCAATTTATCTTCAGAATTGTTGCCTTTAGAACCTGAAATGCTGCAAGGAGCAATTCATGTACACAGTAGACCATAGTAATCCCTATTGTGAACCCAGATTGTATTATTTGGGTTTGTAATTACTACAGGGATATTTAAGTTGCACAGGGTGTAGCCGTGGTTAATAATATTGTCTGTCTCTATTTCTTTCATGTGTGAAATTTCTTTAAGCAATGAAGCAAACAGATTCAGATTTTTTTTGGCTATCCACAATCCTATTCTGCAAATTAAATCTTAATACCATTGATGGCCAACTTACAGGACACCCCCTGTATTGAAAGTATTTCAATTAATCAAAAAATACTTTGAATAGCAAGTGAAGTGGTAGACAAACATTTCAGCTGCTGCAATTGTACTCTTGATAGTTGGATGTGTTTATCCAGTGGATTTGTATTGGTGGTTTGTTCTTGAAATTGATAGGGTTTGGGCTGGTGACCCCACAGTAAGCTGCTGTTTTTAATAAGGAGTTCAATTCCTGCTTGTGTTTGGGGCATGCCCAGTGGTAACTGTTGAATAGACAAGGAACAGTAGACCTCAGAAACTTGATGGTTGACTAATCGCAGATATACGTGATTGTGAAGCGTGCGGTTTCAGACGGACGGAACTGCAGTTGCGTTTGCAAGCTGTTAGCATATAAATGACATTAGTTTAAAAAAACAATTCCAAGCAATTTCAGAATATAGTTCACAACCAGCAAAGCGCAACAAAACACTGCGTTCACACACAGAGCACCAGACATCAGATACATGACTGATAAATAAAGTAGCAACTAGTCAGCTATTTTTACCTTCACTATTAGTCACATTAGTAGTCGTTATGTCCCTAGTTGCAACTACCTTCGTTTAGGCCTTACCTTTGCTCCACTCAACATTTGGCTAAATTCCTTGGATTTCAAAGCACAACTTGGCGCCTTCTTTTGGTCCTCAGTTTAAGGCTTTTTGGGCAATCTGTCTTCATCATTTCAGTAGAGTTTTTATATTTTTAAAGGGATTTAGTTTGTATAACAACCCATTTCTAACAAACAAGTAATGTTTATATGCATACTGCAGTTTTTGTTTTTCTGAATGTTTGTATCTTCTGTCTTTCTTGGCTGTTTTTGTTCTGTGTTTTCTTATCCTCAGTTTTAAAATGAGCCACACAGATCAATGGTTATTAATTACAATGAACTTCCTCTTTATTTTCATCGATCTTGAAAGTGCTGGAAGGGATACGGTCAATATACCAGTTATCTTTTGTTCTGCACCAACTAGAAAGCAATGATCTGTTGGTGGAAAGCAAGTAGAGTTTTAATAGCATCCTTAATTATTAAAAGACAGTCCTTTCTAACTGAGCACTTGAGATTTCAAAAGATTCCAAGTGATGTCAGGGGGTGAGAGATACCTTAAACCTATCCAGGGGTTATATTAAACACTGCAGTCAGCGTGTGGGTTATTGTGTGTATTAAAAGGGTTATGTTATATCATCTATCTTATTAATATCTGCTTGTTAAATATCCTTGTACAATATGTGTGCTATTTGTCGTTGTCTGCTTAGAGCATTATTTAACATTCCTGTAAACTACCCCAAAAGTAAATTCCTGTTCCGACCACTTTTAAAAGCTGGATATCTGAAGTGAGGTGGATTAAAAAATGACTGTAGGGGTGTACAGATGTAATCTCCTATAAAAAGTTTAACCTCTTGGAAGAACACCTTACCATTGAACTAAGTGCCCTATAGTGGGAGGTAAGTGCTTGTCTTCTGCTGCTGTCAGTATTAATAACCCATTCGCCTCTAAGAGGAGACCCATTACAGAATGAGAGGCAATGGCACAGTCAGGTATGGAGCCGACAGCAATCACAAGAGCTGCCCCTTGCAGCTCTGCAAGCAGGAGAGAGAGCGTACCTCAACCCTGCCTGAACAGAGGGAGACTGACAGTTGTGCCAACTTGTGTGGTGGAAGATGTCCAGCTGTGAGCTGGATTTTAACCTAGTGGAAAGGCAGGAAAACCTACTGAATGAACTTGTTACACCACCTAGCACCCAGAGGACATGAGCTCACAAAAAACACTGTATAATTCAGCACAATTCTGTCAGTGCCTTTACAGAGGCCCAGGACTGATTGGTACATAGTGCATTTCAGCTATGACTGCCTCATTCTAATCTTGCTGGTAATGTGCAATGGGCAAGCCCTCAACTCTCCTGATTTGATTTCAAGTATGCAGACTTTAATAATTCATAATGCTGAATTTGTAGAATTTATTTTGCAGTCTTAATTTAAGTTTGTACTCGACAGACAACCTAGAGTGTGCTTCGACTTGTCAATGTCCGCTGGCAGTGGCTCGTTTTCATGTTTTATTAACTCGCCGACCAATAGAAAATGTGAACAATAAAACCTATAGAGAACAGGTTTAAACTGCTGTTGATGTTTCCTTCAGGGAAACTCATGTTAAAGCTGGCTTATCTTATAAAAGTACAGCAAAACAAAAAGAAAGGTTTGTCCGAATAATTCGGATTTACCACTTCTCCTCTCGAATGTATTTTGAGATGTTTCTTATTAAATAAAGCAGGCTTAAAAAACACTAGCAGTATTATCACTGCCCCCACCCCACCCCTTGAAGATCTATTGATTCTTTGCTTTTATTTTAATCTTCAATTTGGATGATGAATGAACTCAAATACAATGCTAAAGATCAGGGCTGTCCACCAAATTGCTTTTATTGTTGTTTCACATATTTATTTCCAAGTATCCAATTTAAGGTTTTAAATGTTTTGAAAAGACTGCAAGGACAATCTATAGTCTTTGGTAAAAGCAAGTACAGTCAGAATGCAGCATATTGATGTTGTGTTTTAAACATGCAATATGTTGAAGTGAGGAAACTAATTGAGCTGTATCGGAGTGTAGTTTTTTTTTTAAATTTAGTAATCACCAATTCTTTTATTATTTTCTCCCGATTTGGCATATCCAATTATTTTTAGACTCAGCTCACCGTTACCACCCCCACACTGACTCGGGTGCGGCGAAGATGAACACACGTTGTCCTCCGAAGCGTGTGCTGTCAGCCAACCGTTTTTTTCACACTGCAGACTCACCGTGCAGCAATCTCGGAGCTACAGCGTTGGAGGACAACACAGCTCTTGGCAGCTTACAGGCAAGCCCAACTACAGGGGTCGCTGGTGACCGGAGGACACCCTGGCCGACCTAAGCCCCCCCTAAAAGCTCTAGAACCATGAATGCATGCGAGCCCATCTCTTTTGCATGGTGGTTAAGATACTCGTTTTGCAGTGTGTGGGGTCGCCGGTTCATGCCCAGCCTCCACCCTGTTTCATTAGCAGAATAACAGGATTCACATTCAAACCTGAGCCTCAGTCTTTTGGGTTAACTTGCTTTGTTCCACAGCTCCATCTGTTTCTTATAGACATATGAGTGTTGGTGTGTGATAACATTAATCATAACTTGAAGTATATATCAAAAAATACTCCTTGTACAAACCTGAAAGCCTTGTGTGTATTTGTTTGCAGTGATGTGCCTAATATAAGCCAAGCCACACATTGTAGGAAACTTGTTTTGGATTTTTTAAAAGTAATGTAGCACCTAATATTGTGTACCACATACCTGTGTAATAACTTGATAAGAACAGTGTAATAACATGCTAATAACCAGTGGTCCCATCTCTTGCATCATGGTATCTACAGGTGATCCCTATTGTGTAATTACATAAACATTTCCCTACAGTATTGTTATAAGCTCAATGTGTAGAGAGCAGTACTGGACAGCTCCTATGAGCTCACTGTGTAGAGCAGCGCTGGACAGCTCTTATGAGCTCACTGTGTAGAGCAGCACTGGACAGCTCTTATGAGCTCACTGTGTAGAGCAGTACTGGACAGCTCTTATGAGCTCACTGTGTAGAGCAGTACTGGACAGCTCCTATGAGCACACTGTCTCACTGTAGAGAGCAGTACTGGACAGCTCCTATGAGCTCACTGTGTAGAGAGCAGTACTGGACAACTCCTATGAGCTCACTGTCTCACTGTGTAGCTCAGTGTGACCTTTGCAACACAGAGTTACCTGTACGCATACTTCAGATTAGATCCCCACACCCATGTTTAAAGTAATAGATCAATTACTATGTATACACAGCTACCTCGTTATTTCACCATTCAATAATTCACAGATTTGGGTAATTCATGAATTCAGATCATTTGCTAATGTGGCTTCATTCACGGTTAGACCATTGACAGTTGACATATACATGCAATGTACTATATTTCAGTTTATAACAGCCCGGGACTAATTTACTCTTTTCTGTATTTCATATTTTTTTGTGTGCAAGACAGATTGCGAAATATCGAGGTAGCACTGTAGTTGTTAAAAAGAAAAATAATAATAATAAAAGTACATACAAGTTGAAATACAAAAGGAAAGAGGGTTCATACTTTTGAAAATTACTATTGGTAAATGTACTAAAAGAGGAGGCTGTGTGGTCCAGTGGTTAAAGAAAAGGGCTTGTAACCAGGAGATCCCCGGTTCAAATCCCTCCTCAGCCACTGACTCATTGTGTGACCCTGAGCAAGTCACTTAACCTCCTTGTGCTCTGTCTTTCGGGTGAGATGTAGTTGTAAGTGACTCTGCAGCTAATGCATAGTTCACACACCCCAGTCTCTGTAAGTCGCCTTGGATAAAGGCGTTTGCTAAATAAACAAATAATAATAATGAAGTTTTGGAAATAATGCATTTTAAGCATAAGCGTTGAGAAGAGCAGCGTTTTTTTTTATTATTATTATTTGTTTATTTAGCAGACGCCTTTATCCAGGTGACTTACAGAGACTGGTGTGAACTATGCATCAGCTGCAGAGTCACTGTACAATGCGTCTCACCCAGAAGAAACAGAGATTAGACTGAAGTCACACAATGAGTCAGTGGCTGAGGAGGATTGAACTGCGGACCTCCTGGTTACAGGCCCTTTCTTTAACACTAGCCACACAGCTCCCCATGGACCACCATGAGTGGCTTGGATCCCAGGCATGGTTACACTGGTGCTGAAGATTGACTCACACTGCATGTTATACCTCCTGATCCTCGACTATTAGAGGAGACCTTTCCATCTCCCTGACCCCAGTGAATGAGTCAAACCTCTACCTCACACCACACAATTTATACACTATGTACATTCTACACAGGCAGCAGTCCAGGTAAGCTGCCTACCTGCTGTTTTTACACATTAAAAAATCCAAAATACGCACTACAGTTTTATTTAATGTGTAAAAATACACAAAGCAATTTTGTTGCACAGCTTGTCTGCCTCGCCTGAAACTTCCACTAACTACATCTCCCAGAATGCAATGTCTTCAGTTACTAGGAAACTGTACATAAGAAAAACCCAACCAACAAACATTATCTAATCTCTGAATAGCTGTGTTGTCTTTGCAGCCAATCACAGTAAGAATAAGAAAAATTCAAAGCTACACAGGTTGAAGCGTAAACACCCCAGTCCAGCTACATATCCAACTGGATCCACCGTCAGAGGCAACCACTGAAAAAAAAAAGGTGCCTATAATATTTAAGGTGGCTCTGTGTTCAGCGGGACAGTTCAGGCTTTTCAACTCACAACCCAATGTGTTCAGGTAAGTGTAGTCCGGCTTCTCTTTAAAGGAAACAATGGTACCTGAGACAGGTAAAACGTACCAGAATGCATTGGGTTGACAGGTAAAACATAGCAGAATGCATTGGGTTGCGAGTTGAAAAGCCTGAACTGTCCCGCTGAACACGGAGCTATATGGTCACCTTACTAATATTAAATCTGTTTTGTAACTTATTTTGTTTATCTGTATGGCTTGATTATTGAAGTTTAAACACGTTCACTGAGTTTTAGAATGTAATTTTAAAATAAGTAAAGTAATTTGCAGAGTCAGTATGATACCAGGAAAAAAAATGCTCTGAGCCGATAAAGAACCTGTAGAACACACGTGGTTGTACAGGAGTTCAAAGTAACATTGCAGTTAAAATGGAACGCTCTTTTTTAATACCTACCTCATTACCATTAAAGATTGTACAATATTTATTGAGATTACTCATGACTTCAAGGTAATGTTGCATTTTACCCCCTGAAAATACATTTTACTCTCTCGGTGTTCAAATTAGAGGGCAAGTTACTCCCAGACCCAAAAGATTATCTGGAGTGCTGCTCACAGCTCAAAAAAAAATACATTAGTTTAAAGTGGTAAAGTTGTTTCAGCAGAATAAATGCATAGTTTTGTTCTATCCGAGTCTAATTAAATGTGAGCTTGTTGGACTAAATCAATGCCAAATAGGTTAAAAACAGTCACATGGGCTAATGTTAAATGTCTATTATTTGATTAGCTCTGTCTGAGTTAACAACATAGAGACTGATTAATGGGTCTTAGCAGGCAAAAGAAACCTCATGTCCTATCTAGAGACATTTATTCAAAATAATTAAATAATTAAACACATAAATAAATTCTAGTTAAGAAGACATTTTTGTTACCTAAGTAACGGTCTGTGTTTTTAACATTGCTAATTTACCTTGGGAATATAAAAGGAAGTTTATTTAAGAAGATTATTTTTGTTTCTGTGGAGATTTATTAATGAAGCCTGTCTGTACCAAACCCTCGAGGATAATCAGATCTCCTACTCATGACCATTATTAATCTAAAATATTAATAAAGGAGATTGCTGCTGCGACCCTGCATGTTTAGTATGTGAATGATGCAGTATTATTTCATAATGCGCAATATTTTATTCAATAATTTAATGGAAGTGAGGCTGTCCAGTTGTACAGAGGGATAACTACATTAAAAAAAATATAAATAAAAACAACAGCTGTGTGGTGTGCAGAGTGAGTCATACAGCGCAGGTTCACGTCCTGGGTGTGTGGTGTGCAGGGTGAGTCATACAGCGCAGGTTCACGTCCTGGCTGTGTGGTGTGCAGGGTGAGTCGTACAGCGCAGGTTCATGTCCTGGCTGTGTGGTGTGCAGGGTGAGTCGTACAGCACAGGTTCACGTCCTGGCTGTGCAGAGCAGAGTGAGTCATACAGTGCAGGTTCACGTCCTGGCTGTGTGGTGTGCAGGGTGAGTCATACAGCGCAGGTTCACGTCCTGGCTGTGTGGTGTGCAGGGTGAATCGTACAGCACATGTTCACGTCCTGGCTGTGCGAAGTTGCCGGTCTTCGCTGGGGATTCCAAAGGCAGCGTTGCATTGTCTCTGGCACTTCTGTGTGTTAGGGAGGCAAAACCGGTAGAGACTCCAGAGGTCAGAAGCTCGCTGACATCCGCTCTCGAGTTCCTGGCTGTGGAAGCTGGCTCGGCTGTGGGATCGGAGGAAGCCCACTGAACCTTCATTTCTCCTGAGCATCTGTTGAGGAATTGCTGCGGTGAAGGGAAAAAATGATTGGACAGTTTTCTCTAAATTGGGGAGAAAATCGTGGGGTAAAATAATTGGGCACACTAAGTAAATTTTTCTTTTATTTTTTTAAACCTGTTCTGAAATAACTGTGTCAGAATGGCTGAACCCATTGTCCAGTATACTGGGGGTTTTCATGTTCAGTTTTTTTGGTTTTGAGGAGCACAGAAAATAATACAGGACTAACTTGCCACCTTCTTGCTTGCAGGTCTGTGTAGTTTATGTTATTTTGGGACCTTTTAACTCTGTGTGGCAAATCAGGTAATGGGAAGGAAGTAAAAAAAAACAATTTAAATGGTATTTGTAGCTATATACAGTCACAGACAAAAGTATTTGGACAGTTAAAGAAAATGAGAAACCACAAAAAGTGATTTCTATAATTTCTAATTGTTCTATTGAAAGATATAAATTAAACTAATTTCAGCGGCTGTGGGCATTATAGTTCCTTGTTGGTAACTATAGTTCTTCCCTCTGGGGCAGTAGTTTCCCACTATTCGTCCGCCCTCCAGTCCATTTTTCTATATATATATATATATATATATATATATATATATATATATATATATATTATATATATATATATATATATATATATATATATATATATATATATATATATATATATATATATATATATATATATATATATATATTTTTTTTTAAAAAGATGGTTTCTTTTTGTATTGGTTTTATTTGCTACATATCTTTTTAGGGCTCTCACTGAAAAATGGGGACCAGTGGACAGGCTGGCTGTAGTGGTGACGTCAGACCTGGAAGAACACACAGTACTGCAAGCTGAAATGTGAATTGCGCTGTTGCACTGCTTTATTGCAAAATAAAAGAGCTGAACAAAACACAAAAACCACTTTGTAAAACAAAATGGCACGATGGCCAAAACAGAC
This sequence comes from Acipenser oxyrinchus oxyrinchus, assembly GCA_030684275.1. Classification (NCBI taxonomy): domain Eukaryota; kingdom Metazoa; phylum Chordata; class Actinopteri; order Acipenseriformes; family Acipenseridae; genus Acipenser; species Acipenser oxyrinchus. Next base: position 33,004,574 of record CM060256.1, read on the forward strand.
AGACAACAAACAATAACAAGTGTCGTGCTGGTTTAAAAGCCTGCACGCAGTTATTTTTTTTTCTTATTGTTGTACCTCCTCTCCACACCCATTCTCCACTCTCGAACACACAACCCAGAGTGAGTGATTCGTGCATGTATAGATACAATTATGCCGGGATTCAATTACTAATTAATTATTCACTTTAATCCCAGCATGTGAACTAATCTGTGCACTCCCCGTGCTCACACATTAATACACATTTTATCTGCAAGTGAAGTGATGAAGTGATTGTGCAATCCTCATGCCTAAATACAACTATATAATTTAAATCACTCGTGCTCCACAGCCCCATTATATCCTGTGCACCAATATATACTGTATATATATATATATATATATATATATATATATATATATATATATATATATATATATATATAAACACAGTATATATACACACAGTATATATACACCAACAATAACACACTACATACAACATAAAACACAAAAGACGCACAGTGGTGGGGCACCCCACCACAGGACCCTAATGCACTAATGTGTGTACATCCATCTGTGTGTGTAATTTCGCACCAAACTTTCATCATACATTCCTAGCCTCCTAAAGATGTTTCGGATAGCATTTAGCTAGCATAAGATAAACTCTTGATTTTAGACAGCTCTTTCACCTTTCCTGTACTGTTGAATAATTCTGTGATTGAGGGCCTTCTGTAAGTGCTTGAACTGGTGAGAGCCTTCTAACACAGCCACTACATTGGAGTTACAGACAGGAGCCCTGGAAAGATTCCAGTTCCAAGGTTCCATTTCAGGTTTTTTTTTTTCTATGCTGTTGGTTTTGGAATAAACCTGCAATTATATTGAAGCATCAGCCTCAATGAAGGTTTAATTTGTACTCTGCACTTCTGCTTTTTCTACACAGCTGTAGACTGGGAATTCAGTCAATTAATAGATTTAATGTTTTTTAGGGTCTTCTATATTCAATAAATGGGGACCCTTCTATCCGTCTCTCACACTACATGGTGAACATAATAACTGCCTTGATTTTGCAAGTGTTTATCATACATGAACGCTCCTAGCCTCCTGCAGATGTTTCGGAATTTTATACAATATTTTAACCATTTAGATATTGTGGGATTATTACACAGTTATGAGGATCCTCTGCATGCACAGAATTTTATTGATGCATCACTGATTAAGATAAAACTTAAGAGAACTGGTATGGAAGTATCTGGTGTTGTATCAGCGGGAGTGATTGAGGATCGAACCCAGGTCTCCTGATTCAGAGACCCACACTCTGCATGCTGTGCTACAAGAGACGGCTCTATTGCAGAGGGGCCAGACACGACTACAGTCCTCCCTCGTTATACTGCCCCCCATGATAATGCCATCCACACATTCCACTACATATTCCGCTACATATTCCTTCTGAACCAGTGTGCGCCAATATAAACCAATGCTATTTTCACTACTACATTCGCTGTCTGCCATCTGCCAATGCAGTAAGCCAAGGTACAAAGCAATGCACTGCGGTGTCCTTTACTGTACTTTCTCAGCTGCATGATATTCAGAACCAGCTACAATACAGAGCGCGACTGCTTATGTCTTTGATGTGGTGTTGTGCTGAATAATTAAACGATATATGCCAAAGTGCAGTTTTATTTAAATAATCCCTGCTAGGGGTGAAATACACTGCGAAGGGGATGTAGTGCAGGCAGTTACATATCTGTGTGACACACTTCACATTTTTCAATTCATCTGGAGAAACACTTCTCCAATTGTCATGAAATATGTGGGATGTTATTGATTTTTTAATGACCCTCGTTATACTGTCACACTCTCAATAGCAGTATAATGAGGGAGTACTAACTTCACTCAGACAATTTTGAGTGTTCGTTATATTAATCCATCCACTTAAGCACCTCTTGTCCCAAGTGCAACCACAGACCTATACTTGTTTCATCTACACTGATTTAGTCACAGGGGGGTCGATTCCTCCAGTAATGCGCTCTTCTCAGGATGCTCCAGGAATACTTTCTGTTTAAATAGCTAATGAATTGTTACTATAACTGCATCTTTCCCTTTCTCTAGCCTTAAAATCCATAAGCACTGTAGAAAACACACTGTGGTGGTATTTTATGTAATAATAAAATAATGTTGGTAGTACTCCAAACTTAAAATATAAATATTTCACTTTAAGCCTGATGTTAATCAATGAAAACTCTAGTCAACAAACTAATCTTCAGCTTCTTTTGCTCAATAAGCTGTTAAAATAAATAGTTACAGTAATGAGTAAGGTTGTGCATCGTTTTGTGATTCACAATTAACATGTTTCTGTTTTAGTTAATAATTGCCAACTTAAAACGTGTTAAAGGGAATTACCTGGAAAATCAGAGTATCTGCACAGACCTACTAATGAGTTACAATTGAGTTCTGTAACTCTAAGGTATTACTTTTTAAAAATGTGATATGTACAAGTAATCAGATTACTTTTCAGGAACAAAAGTAACAGAGATTGCATTTTGTTACATAGATTACTTTTGGAAATCATGCAGCATCTGCAGTTGGCAGAAGCTCCTGTTTGAAAATCATTTCACATTTCTTTCTACCTTAGTAATATTACTAGATTCTAGCAAGCTTAAGTACTGGCCAGTGGAACCCATTGTAAAACCCATGTTGCAAAATGTTTTATGCTGTTCGCATTATCTATTATGTGTGTTTTATTACTGTAATATACTGTAATAAAGTAGTAATGTAACATATTACTTTTTGGAGCCAGTAATCAGTAGTCTGGAGCATTCTACAGTACAATACAATGTGTGTTCATACCAACATCATTAGCAGCATTACCACTGTGGTATCATTCTAGCCTCATATAATTGTAGCTGCCTTGGAGCTACCAGTGGCCCTTTGCACAGAGCAATTATATTGCCACTGCAAATCCTGTACTAGCAATAGAGTGTGCCCCAGTTCAGAGCTGGTCAGTACAGAGGAACTGGAAAGACATTGCTTTGGGTCTTTCAGACAGAAGCATGCTGGTTCATTGTATTTCTGTCTCTCTGAGGTTCACCCCTTTGATACATTAGTCAGCGCATGAGATGGATTTTGTACACAGGAGCCAAACGTCTGCCTTAAAGGTACAGTGCCTGACAATCAGGTTCGGTTTTTACTAAAAACAGGATTTCTGAGTAAGTGATTACTCCGTTCTTCCACAGTTAACCCCTCAGTGTCTGGAAATAGACCCGCTTAGCTTTCCAGTGTGTTTACATTCCCTAAAAATATAGGGCCCTACAAACAGAAAACTACTTTTATGAATAAATAATATACAAGGCTATCCTAGTAAACCTGTTTTATAATGGCCACTGCATGTGAACAAGATTTACTTTAGACCTGCTTCAATATTTTATCAATCAATCAATCAATCAAACCTTTATTTGGTATAGCGCCTTTCGCAAAACAAGTTGCCGCAAAGCACTTTAACATATGCAGAACATCAAAGATTACAATAAAAAGGCAGATTGGAAAATGTAGGAAATACAATAAAAATTAATCAAAAGTCAATATGATAAATATGCTAAATTATACAAATGTGTCTTCAGCCTAGTTTTAAAGATTGCTACAGTAGGAGCTTTCCTAACAGGAACCAGCAATTCTTTCCATAGCTGAGGGGCCATATAGCCGAATGCTCTACCACCTGTGTTTGTGAGCTTCAAATGAAAGATCAGAGTCAAAAATGACACCCAGATTTCTGGTCTCTGGCTTTGGCTCAGTGGGGTTGCTGTCCACTGTACAGGCACATGGGTTTATGCTCACACATTGCTTTTTAGAACCCAAAACTGTGACCTCTGTTTTATCAGAATTTAGCATAAAAAATGATTGACATCCATTTTTTAATATCTAAGAGACAGATAGGGTATTCTGAGATGTGGAATCACCTGGTTTGACAGATAGATACACTTGTGTGTCATCAGCATAGCAATGGAAATAAACAGTGTCTACGGACAACATCACCCAGGGGAAGTATATACAAGCAAAACAGAACAGGACCAAGGACAGAGTCCTGCAGAACGCCACACGTAACTTCAGATAAGAAGAGGATTCCGCCTCATTTGGACATCTTGTAGCCTATTTGATCGGTAGGATTTAAACCGGGATAGGACAGCCTGACAGTCCTACCAGGTTTTTAAGGTGGTCAATTAAAATTTGATGCTCAGCTGTATCAAAAGCTGCACTTAGATCTAGAAATATTAGGGCAGAAGCAAGGCCTGAATCAGAGGATAATAGAGAATCATTTACTACTCTGACGAGGGCCGTTTCAGTACTGTGACCAGGACAAAAGCCTGACTGAAATCTCTCATAGATATCATGAGCTGCAAGGAATGAATTTAATTGATTAGCCACCACTGACTGTTAAAAAGAAAACTTGGATTACTTTTATTAGTTTCTATTAAATTTGAGTAGTAGGTGGACTTGGCGCAGGACAGTGCAGCCTTGTAAGTCTCAACACTGTCTTTCCAGGCAAGGTAAGAAACCGGTAATTGTGTCTTTCCATCTACTTTTTAATTTACGAGATTTTTGTTTGAGTATGCGAGTTGTATCATTGAACCAAGGAGAGGGTTTTTTTAAAAGAAGCTGTTTGTTTTTAGTGGACCTACGATCTCTAAGATGTTCATTAAGGTAGTGTTGTAATTTTCTATTAAAGCATCGACTGGTCCTGAGTCAGTAAATGCTGATCTGGACAAAGCACCAGGTTTTAAGGGACCAGGCTTTATTAAAATGGGGGTTTATTGGACTGGATTATGAAAGTTAAAAAATGACAGGGGAGTGGTCCGAGATTACAGGGTAACAGGATTAAATTCTGAATGTCAAGGCCGTGAGTGATAATTAAATCAAGCGTGTGATTGTGAGTGTGGGTGAGACCAGATACGTGCTGAGCAAAGCCCACGGAATCAAGTAAATTCAGAAAGTAATTTCCAACACTTCTCCACATCAACATGTATATTAAAATCTCTCAAAATCATAATTGTATCATGCTTGACAGCAAGAGTTAATAGTTCTAAAAAAAGGAATAGGGATGCCAATAAATGATTACAAGCTGAACTGGAGTTTGAACATTAACTTAGAAAATTCTAAAAGATAGAATTTCGAATGACGAGTATCCATTTAAACTTTCAAAGTGAAGGCTAAACTCCTTACCAAAAATTATGGCTTGACCACCACCCTGACCCAAGGGGCGCGCCTTCTGCTGAAAAGAGAAACCACAAGGAGAAGCTTCCACTAATGGTACCGCATCATCTGGGTTTAGCCAAGTCTCAATTAAGGTCATAGAAATAAGGTTGTTAATTAACAGGGATTTGCTGGCTAAGGATCTTGTGTTTAATAGTGCTAATGGTGCGTGCAGGGCTCTTAAAGTTACCTCTGGCTAAAGTTTTAATTTTAATTAAATTCCCAGTACATGAGCCCCTGATAGTCAGAATTTTCACAGTGGGGGGCAGATACTAGCTCAGTAGGATGCACAGTATGTTGAGTTAGAATATATAACTGGGACCTGCGGGGTAGCATTTCAAGTCAGAGATTATTAAAATAATTCCCTATATTTTCAGTTAGTCTGAATAAGCATCTCCTATTTGGGATATATATATATATATATATATATATATATATATATATATATATATATATATATATATATATACAGTGCCTAAAGAAAGTCTACATCCCCTTTCAAAATTTTCACCTTTTGTTGCCTTATAGCCTGGAATTAAAATACATTAAAATCGTTTTTTTTTCATTTATCTACACATCCTACCCCACAACTTCCAAGTGAAAAAATATTCTAGAAATTTGTAGAAAATTAATTAAAAATAAAAACTGAAATAGCTTGGTTGGGTAAGTGTCCACCCCCCTTGTAATAGCAATCCTAAATTAGCTCAGGTGTAACCAATCGCCTTCAAAATCACACACCAAGTGGCCACTAAGTGGCCTCCACCTGTTTTAAATTGTAGTGATTCACATGATTTCAGGATAAATTCAGCAGTTCCTGTAGGTTCCCTCTGCTGGGTAGTGCATTTCAAAGCAAAGACTCAACCATGAGCACCAAGGCGCTTTCAAAAGAACTCCGGGACAAAGTTGTTGAAAAGCACCGATCATGGGATGGGTATAAAAAATATCAAAGGCCTTGAATACCCCTTGGAGCACGGTCAAGACGATTATTAAGAAGTGGAAGGTGTATGGCACCACCAAGACCCTGCCTAGATCAGGCCGTCCCTCCAAACTGGATGACCGAACAAGAAGGAGACTGATCAGAGAGGCTACCAAGAGGCCAATGGCAACTTTGCAAGAGCTACAGGCTTTTATGGCCAAGACTGGTCAAAGTGTGCATGTGACAACAATATCCCAAGCACTCCACCAATCTGGCCTGTATGGTAGGGTGGCAAGAAGGAAGACATTACTCAAGAAAGCCCACCTTGAATCCTGTTTGAAGTATGCAAAAAACACTCAGGAGATTCTGTACCCATGTGGCAAAAAGTTTTGTGGTCTGACTAAACTAAAATTGAGCTTTTTGGCATAAATGCAAAGCGTTATGTTTGGCGCAAACCCAACACAGCACATCACCCAAAGAGCACCATCCCTATTGTGAAGCATGGTGGTGGCAGCATCATGTTATGGGGATGTTTCTCATTTCTACAACTATACCTTATAGTTCTGTAGTTCCATTAAAGGTGAAACAACTTCTGGAGTAAATATTTCATTTTTGGCCATCATTTGTTGACAAAATTCCCTCTGCCACTGGATTGAATTTGTTATGATAGTGGCAGGCAGCATGAGAACTTCTCTTCATCTGGGAGCCCACCTTGATCCTGACATCTTCAACACTGTCTGCCATTCAGTCCAGTTTCTCTGTCCCTCAAGGGGAGACTGACTGACTTCTATCTACTCGATTGTGTGCTGATTCTGTACTCGACTGTGTGCTGATTCTCTACTCGACTGTGTGCTGATTCTCTCTACTCGCCTGTGTGCTGATTCTCTCTACTCGCCTGTGTGCTGATTCTCTCTACTTGCCTGTGTGCTGATTCTCTACTCGACTGTGTGCTGATTCTCTCTACTCAACTGGGTGCTGATTCTCTCTCCTCGACTGTGTGCTGATTCTCTACTCGACTGTGTCCTGATTCTCTACTCGACTGTGTCCTGATTCTCTCTACTCGACTGTGTGCTGATTCTCTACTCGACTGTGTGCTGATTCTCTCTACTCGACTGTGTGCTGATTCTCGCTCCTCGACTTTGTGCTGATTCTCTACTCGACTGTGTGCTGATTCTCTCTACTCGCCTGTGTGCTGATTCTCTACTCGACTGTGTGCTGATTCTCTCTACTTGACTGTGTGCTTATTCTCTACTCGACTGTGTGCTGATTCTCTCTACTCGACTGTGTGCTGATTCTCTCTCCTCGACTGTGTGCTGATTCTCTACTCGACTGTGTGCTGATTCTCTCTCCTCGACTGTGTGCTGATTCTCTCTACTCGACTGTGTGCTGATTCTCTACTCGACTGTGTGCTGATTCTCTCTACTCGACTGTGTGCTGAGTCTCTCTACTCGACTGTGTGCTGATTCTCTCTACTCAACTGTGTGCTGATTCTCTCTACTCGACTGCGTGCTGATTCTCTCTACTCGACTGCGTGCTGATTCTCTACTCGGCTGTGTGCTGATTCTCTACTCGACTGTGTGCTGATTCTACTCGACTGTGTGCTGATTCTCTACTCGACTGTGTGCTGATTCTCTCTACTCGACTGTGTGCTGATTCTGTGACATAAGACTGATGTCCACTAGGAGCTGAGCTGAGAGCATCACATTCATTTTGACCTGAGCCGGATTTGAAATGTGTTCTTCACAAAATACAACAGAAAACGTGTGCATATTATCATACATAATTAGAATCTGCCATGTCTCACCCCAAACCCATTTCAAATGGAAGATCATTAGTTTAGCAACATGCAAGGAAAGTATGTGTTTCTGGATAGCTAGCTATAGCAGGCAACTGGAACTAAAGGGCAGCTACTGAACTCAGAACAAAAACACTTTGACAAAAACACTATTTGAGTAACTGAAAGAACAACAACTGCAAATGATTGACACATCATGAAAAGGTCATGTGAAAGCAAAAACGTCAGGAAGCGGGCATTGTTGATTTACCACTTCGTTTACATTAGGCACCTCAAGCAGGCACAAAAGGCTCCTCCCTCCTTGAAGCGTTCTGGTTCACTGAACGGCAAACCTGAGACTACCTGCATCAGCAGCGGGGTATGCATGCCATATGGAAGCACTGGTTTAGCTGAGGGAAGTTAAACATATAGACAAAGGAATAAAAAAAGAGAGTTAACATTTTACAAGGAGCATTTATAAAAGATACAATTTTCAACGTATGAAGAAATAAAATAGTTTTAAAACATGATATTTGTTTTTAATGTTGGATGAAATATGTATTAACTAGACCTATGTTATATAACATGGGGATCAGGTGGATGAGTTTTTTTTACTTCATTAAACAATTTTTAAAAAGCTTGAGACACCATCCAATCCCATTAAACACTTTCTAGCGCTGTTCTGTCTCTGACTAAATTGACATTAAAATAGGCATTTCAGTAGCTAAATAAGTAAAACCCCACTTCTCGGAGCTACGTGTGTCAGCTATATAACGTGATATTTGAGAATTGACAGGAGCTGCCTTAGTAAAATATTTATCTTCTGTGCGAAAACGGGTTTCGGAAAAAGGACAGCGGTAATTTAATTTTCAATAACGATACGGCCAATAGGATTAAAGACAAACGAGGAACAAAAGCAATAGCGCTATCCCATAATGCTTTGTTAGGCAGCGGAGCAGAGAGAACAGAACTGACTGCAGCTGGTATATAGCATCGACTATAAAGGTAGGGATTACAGTACAGACCGTGCAGCTACAGAACATACTGGAGTAACCGCGTGCTGACAGGTAAGTCAATTTATTAATACAAACGCGTACACTGAGGGGTGGAAAAAAGAAGCCCATAACTAAATTAATTAATAAATGAAGGAACCACATTGTTACCTGGGGTTTCTGAACCAGCACATTATAGTCACACATATTATGTTGGTTTTTAATGCAGCAACCAATTAATATACAAGCATAACTATGATCTGTTTATTAAACGTTACTATGTTCTTTATAAAAGATAAAAGGAACACCGCATGATTTGTGAAAGGTAGCTGAAATAACTGCACAGCTACGTGAGTAGTAAGTAACTCATAAGAAAAATGTGTATATATATATATATATATATATATATATATATATATATATATATATATATATATATATATATATATATATATATATATATATATCAAATACATTTCCACGTTTTTGTTCCATTTGTTTCATAAAATGGTTGCATGGATGCATTTTATAGCGTCAGTCACAATTTCATTTTAAAAGACGTGTATGTAATGATTTACAGACGTAGTGGAATGACACTGCAGTAAGAAGTTTATATCGTGCGGACGGACACTGTAGTTAAGTTCGGTGTTTTGCACCTGTTGAAAATTTGAAGTGTCTGGAATATCTGTCCTCCGAGTCGGACTGTCTTGGTCCGAGGGCAGGATATAACCTTAAAAAGCCATCACTGTAATAGACTTCTCTGAATCATCTTCGTTATATAAATTAGTGTGATTGAGTTAAATATTAAACGCATATAACATAGATGTTCCTTATTATGGCTATGTGACTAATTTGAGTAATATTGATTTTACGTTGTACGTATACTGCAATATATTTTCATATGAAATAGCTTTTGTATGCACATAAAAAGGGGCTAAAGACTATATGCAAGGTGAATGCAATGTAAATTGTTTTGTCAACATTAGAATGTGTTTGTAGTGTATAGTCTAGCGTTCTAGATCTCGATATAGGTGTTATGAAATTAATATTACATAGGCATTGCTATTTTTTTCACCACTCATGTTTGAATGCATAGAACACGTGAAGTACAGTGCTGTTGTCTACTTTTCAATGGACCCAAAAAATATCGTGACAAAGAACATTTTGCTTTTGATTGATTTGGTAGCAAAGCAACAAAAATCCAACATACGGTACGATAGATCTAAATGGACATACTGTATGTACCTCATATAATCTGAGAAAATATGGTACATACAAATATACATTGCATATGTAGCACACACTTTGGTGTGACCCGGCCGTCCCTCACTGAAGAATTTATAGACGTGACTTGTATTCACTTGGTAATACGATATATAAAACCTGCATCTCCCTGTTGCAAACCAGTTTCAGTCACAATGGGCAAGACAACAGATCTGTCAAATTACTGATGTTCCACAAGGAATGTTCAAAAGTGCTGGCTCTTCCGGAGAACAGTTTTTACAGGAACTGGAGGCTGGTACCCACTCCTGCTTGAGGGCATTATAAACACTGAAGTCTGTTCTCATGGTGTCATTCTGGTTTACTGCCCTGCATCCTATTGATGGTGTTATGGCAGGTGATTTTTTGTACATTATAATGTTCCTTGACTGGCCAGGTCTGTGATACAGAATACAATAGAACTTGTCTGTTGCTTATCTAAATACTTTGCATTGGTGTCTGCTAGCAGCTCAATCCATCATGTGACTGAAGTTGTGCTTTGTTTCTTAACTGTGGTGGTTTTCTGTAAATTGCAATTCCAGAAAGACTAGACTGTCTTCTTGTGCATCATCCCTTATCCATATTCTTCATTTCAATTGAAAAATGTGACTCTGAAGTTATGGGTTTGATTATTATGACTGAATACATACTGCCTGGGTGATTCAAGTTTTTGTACAAAATCTCTTCACTGCAAAGGTTTAGATACAAAGTCCTAAAAGACCTGGAACACACACAGGAATGAAGCTATGTGTGCAAGTCAACGAATCTGGTTCACTGTATTGGCGAATGTTCTTAATGATCTACCATACTGTCCAATGTAAAAGGTTTCTGTGAGTTGGTTCTCTATGCCATTGTCTGTTGCTTGTACATATATGATGTACATGTCTGCAAAACTGTCACTGTGTTGAGGGGTGAGTTGGTTGCACTGTCACTCACTAGCATGCCCCTTGTGAGGTCACAGAGACCCTTCTCATCATTGTTGCTGAATAGTTGCACACAGCTTATATAAGTCTAGGGCAGGGCTGTCAAACTCAGTTCCTGGAGGGCTGTGGTGTCTTCTGGCTTTCGTTCCACCCAAGCTCTCAATTACTTAATTGGTCTAATTATTTGATTAATTGGACACATTTAACACTTCTCTCCAGGACTCAATGTTTTATAGGCTGTGTACCTTGAATCAAGTGCATTGAATCATCAACTGTAAAAGACCTTGAAAAATATTAAATATGTCCAAATTAACAAATAATTAGATCAATTATGTTAACTGAGAGCTTAAGTTGGAATGAAAACCAGAAGACCCTGCAGCCCTCAAGGGTCTTCTGCAGTCCTTGAGGGCTGGTGTGTGGATCACATCAATTGTCATGCATTGTAGATTTGGGAATTTGCTAATTTTACGTACATTTTCAAATTCTTTAGCCTTGCAACATGCAAACAATATAATGTCAAAAAGTTCACGCCACTCAATGTTTAAAATATAAGTGTGTGATGCAGGAATGAAAACAAGATTTCCATTTCATAGCTCATGGTTTTACTATGAGCTTAATAAGACACACCTGAGCTTTTTGCCTTCAGTTTACATTGGGGCTAAATCAAGCTTGTATATTAGTAAAACCTGGAATGGGTGAAACTGCTATGCAATAAGAGTCTTATTTCCATCCCTGGGCATATGACAAAACATGGTGTTGCAACGATATGTGTTTCATATCAAGTGACCCTTGCATTTCTGCATGTCTGTAGGTTTAGTATTAGCTGTTTGTTTGCATAAATGAAAATCCATTTCAGCAATACTCAAAGAGCAGACATTGATGTTTGCTTTTTGTCCAGTGAATTACACGGTCCCTATGTGTAGTCTCCTGAGAGTGACACAGCTCTAAGTGCTGTTTCTCAGAGGCACAGGATTTTAAAAGGTGTTAAAAACTTCCAACGGTGTTGCATTACCAGGATAAAGAGTCATGCCAGCTGAGACTAGCTCCTACACAGCCTTCTGTTGTAGCTGGTAAGGAATGCAGTGTTCAGCCATGCCTGCAGTGGTGTATTTAAGCTGTGCAATATTTAGCTTTCCGTGGCCATGCATTTGCTGAATATTGATACTGCCAGGTCAAAATGAAGGCATAAGTCATTGCGGTTGGCATCCATCAAGTGTTTTTAAGATTTTTCACTTTCTTTTTAACAATTGTCTTTTATTAAGTGTTGCACACATTAAGTTGAGGTTACGTTTTTGGAATTGTCATAACTCTTCCTTGCTTATATTCTGCTATATGAAAGTCTTTAATTGTACATGTTGCCAACGGTTTACTGCAGGCTTGCTGTACTTGTACTGTGTCGGAGACTGGAGGTAACTGAGAGATTAATGCAAACTATGCTACGTTTCTGAAAGGAGGATCCGCCTCTATCACATACGCAATCAAAACATTCCTATAAAGAGCCCTTTGCCTAGGCCTCCTTGTCATTTCTTTGTCTGATCCTCCTCCCCTGCCTCCACCTCGCAGCATGCCTTGTCTAGGGTGCCTATAGCTTTCAATAATGAATCATTATATCACAGTTCAGCTAGCTCACGAGGGGGTGGACGTGGCCCAGAGTGCCATTTGTCCTGCCAATGGCTGTAGCTGTCATAATCATTACATCACAGTTCAGTCAGCTCATGAGGGGAGAACGATGCCCAGAGTGCCACTTGTCCTGTCCGCCCGCAATAGTTGTCATCAAGCAATAATTATTTATCTCACAGTCAGATTTGCTGTGCATGTACAGGTAGTGGACAAAAAAAATGGAAACACCTGGGTAAATGAGGGACACCAAGTATATTGAAAGCAAGAGCTTCCACACAGGTGTGGCTCATTCGTTAATTAAGCAAATAACATCCCAGCATGCTTAGGGTCATGTATAACTATGCTGGACAGGCCTGGTTGCCTATAATTATGGCTAGCATGGCTGCAAGAGGAGCCCTCAGTGACTTTGAAAGAGGGGTGATTGTTGGGGCGCGTTTGGCAGGAGCTTCAGTGACCAAGACAGCTCAACTTGCTGATGTTTCACGAGCAACGGTGTCTAAGGTGATGTCGGCATGGAACTCCGAGGGAAAGACATCATCAGCAAAGCGCAACAGTGGGTTATAAAAGCACATTTACTGTTCTATATATTTTTAAACTGCATGTTAATGTTGTATTCAATTTACATTGATTACCTGTAAAATAGGATTTTCAATCAAATATAAACAAGTAGCTATGGTGACGTCACCAGTAAATTATGCAAATAAGTACCATCGAAGGTTCGAACCTTCCTTTGGCAATTTGTTCCGAACCTTCGAAGGTCAAAATGTACCCTTAGTTGCAGCCCTAGTTGAGATCTGCTTTACTAGTAACATGCTTGTTTAGGGGCTCGTGGATTAGTTCTGCCAGACTCTGTAATGGGATCTGGGATTACAATCCCCAGAGAGCAACGAAAAGTGAAAAGGACAAACCTCTTTTTGCTGGCTGCTGGTGGCTCCTGGTGGCACTGTTAACACTGATGCATTTTTAATGTATCAGAAGACCAGCAGCTGTGCAGAAACTGGCTTCTCCTGCTGCACAGGATTGTTGCATTGCTGTGGATCAATACCCATTTATTCTTCGGCACACAGAAGCTTGGCGGTATAATCTGCAAGCCATGAGTTAATAAAATTCAGGAAATACAACTCTGGCATATATCATATGCTAGCCTGCCGTGTTAAAGAGAACAGCGGGGCAGGAACATTAATAATTTAGAGGGCTTTTTTGTTTTGTCTTACACTTAAAGGGGCAGTAAACATTGGGTTCTTAGAATTCTAATTACCTGAATTCATCAGAGGCAACGACCCAGGGGCGTAAAGTTGTCGTTAAGGCAAAAGTGGAAGAGGGGTGTTGATTCAGGCACGGGGTGAGGGGGGGGTTATGGGCATTATTGCAGGGGGAGTATTAGGTAGATAGATTTCGTTTACAATTAGACATGCTTAAAATTCAAAGGTAGAGCACAGCACACAGCCACGCTAAAAACTGGTGAAATACAATTGAAATAGCTGGGGCCCGGGTTAACCCGAGTACTACCCAGGTACGTGGTTTCACACTACGTGGGATTGTGACCCGGGTAGCCAGAACCCGGGTCCGGACCTGGGTAGAAGTACCAGTGTGAAAGGGGTTTAGGCAGTTGTTTCTATTCACGTGAGGCACGATATTTCCCCTCAGGCGTTATTTGCACGGGGTGGGGGGTGGTGATGACTCGGCAGAATCCAGTAAATACTACAGAGAAGGAGATATGATACCTTTTATTGGACTAACTAAATAATAATTACATCTCAAATTAATGCACAGGTTATATATAGTAGAGCAAGATTCTCAAAGCTAATAACTCCAAATCGTCATTGGTACAATCTTTTGAGACAGTAAACAATCCAGAAATGTAATTTAAGGGCTTGTTAGTAGTCTGAAGTTGTTTCCTATTCGTTCTAGAATTGTAATTCAATAAAGTGCTAATGACGATTTAGAGTAAATAGCTTTGAGAAATGAAGGCCACAGTCCATTTATGCAATGCTAGGGGGTTCTGGAAGTTTGTCTTTATATGCAGTTCATGCATTCTGGTACCTCGCTGTATCATACTGTAGTCATTGCGCATTTGAGGTTGTAGACTGAATAAGCTTCCAATACTTGTTAAGCCTACAGTTGGTCCTGTACATTGTAGGGAGCAGAGAACTAATTTCTTGCGTGCTGAAAGAGGCAGCCATAAAAATACAAATTGTGCATGCAAATTTTGGATTTGGACCCAGGTTAATGCACTTTTTTTTTTTTTACAATTATTTTTATTCATTTTCCAATTTCCTCTCAATTTTGGAATGTCTTATTATTCAACCTGGCTCACCGCTGCAACCCCTGAACTGACTCGTGAGAGATGAGGACGAGCACTGGCAGGCTCCGAAATGAGTGCCATCAACCATCCGCTTTGTTTTGCTCTGCAAGCCCGCCGTGCAGCCATATCCAGAACTTAGTGTCGGAGGACCACGCAGTTCTGAATTGCGTACAGGCTGGCCTGCAGCACCCGGCCAGCCACAGGGGTCGCTGGTGTGCTGTGAGCCAAGGACTCCCCAGCCGACCTAACCGCTACCCCGCCCGGCCAGTGCCTGGCCAATTGTGCGCCGCCCCCTGGGAACTCCCGTCCATGGTCGACAGTGGCATAGCTTGGATTTGAACCGGCGATCTCCAAGCAGTAGGGCACATCCTGCACTCCGGGCAGTGCCTTTACCGGGTGCACCACTTGGGAGCCCCTATAATGTTCTGTTTTGATGCACGCCGATTGTACTGCAGTAGCATTCATTTACATCCCATCCATCTGCCCCATCAAAAACTATTTTCTGGAAAAGTTGAATATAATTGTATTTAGATGGTAATGCTCTATAGGTTAGCTTATCTTGAGGTTAAATTGTGGGTTATCAAGCTTTTCCAGGATACCACTCTGACACCCTGTTTAATTAAAGTACTCATATTCCGGTGTCCCTAAGTAGCTCCGCTAGTAGAGACCATGCTGTGTGGAGTGTGGCGTCAATCAGACAATATACAGGTTCAAATCCCAGTTGCCTGGAAGCACTACCCTTTGACCTCCACGGGCTAGAAAGGACAAATCAGCTGGGCTTTGTTCATCAGTGTGCCACAAAGCCAGGTGTCAGCTGGTCAAGCAGAACTCTCTCCAGCCAACATTCACAGCTTAGGGTGACTCAGTGAATAAATTTCAGTTGGCTTGATAGTGCTGAGATTGGAGGAAACCCCCTGATCTTCAGTCCCCCTGAGTTGGTATGCAGGTTACAGCAGCAGTGAGGAGACATTCAGAGCCCCCTCCCCTTAAATCAGGACACCAGCTTTCCAATATAAATAGTGTATTGTTTAATTGCTATCTGTTAAAAAGTCTCTGTGCCTCTCGACCTGTGAGGGCACTGTGTAAAAGGAACAGAGTACCCTTAACTAAATGACATGACAATTTATTCTGTAGGGTAGATGGAGGTCGGTCATTTAGTTAAGGGTACTGTGTTCCTTTTACACAGTGCCCTCACGGGTTGAGAGGGAGATCTAACATCAAGAATCATTCGATCTCTGTCACAAGAATGCATTCAGCATTCCGTAATATCATGCAAGCCCCTATGGAAGTTATTTTGACTGGAGCTCTGTTTTGGTGAGCACTGTCTAATTTTTACACTAAAGTTTTAAGCTTGCAAGTTAGATATTTTAGTTCAAACACTCTACACTTTCAAGCATACAGCCTCAACTTTCAAAAATTTCTATTTGCACTTTAGATCATATTTCTGGCTAAAGATGAGCCCGGTATGCAATATAGAAGTGTCGGTACTGCATACCAGCAAGTACCGGACACCTTCAAGCATTGGTGCTATCCATCTACAACTATGATGAAACTTGAATCAATCTCATGGTGACGTCCATATGCTGGATTCTGTCTGCCCTAATTGAGGCTCTTTTGTCTGAATCATTCTCCTGAATGTAATTAAAGAGTAAGTAGTGGGGTTCTTACAACTGTTTAAATAACATACCTGTCATTTTTCTTTTCATTGTTAACATCCTGACAACTTTTTACACTTAGAACTTATAAAGTCTGTTTCAAAGCTCTTTTCAAAATGTCTGCTCTAGTGCACTGATAGTGTAAGGATTATTGCCCACATTGTCAAACCGGTAACACAGCAATAACAATCCATGATGTGGTACAGAACAGAAAAACCAGAGCACTTGTTATGTTTTTTTTTTTTTTAATCGCTCTTCCTACAGTGATTTAGAGGACAGATCTCGAACCCCAGGGCAGCGCTTCTAATGTGTGAGCATTATTGTGGGTTGTAAAGAGGATATCTTATGTCTCTTTTCCACTGTACAACCGAGCCGCGCCAGGGCCGTACCGAGCCCTCACGGTGCGGTTAAGGAGAGCCTGGGTTGTTTTTCCACTGCTGAGACGGGCTGTGCTACCGACGTCACATGCAACGAAAGACAGTTGTTGTTAATTATTGTTATTAATTAACTCGGTTTGCCAAAAGATGTGCAAACAAATGGTGTTCAACTATTAATAGACCAACAGCTGTATCTTGTATCGCTATATTTTGTAAATATATTTCAGAACTTAATAAAATTCAATTCGTTCTGTTGAAGGGGAAAAAAGAAGGTTTTAAAAATGATTTGCCAGATATCCTGTTTTTAAGGATAGTTGTTTTTTATGGAGTTTTTTGTTTGGGTGCTTAGAAAAAGAAGGTGCATGATAACGAGAGCCGTAGTCGTGTGTATGGTACAGCTGTATTTTGTTTTACTATATATATTTTTCTTTTATATTAATATAATAAAGGTAAAGGATGAGAAATGTGGTAGAATTTTGTGTTTTTAAGTGTGTGAGTTAAGTGTACCATACCCACGGTTTATGTCCATTTTAGGGATGGGACGAATACAGCAGTTCCAAATCTCACTGAACCGACAAATTTCAATTGAAAGCCGGTTACACTTTTAAATCCCATAGTTAGGTTGTGCGGTGTGTGTGTGTGTGTGTGTGTGTGTATAATCTCCAAAGTGTTTTCAATTAAAAACAAATTGTCGCCTTTTAATCTGTAGACAGGTGATTTTCGTGTGGACGATGCAGATCCATATAAACACATAAGCATAACAATAGTGTGTAAAGTCTTCAGGTGGGGTTTTAAAAAAATCCCTCTTGTTACAATTCTTCGATCTATTGATGTTGAGGTTTAAAAGTTTTAAATTGATGAGGCAAAACATGCATGATGATAATTGGCCAGTTAAAAGCCGACAATTCCTTTTGAATCGAAAGCACTCTGCAGAACCTAATGACATAATTTAAGAGCATCACCATGTTCAAATTAAATGTCGGTTCTGTTTAAACCCTACAACAAAATAGCAAAAGGCTTGTATTGCCACCAACGCTGTGTTACTGTAGTACTGCAGTCACGTGTTGTTTGCAAGCACATGGCAGGCAGGGTAAGAAATGACATCATGCTTTATGTTATCTTTTTTCTATAAATACACTCCAAACAGAGCAGAGCATGATGATTTAAAGTGGAAAGTGTGGGTGCGAACATTCTCCAGCCCTGCTGTAAGCCCCTATGCAGTGAGCGGCCTTCCTCATGCAAGGCACGTCAACAGCATGACAACACAACCCAGAGCCACTCACTATCACAAATAGGGAAGAGAAATGTAAATCCACCTTTGTATTGAATGTTATATTTATTTGTGTTTTCTGTTTTAATTCTCTAGGTGCTTTGAGTTTAGTAAGAGGGTCATTATGAGCAGACATTGTAGGAGACCTGTGTCAGTATTCTGAGTACAGTTTGTGCACTTTATTATGTAGTTTTTTGTATTGTCTAGCTCCATATTGTCTCTAATAAATTTCCAATTATTTTCGAATTCATCTCGGCTGTCTTGGAATCCTGTGTTCTGCGGTCACCCACACTGTACCTCCACATCCTTACTCTTTAATGTCTAGCTGTGGTTTATCCTGACAAGGTATATGATAGGTTAATCAAATCCATAAGCCAGCTCAGAAGCTCCAGTATTAACACATTTCTCTCTGTGAATTGCCCAACCAAGCCTTGGGCTCATTTTGAGAATAACTGCTTGGACATCCGTCTGCTACTTCTTTTTTATTATTATTATTACTTTTTATGAGGTTTTGTAACAATAACAGGTAATTTACAGTACACAAAGTGAAGCCAACCAGTACTTTAAGCACAGTACAAAAACCAGGACCAGAGGACGCTGTTGGAAATTAAGTGGAGATAGACTTACGTAGGACAAAGAGAAGGTGACACTTCTTTACACAGAGAGTGGTCAGGGTATGGAATGGGTTACCTTGGATCCTTTAAGACTCAACTTTGATAAATCAGCTACTAGGAACCGGAGGAGCTTAAATGGGCTGAATGGCCTCCCCTCATACATAAATGTTCTTCTGTTCAATTTCACAACTTTTGGGGTATTTATTCTGTGAACTGGAATTCCAGCAAGTCCAAGGTTTCACAGAGCACTGACTGGCTTCTTCACTGCAGAATGCAAGTCTATACAAGAATGCCAAGAGCATACAGCGCCACACAGACATTGGCATGAAAGCTAATGATTTTTTGAGGAATTCCCTTTAACATGTTTTTTTTTTTTTGTCAGTGGGTTTTAAATTAAACCCAAACAGGTTTTGAGATGAATCAGCTACTAGGCTAAATGTCCTCCTCCTTGAGGCCGTTTACACTGAGAAATGTGTGTGTGTGGCTGTGCAAAAGCAGCCACACAATGTAAAATGGGGATTGTTCAATTGATTGAGTTTTATGGTGGTGGATAGGGGATCTGGAGGTGGGGTTGTGTCTATAGCTACCAGTCTGTATATACTGAAAACAGATCATTTAAAATAAGATGGGGCCCCTTCACTATCCCCTTTCATATGTTCTTATGAAATTGGCAATAAACCAATTTCCATCAAAACAGGTCATTATACTCATCACCCTACGATATATGCCACAGGTTAAATATAGGTCAGTACATGCATATTCTCTTGCCAAAGCTTGGTATAATACATGTGTGGAAACCATGTCTTTGAACACTCAGTCATTTCCACATTTTTACCAACCATTCATAGTTCACTGAGCACACAATTCAGCGTCACATAACTCCCACTTATTGTCCACTTAGAGCTAGAAAACTCTGTCCCTCCAGTTGCTGGTCCACTTGGTGTACATGATCATCACATTTCTCTAGAATCTACATCGTACGGTTCAAAGAAACCTCTTGCCATCAGGTTTCAGCACTCTGGACAGAGCTCTTCAGGGAGTTCACCCCCTCCCTTGCACAGGGAGATGTATGTGATATTTCTGCTTGAGACAAGTCAGAATTGTAAAGACTGTGACATCAATTCATTTAATGATTGTTGCTAAGGGACTTGCGATATTATGCCTTTTCTCGCAGATAATTATTTTAATTGTTCTTGTTTTATAATGTGAAGTTATTTATTCGTGAACTGTGTGAGGCATGCAGTGGACTGTTTTGATAAAAGGATCGAAATAGATCATTCTCGGTTAAATTTAACCCTTTGATTCGCACATGATGATATAAAAGTAATCTGCTAGTGCACTGTTGTGTAGTATTGCCAGGATAATTTTCTTTTAAACGTTTTTTTTTCATAGATCAGGAACTCTGGACACATTAATATGAAATATATGATATACAATATGGTTGGATGTTTTATTTTATTTATTTAGGTAGTTTTGCAATGTGAACTAAAAAGCATTTGTTTAAAAAAAAAAATGCAACTAATTATTCAGAAAATTCCACACAATATTGTGTTTTTCCTTTTAACTTGTCCTGCAACCCCTATCCCCAAGGAGGGCTGATCTGTGTAACAATGCACCTCAATATTTCAGGCTGTCCACAGAGCTGGGGCGGGCTGCATAAACCCATTATTCTATTATTCACATTGAGCTCTCCACCGAAATCAGATGCTGACAGTCAGGTGAGAGTCACTGGTGTTGATCGGGCTGATTCACCATTCAGAGTGAAACAAGTGAAGAAACAGCTGCCTGGATTTGTGATGATTGCTGCTTTTTTTAGACTGTGGAGACAGAAACCCAAGTAGCTGTTTCTTCACTTGCTTCACTCTGAATGGCAAATTAGCCCAGTCAACACCAATGACACCTCACCTGTGGAGAGGTGAACAATCGGTTTGTCTAGCACTAGAGAGAGGTGGAGGACCTTCAAAATCAAATACTCAGTAAAGGAAATGTGTTTTATCGGGACAGCCCAACATAGCATGTCTGTTCAATATTTACTATTACTACTATTCATTGCTTCTAAACAAAGGTGCTTCTGTTTACCCTAAGCTGTACCAAGAAGCATACAGTATAAGATCATAAAAAAAGGCTGGCCAACCTTTTAGGCTGAAAGAACCACACCGATGAACAAAGACTACAGTTTAAACAGAAAACAAACGTTTCCACATTTTTTAGCTCTTAAACAGGTTGCTTGGTTTAACACAACATAATTTGTTTTTGCATTAACAACCACAGCTCTTGCCTCTAACTCAGCAAGGCATATACAGTACTGTGCAAAAGTTTTAGGCAGGTGTGAAAAAATAATGTAAAGAATGCTTTCAAAAATAGACATGTTAATAGATTATATTTATCAAATAAATGCAAAGTGAGTGAACAGAAGAAACATCTACATCAAATCCATATTTGGTGTGACCACCCTTTGCCTTCAAAACAGCATCAATTCTTCTAGGTACACTTGCACAAAGTCAGGGATTTTGTAGGCATATAGTCAGGTGTATGATTAAACAATTATACCAAACAGGTGCTAATGATCATCAATTCAATATGTAGGTTGAAACACAATCATTAACTGAAACAGAAACAGCTGTGTAGGAGGAATAAAACTGGGTGAGGAACAGCCAAACTCAGCTAACAAGGTGAGGTTGCTGAAGACAGTTTACTGTCAAAAGTCATACACCATGGCAAGACTGAGCACAGCAACAAGACACAAGGTAGTTATACTGCATCAGCAAGGTCTCTCCCAGGCAGAAATTTCAAGGCAGACAGGGGTTTCCAGATGTGCTGTCCAAGCTCTTTTGAAGAAGCACAAAGAAACGGGCAACGTTGAGGACCATAGACGCAGTGGTTGGCCAAGGAAACTTGCTGCAGCAGATGAAAGACACATCATGCTTACTTCCCTTCGCAATCGGAAGATGACCAGCAGTGCCATCAGCTCAGAATTGGCAGAAAACAGTGGGACCCTGGTACACCCATCTACTGTCCGGAGAAGTCTGGTCAGAAGTGGCCTTCATGGAAGACTTGCGGCCAAAAAGCCATACCTCCGACGTGGAAACAAGGCCAAGCGACTCAACTATGCACGAAAACACAGGAACTGGGGTGCAGAAAAATGGCAGCAGGTGCTCTGGACTGATGAGTCAAAATTTGAAATATTTGGCTGTAGCAGAAGGCAGTTTGTTCGCCCGAAGGGCTGGAGAGCGGTACACGAATGAGTGTCTGCAGGCAACAGTGAAGCATGGTGGAGGTTCCTTGCAAGTTTGGGGCTGCATTTCTGCAAATGGAGTTGGGGATTTGGTCAGAATTAATGGTCTCCTCAATGCTGAGAAGTACAGGCAGATACTTATCCATCATGCAATACCATCAAGGAGGCATCTGATTGGCCCCAAATTTATTCTGCAGCATGACAACGACCCCAAACATACAGCGAAAGTCATTAAGAACTATCTTCAGCGTAAAGAAGAACAAGGAGTCCTGGAAGTAATGGTATGGCCCCACAGAGCCCTGATCTCAACATCATCGAGTCTGTCTGGGATTACATGAAGAGAGAGAAGCAACTGAGGCTGCCTAAATCCACAGAAGAACTGTGGTTAGTTCTCCAAGATGTTTGGGCCAACCTACCTGCCGAGTTCCTTCAAAAACTGTGTGCAAGTGTACCTAGAAGAATTGATGCTTGATGCTGTTTTGAAGGCAAAGGGAGGTCACACCAAATATGGATTTGATTTAGATTTTTCTTCTGTTCACTCACTTTGCATTTAGTTAATTGATAAATATAATCTATTAACATGTCTATTTTTGAAAGCATTCTTACTTTACAGCATTTTTTCACACCTGTCTAAAACTTTTGCACAGTACTGTATACAGGGACTGAAATCAGTGGTCCGAAGGTAAAACACAGACTTAACACATATCAGAATTTGAAATCTGAATCCCCATTAGGAACATGGTGATTTTTGGTTGTTGTTGTGATTTTGAATCACTATCCTGTATCGTGTCCCTTGTTCAATTTTCCAGCGCTGGTGCAAAACAAACACATTAGCATGTAATTGGATCTAAGGTCATTTTGAACTAAATAAAGCATGAACTCAATATGCTCACTTGGCATTACCAAGAGTACCTGTTTGGTTTATGTATGGAATTTAACCCATTCAGTGCCATTGTCCTCATTTCAGGACAGGCTACTTTGTCATTTTATGGAGTGTTTTTAACTGGCATCTATCTGTTTTAATTTTCTCTAACTATATTGTTGTGATAACTTACTCTAATTTTGTTAACAAAAGTTAGGTTAATGTAATTTGTTATTATTTGATCCTGAAAAAATGTAATAAAACCATTAATGAATGACACATGTACTGATCCCTATTAGTCTTGTAATTATGTATTATGAAGCTTATACAAATGAGTGGAGTAAATGTGATTCCTTAACATTTCAGTGCAGCGTTGCTGTGAAACACTTTGTTCATGGATCCTGGTAGTTACAGATGGTATGGGTGTCTCAGGCAGCCTTGGTGCCGCTTGGGCACATTTACTGGCAGGGCTCCTGAGTGTTATGTCTCAATCACATACTCACATCATGCGTCATTAGCAATAGCTGCAATATTGCAGAGGCTGGTGTTGATCATCGCTCGTCACCAATATGAAAAACAGTGAATGCAGTTAAACTCCACTACTGTTTTGTTTACGCTATTACGTTTTGAATTTGTTGTCTGGTTCAGGTGTGTATAGCTCTGGATTTCAGGGTCAGAAACTGTCCTTTCACTGTTTGTATTGGTATTTCCTGAGATGATGTTGTCATTGGAGTTAACAGGCTCTGTCAGTCCTAACAATACTGCGGGAGTCACTTCCTCCACAGTAAGAATGGCAGTAAAATTAGAAGGTCTCTTAGTCTATAACCTATGCAGATTTATGTGGTCATGTGATGTCATGTCATCCCCTAGACCAGGGGTGGCCAAAGTTGGCCCTTCCACTCCTGGTCTTAGTTCTAAACCTGTTATAATGAACCTAATTAAACCTCCATCCAGACTCTGAAGTAGTTCATTATCTCATTTTACGTGTTAAATCTGGAGTGGAAGGACCCTCCAGGACCGTGATTGGCCACCCATGTGCAACAGTTGTGTGCAGCTATTCAGCAACAATGCCTGGAAAGCGGAAGGATCTCAGTGACCTCACAATGGGAGGGCATGCTAGTGAGTGCCAGTGCAACCGGCTCGCTACTCAACACAGTGACTGCATTGACCAATGTGTCCATCAGGACAGTATCCCAGATGTGGGAGTTTTGCAGACGTGTACAACATATAGTTACAAGCAACAGACAATGGCATAGAGAACCAACCCACATCCACACTGGACAAGACAAACCTGTTACCACTCTAACAGTGCGCCAGGGACTCCACATCATAGACCAATAAGAACACCCCGTGAACCAGATTAATTGACTTGTACTTGCACACATAGCTTCATTCCTGTGTGTGTTCCAGGTCTTTATGGGACTTCTTTGTATCTAAACCTTTGCAGTGAAGAGATTTTGTACTAAAACTTGATGAATCACCCGGGCAGTCTGTATTCAATCATAATATCAAACCCATAACTTCAGAGTTGCATTTTTCAATTGAAATGGAGAATAAGGTTAAGGGCTGATGCATATGGAAATCCATACAAACTGAAAGCTTGTTTCTTTGGTGGCTCTGTGACTGTACAGTACATCCGCTTTCTGCTGAAAGAATATTTACCCACTGCTGCCCCTCGTCCTGATGTTCCGCTCTCACCTAAACAGCCTTGCTGTAAACCCACTGAAGTGTGATTCACCTAGTCATTGGGTACAATGATTGCATATTTGGAGGCTGCCTGCACTTTTTGTATGCCACAATATTTTTACATAGTACATAGGGTAGATTTTTAGATTTACCTTTATGATGCAGAATTGCACATGTTGGTTTACAGCCTGATCATATTTTTCCATCACCGCACATACTGACAGTGTTTCTAATTGTCAGCTCATAGGAGAAATGCCTTGCTGTTCAAACAGGATTTGGAATAGAAATGTGGCTGGCAGTCATTACAGTAATGTGTTTCAACCCTGCAGTGTTACTGTGACAGGGCACTCAATCATGTATATGGGGTGGGGGGTTGGAGGGCAGTCATTTATACATGTACTGTATCCTACACAGACAGCGATCCCTCAAGCTCTTTGTGTGTACATTGGGGCACTCCCTAGCCTCCCTGTAGCTCATTAGACATTCAGTTTAGTTCATTACGTTATTTAATCAGCATAAGCTTTGGAGGTTCTTGTGCTTGAGAGAAAGCATGATCTCAGTGGAGCGCACGGTCCGCTGGTGATTCAGTGGATGAAATGTAGTTCCACACAGTAACTGGAACAGGAAACCCGGCTGGCAGCCCATCATCCTAATCAACAGAAACTGGGAGGAGTGACAGAAAGTTCACAAACACAGTGATGCAAGTTCCACCTGCTGCAGTGTGCAGAGAGGCCTCCTTTTTGCTCGGTTCTGTCTCTGCACGATAGGATGCAACTGTGTTCTAGTTCTTCTAAAACATTCGCTGCATTCCTCCTGCAGTCAAACCTGCTTCTAGCTTATTGTACATGCTGTATAGAGTGATATTACACAGTCTAGGAGTGATGTGGGCCCTTGTCCATCTGAGGGGGAAGGAAAATCAGGGACCAGTGGGGTTCCATTGCAGTGGACAATTATCTTCTTTTATTTTGTTTGTCGGACAGAATCTGTAAAAATAGCACCTGAGGGTAGATCTTTATAAGAGTGAATTGGTTCATTAGATTTTTTTTTTTTAACCGCTAAACCTTCCCGTGTTTGTTGGTCACAGAATTAAATTGCAATTTAATATATATATTTTTTTACATTCCAAAGCAATATACAAAAAAAACCAAACCAAAAAAAAAAAATCCTAACTATTCAATATGTTGGTATTGTAAGAGCATATTCAGGTGAACGGAGAGACCAGATATTCATCATTTTTATATATATATATATATATATATGGGTAAAAATAAAATAAAACAAAACTTCCCCTTTAATTGTGTGTTTGATACGAACAGGAGAGGGTTGGGAAGCTCAGCTGGGTAAGTGGTCCTGCTGGTAATTTTATATATGAGTCACTGAGTGAGCTTCCAGCTTGCAGGAGGATTTATATGGCAAAGGGCTGCAAAAAGATTAATGGGTACCATTTCAGCGACTGATTAATTACTGCTGCTTTGGGTTTGAGAGGCAGAACTTTATTATAGTGTGCTGGCGTGTGGTGGGCTTGTCAGATTAGCTCGCCTGTCAGAACTGAAGGCATGAGAATACATGTCTCTTGTAACTGTTTGGGCATTCTTGCAAACATGATGATTTGAAGTGTCGGTTATGAGATGGCACTTGGCATTTGAAAGGAAGAAAAAGTCCTGATGCATAAAAGAATCAGATGACAGCCACTGTTTTAGAAGAATTTTGTAAAGTGAAGATTTCAGCAGCATGCTGAGAATGTTGGCTTTGTTGCAGAAATCTTGCATAGATAATATGAATTAGGCTGCTGCTTGGCTGTAACCAGAGCCAGGTTTGTAACGGTGGGTTGTAGGTAGGGAAGGGATGTTTTTTCTTCTGCCCAGCACAGTTGGTGTGTTAATGTTCTGTTTGAGATTCATGCCTATTTATTGAAAACTGTGCAGAGAGAAACCGTGGCTACAGGTTGCTTCTTTGAGTGCAGGAAAAATGTGAGACCTGGGGTCATACAATGGTAATAGTGCAACTTGTAATTAATTGCCATTGGCACACCTGCGTAATTGTAACTATACCATATAACTGATACATTAAAGTTCAATTACACATTTTATATGTAATTCGATCATTAGTCTTGTATTTTCAACCATTTTGGGTGACTACATTTGTTTGAAAGAAATAGTTTTATATAGTATGTGTCTGTATTTATACCTGAGATTTATTGCCTGGTTATTTAAAATAGAGTAAATCTGTTAATGTGGGTAGTTGTGTGTTACTTTTTTAGTGCAATTGTAATTCTAATTGTAATTACTGCAGCATCATTGTAACTAATTGAACACAATAACATTGTAAACAATTCTGCTGTAATTGTAATTGATCCCAGGTCTGGTAGTGTTTAAAACGCTGCTTGTCTACAGTTCTGTATCATTGTGCTTGCATCGTGGCTATGCAGAGGCCTTATTGACCCTGGGCTTGCTAATGTCGCAGTTCACTGTACTTTGCCCATGCTAATAAGATGCGGTTTTGAAGAAATGCTTTGTTTTTCCAGAGCAAGGAATTGAATCTCACACAAGTAGCTGATGGTACAGTTTTAATTTCACCCTTTGACAAAGCTGAGAAAAGAGCAGTCACATCCTTGTGCTGTGTGTGTCATTTATTTAATGTGATAGATGGGTAAGTGATGCTGCTACAGTTAGGAGGCTGTGTGATCCAGTGGTTAAAGAAAAGGGCTTTTAACCAGGAGGTCCCCGGTTCAAATCCCACCTCAGCCACTGACTCATTGTGTGACCCTGAGCAAGTCACTTAACCTCCTTGTGCTCCGTCTTTCGGGTGAGACGTAGTTGTAAGTGACTCTGCAGCTGATGCATAGTTCACACAAACTAGTCTCTGTAAGTCGCCTTGGATAAAGGCGTCGGCTAAATAAACAAATAATAATAATAATACAGTTACTGTAATGGAGAACCTAACCCTATACACTTTATATTAAGTGATTTCTTCCCCGTTTCCCCACAGGATCGGTGGCAGGCTGATGGAATTTGCTCGGACTCCCTGTAACCATGTCTTAGACCCGAGTGTAGAAGCTGAAACTACAGACCCTCCTAAAGAGGGTCTATTGATTGAGAGTCTAGAGCCCCCTTGGATATACTGTGTGACTGAAACAAGCTCCTGTCAGATACAAAACCCCTTGAGAGTGCCTAAGAGGACTTGAAATATATAACCTGCTGGTAATAGTGCCAGCTACATTGCCAAAGCGATCATGTAGTATATAAATAATAGCCAGCAATAATAATTGCCTTGAGTAAAGCATCCCTTAGAGACAGACAGTGAAAGTGCCAGAGAGGGCCAGGTGGGGGCAGCATAGAGCAGCAGGTCTATTAAACTCCAAGTGAAACCAGGAATGGATCAAAGTGCTGTGCAATGGAAGTCATATTCCCATCCCTGTACTGGTGTGCAGTTCTGAGTGGAGTCATCTTTCCTGTGCTTCTGTACAGGGTTGCTGTGCTGAAAGAGCCGAGGCCTTGATAAGGGGATTTGTTTTATAACTTCGGATGATACTAGCTTTGGCAGCCCATTCGGTTTAAAAATCTGGTTCAATTTTTGATTTTTTAAAAATAAATCACACATATATATTTAACCTTAAAATCTGAAAACTTGTACAGCGCTCCCCCTTTTAAACCCTGTGGTCGGGAAACGTAGGTAAGAAACCATGCAATTTGTGTTTCGACAAATGAGAATGCAAGTGAGAGTAATGGCATTATGGTGCCAATGGGAGTCATGACCATATCGCCTTATGACTAGGGGTGTGCTGATATTTGTACTCAGAGTTGCCTTTAAGAAGGCTTTATCGGCAGCTGTGAAATAAATCCATTACTTGTGGTGTTTTCAAAACAAGAAAGGATGTCCTTCCCTCACCTTTACAATTGAGTACCAGTCAATTGCAAATAGCTTCCGCAGTATGGCATTAAAAATGTCAGCGCCCCAGATGAGAGGAACATTTTTATTCTGATTTGAATTTTTAAAACCGTCAATGCTGAAGTTAATGGTCATTGATTGGTACTCAATTAATGAATGGATTTATTTAATACCTGCCGACAAATACTAAAGCACACCTCTACTTCTAACCCGTTCCGTGGGCCGCCTTATCACAAGGAAGGAGTATAAAATTTAGATTTTTACAGGATATCACACAAGATCAGCTGATACATTTTTTTTGTAATTCTGAGAGCAGCAGGGTTATTTTTTCCACCTTTCCAATATTGCTTTCACTGTGTTCACCTCCATCAACGCCTCTGCACATCTCTGCAGCACCAGAATTCGGATTTCATCATAGAAAATAATTCCAGCAGCATGAGTTAACAAAGTTCTTCTTCTTGTTTCCTTCTAATTGAATTCTGAATTCCTTGTTTAAGTCCCCGTCAGGGCACATTGACTGGCTCATGTGACATTGTGAATCAGACAACCTTTTCAATCCACTGCAGGCATTGGAAAGATTTCAGGCTGTGACATGCAAGTGCTCATTTAAAAAAAAAAAAAAAACGGTTTTTAAAAAACATTGTGACAAGGTTGTTAGCAACAGCCTTAGGGTCTGTTCCATGTAAGTTGGAAATGGTTTATCTTTGCGGTAAACTTTTGTCTGTGTGCTTTAGCTGCTGGTGATGCGTAAAACAATTAAAAAACTTTGTCCACAGCTACTGAGAGAGTAGGCGGGAGGCAAATGACTCATCAAATTAGAAGATGTTGCTAGATGCCTTTTGGCTATTGCAAAAGCAGTGCCAGATTTTCAAAGCCTCTTCTCTTGTGTTCTCTCATTACGTTTATTGTTTGTTTATTAAAAACAACCCTTATTTGTCAGCTAATGATGGAAAATCATGTCTTATATTTGCAACATGAGAAAAACCATTTGAAATCCACTGGACATTATTTGAAACAAATTATATGCATAGATTTCCTATTGGCAGAAAAACTAGTTCTAAGCTGTTAACAGTTTGTACAGGTTGCAAGTATTTTATGAATCATGTTGAAATGGTACTGTAAATGAATTCACACTATACCAATTGCTATGTTAGTAAGGTTCCATTTATGGATTCCAGTATTCAAAAGTTACACACATACAGCTTAAACATTTATCGTAGGAAATGTGGCACCTAGTTATATCAGAATTCAGATAATGATCGGTTACCTAATGTTCTGGGAGATAGCTCGGGTACGGAGATGGTCTGTCACTAGGAGAAGTTTCAGGTAGCTTGTCCCACTCGCACTCTCAAGTGTGCCTGTCTTATATATCTTGCCTAACTGCATGTGTGTGAAGCTGAACTTTGCGAGAAATTGAAACTCAACAGCCATGATGACAACTCGCAAATGACAGGTGAGGCAAAAAACAGTATCCCAATTAAAAGAAGTGACATCCCAATTAAACAACATAAATAGCATTGGTAACAACCGTCTCCCAGAGTTCTGTCCCATTTAAGCAGAAATCCTGATTATCGGTGTCCCGATTTAAGTGGTGCCGACTGTACTCGCTGAAATAGGATATGCTAATAAATGAGCATTTATAATAAAATCATTGCCAGAGTCCTTATAAAACAAACAGAACAGATAGAAGGATGTGATCAAACCCAATATCTGTTAGCAGTTAGAATGAGATCAGATTTGCCAACAGCAGTGTCACGAAAGACTTACGTGTGTATAACAAAATATGACCAAGGTGGAATTATTAGGATTTTAAAAGCACAAGCCAAATCGGACATATGCAATACAAAACATATGTACACATTCACACCCCCTTATACACACAGTAAAAGCATAGCAAAGTGTCTAGAGTGAAAGTATGGTAAAGCCTAGGTAAGCATTGTAAAGCACAGAGAGGTACAAAAACATGGCAAGCTATGGTAACCATGTGATGCATGGGGAAACTGCAAAATGAATGGGCAAATTTACCGCGGTAAACATTTAAGAATATGAAGCTCTAAAAGGAAATTCACCACACTGACGTATTTCTTAATTTTCACCTGGTTGTATCAATATTCCACAGCTCATCCACAGAATAAGTATTCCACAGGACTAAGGCACTTCCCAGTACTGAGTTCTCTCATATACATCATGAAAATATATCACGAAGCAGACTGTTTCTTCAAACAATTTACATTCCCTAAAGGCAGTCTGGTCTGTGGGGACTCTACTTTTGAAACTGGAGTGTCACTGCTTATGAATCCCATCTTCAAGCTCTGTTACAGCTCAGGAACATCTACAGTATAGAGCTTCTGCTCTGTTTTCCACCCCCGTTCTGCATGCTGGGTGTCTGACAAGGGTGGGTGTCTGTACGGCAGACTTTCTGCATTCTCAATGGGAGCCGACGTGTTCAGCATTGTTTGTGTGCCTGCGTGTTTCCCTGTCCAGGAGAAGGGCTGTGTCTGCCACCAATTGATACTTATTAGACCTGCAGCGGATATGAAATGGAGAGCCGAGGCATCTATGAGAGAGAGGCTGGACTCTATTGCAAACTCAGGGTATGGTTAGAGCAGCCCTTTCTCAATTATATACACTTGTTTTACTGTGAGTTTAATAAGACACACTTGAGCTTGTAACCTATACACTTAATTATGCTCATATTAAAACCTGGAACAGGGGGCTCTCGAGTGGAGCATCCAGTAAAGGCACTCCACGTGGAGTGCAGGATGTGCCCTATAGCCTGGAGGTCGCCAGTCGAGTCCAGGCTATTCCACTACCGACCGTGGACGGGAGTTCCCTGGGGACGGCGCGCAATTAGCCGAGCGCCGTCCATGTGGGGAGGGCTTAAGTCGGCCAGGGTGTCCTTGGCGCACCGCGCACCAGCGACCCCTTTAGACTAGCGAGGTACCTGCGGGCCTGCCAGTAAGTTACCCAGAGCTGGGTGGTCCTCCGACGCTATAGCTCTGAGGTGGCTGCGTGGCGGGCCTGCTGGTGGGCTAGAGCTAGAAAAGCAGTCAAATTCACATTCAAGGCTACTGTTTTACACTTTGATCTCTCAACTGATTTAGCCCTTGACCACTCATAGCACTTCACCATCATTAACAGACTCCTCCTAGAAACATGAATTTGACATGAATTTCCACAAAAGAAGGGCAGCATGTTAGCATTCCTTGACAGTGTGCAGGTTCCATAATGGAGCTGTACTCCGCCCTCCGTCTCTCTCTCTCTCTCTCTCTCTCTCATATTGAATAGAAATGCTAATGAAGGTGGCTTCATCGAAGCAGGGTTATCTAAACAGGGCTAAAGCTGACTGAACTGATGAGAGAAAGCTTTCTTATTACTGGGAGTGAAAACCACTTGAAATAATCATAATCATCAGCAGTTTGAATCGCCTCATATCGTATGCCTATATTATACTGTACACTGGAGGCAAGCTGTCATTTTAACATTACTTCACTTGACATCTAAACTGATCTAAACCGAGATCATTATACTTTACTGCTCATCTTCAAGACATTGAAAAAGACCTTGAGTTAAAATACATTTCTGAAATGTGAACCAGCTTGCTGAACTCTGATTTTTTTAAAAATTATTATTATTACACAGAAACAAAATCAGTATCAAATATTGAGCAGATGGCAATAAGACTCCCCCATTCCACTGTGGCACTGTCTTTAGTGCTGCAGCCGCCCACCCAGCATGTATGTTGCAAGATGAGCATCAAATTCAACAGCAAGCATTCCCTGACTCAAACAGTGCGCAGAGATTTTTTTTCTTTTTAAATTATTTTACCCCTGATATTCTCCGCAATTTAGAGGGCCCAATTACATTCCTTCATTGCAGTAATCCCCACAATATCAGAAGAACTGAAGGTTCAGTGGGTATCCACTGATCCCACGACCAAGCCAATTTCCTTTTTTACATTCAGAAACTGGAGAGCAGATGTCAGCTACCGGCTTCTGGAGGACAAAGGCCAGCCCTGCAGGTGTCTGCTTTTCTGCTGTAGTGCGATGAGTCTGACTATTATTATTATTATTATTATTAAGGAGTCAGTGTGGTCCAGTGGTTTAAGTCCAGTACTTGTAAGCAGAAGGTCATTGGTTCATATCCCACTACTGCCACTGACTGACTCACTCTGTGTGACCCTGAGCAAGTCACTTAACCTCTTTGTGCTCTATCCTGCGGATGAGATGTTAAATCAATGTTCTATTGTAAGTGACTCTGCGTATAATGCACAGTTCACAGCCTGCCTTTGTAAAGCGCTTTGTGATGGTGGTCCACTATGAAAGGTGCTATATAAAAATAAAGATATTATATATATGCATGCTCATCAGTATCACTAGAATACGTCATGAAAAAGAAAAGTAATTGTTAAACTGAAAACTCACGATTTTAATAATTAGCTACTTATTAAAATAGTGTTAATATATTAATAATACATAATATTCAAATCAGTGAGGTGGTAACAACTGCCACAGCTTTTAATAATGGTCCTCCCTTCCTCCTCGTGTTGAGTGAATGACAGTCAACTCTAATAAAAGGTGCTTGTAATTGCACTGGAGTTCTGCTGTTTGGATCTATATTACAGGGCATCGATCCAGCTTCGCTAAGGGGGATGTTGTAACGATTAGCGCTGCCGTTTAATTGGATTCCTTAGCAAAAAGTAACCCACGTGGTGCCGTAGAGATTTGCCTTTCTCTCCTCACCAGTAATATGTTGGATTTGTATCTAATATGTAGTGACAAGTCATGTGTAAATGCAAAACCTTCCCTGAGCTTCTTATTACAAACGGTGATCTGTAATTACTTCAACGCTGGTTTACCTGAAACTCTGATACATCGAGTTACACTGTCAGTGAATCCTTCCACAGCAGTGTACGTTTTCTCAATTGAATAAGATAAGTCTACTTCATCCGTTAATGAAATCTGATCTGAGCTCTTCTGCCCTTGGTCAGGTTTCAGGGTGAAGCCTGCAGGATCCAAGAGTGGAAACCCAGCTGATTCCCAGTTACTGAGTGATACCCTGGAGTTAAGTGGTGGTTTGCAGTTATGCAGTTGAAGGCAAAGTGACACATGTTGGTTTAGTAACAGACATCGAGAAGCAAGCAGCGCATTCTGAATGACGTGAAGATTAGGACGTACTTTGCTTAAAGCCCAAGTTGTTTAGATTGTGGTTAGATCATCTTTTTAATGTGTAGTGCCCTGTACAGTCTGAATTTTTTTTTTAATTTGTTTTACTTTTTTACAAAGTGTCCTGAGCACACTTTTAAATAAACTGTTTAAAATATGAATTCATGATTATTCTTTTTTTTTAATCAGTAAAATAAACATAGTTAAAAAATCAGTAACCAATCCAATCTGCCAGTTCTATTGTCTTGATTTAAGAGTATACTTTAAAACAGGGTGAAGCATCCCCATTGGCAGCCTGTTTAAACTGTTCTGGAGGGATTTGTGACCAGTCCACAAACGTCAATAGAAGCCTGTTTTGAGACAGTCCCTCGTGAAACAATCGCCATTCGTCATGTATTAAATCCGGAAGCACCTGCCAACCAAGCACCTGCAATCAACCCCCTCCTGCAAAATACTGTTGGATCTGATGCCTTCTCAGTAATCTGGCTGTTTACTAGGGGAGGTGCTGCTACAAAGTATTTGTCAGCAGGTGTAAATAAATCAAAATACGTGAGTACCAATCAATCACAGTTAACTTCCGCATTGAGTGTTTTAAAAGCCGATTGAAGCCAATTTTCTTCTCATTGGGGGTGGTGAAATTTGTACTGAGGCCGTAAACTGACAATGAAAATATTTTGCGAAACTAGCAACTGATTTGTCACGTACATATCAAAAGGATAAACAATCAGATGTAAATGAGTTTTAGTTAGTTTGACACGACAGGATCTATATTAAATAACCCGGTCAGATTGTTATTGGTTGATACTCAATAATTGTGCAAGCCAGGGAAACCGAGGGGCCGCATTGTTTTGTGATGAATAATTAACATGTTTTATTCAATTTAATAAATACGAAACAACTTGAAATGTGTAGAAAGGTATGAGGAGAATCGGCACACCCCTACTATCAGCATATCGTGTCAACTTTGCATTGTGGATCCTGCAAAAACAGTGCATGAATGTCTGATTTTAGAAGTTAAGTTCCTATTCACCTGGTGTTTACACCCATATTACCCCAAATAAATGTAATAGGTAAGTCTCTATACCCTACTCAAGAATACAAGCCAAAACGGTCAGCTTACATTGGTCATATGTAACCCTGTAAGCATATGTCGGCATGGTTAAATGCAGTACACACTGCATGAGGCATAATGAACACTCTGTGACCCTGCAAAACCAGCAGACTGTGAAACTCAGTAAGGGCTCAAACAACCAGACTCGGGATGTGCAAACAGAAAGCAGGGGGCTGAATATCGGCTCATCATCCTATTGTCTTGTTCTGCTGGAAATGAGATTCAGGATCTACAGCTGCTGATTGTGCAGAGTGACACGTGCACAACAGACCTCAACGTGCAGGCCATTGTTCTCAGTGAACACAAATGTCATTTACCTCATTTCCATTTACCTTAAAAGATATCTCTTTGATATGGCCTTTCACTAGTGAGCAGTTTGGTTTTCTTTTACTGCTATATATTTTTGTAAAGTGTCCTGGGAAGCTTGCGCATGAAGAACGCTATGTAAAAAAAATTGGTATGATTATATATATATATATATATATATAGTCTAGAGAAGCGGTCATTCAATTGTGATAAAATGTGGTTGGTCTGGACATACTTTAGCAGAAACTATTGTGAGCAGCAGAATCTGACCGTTCATGAAGGCAGCTGTCCATCTGTACATTTATACAGTGGGTTTGGACATGTGGATCTACTCTTTCCATATTAGTGATGGCTCTAGGATATACAGTAACCGGCATACTTATACATTGTTGTGACTTTTTGGTCTCACTACATCTTGTAGGCAGGGCTTATCACAAACAATTACAAAAATCGAGCTTTCTACCAATGCCGAAGGGAAGCAGGGGGCTTGCTTATTTTTTCAGTTGTGATGAAACTTGGTAAGGAAATTCTTTAGCATGGATATTGACACCCTCTAGTAATTCCAATTCAATTAGCAAGCAGTGTCGATAAATGAGGTGTAAGTTTTTTGGTCCATAGCCCAGGCAATTTATGTATTTTTTTATTTTATTTTTGTATTTATTATTGTTTTTAGTTTCTATTTGTCAAGTGATAGGTTGGCATAAATTTAGCTATATCAATTTAAATAATGGTAAATGATAAATCTCATAACATTTAAAAAGAAATGTAATATTAAACTGAGCTGCTTATAGTTTTAATTGACCTTGTGATATAATTTTCAATTCTTACAGGGTGAAGTGAAATTGCATCAAAGGAGTTTCTGTGCACCTCTTACACACTGCTCATCACATCGAGTGCCTGAGTTGTCATGAATTTCCTCAGAAGACGCCTCTCGGACAGCAGCTTCGTGGCTAACCTGCCCAACGGCTACATGATGGACCTGCAGCGGCCCGAGAGCCCCACCAGCTCTCCCGTTTCCCCAGCAACGGAGCGCAAACAGCAGCAGCAGCCACCGGCCTCAGCTCCACCCACTGGGGGCGGCTTCCTCAGCTCTCTGTCCAATGCAGTGAAGCAGAGCACACAGGGCACGGCCGGACAGGCGGAGCCACCAGCGAACACCACACCCATCGTACGCAAACCCAAGATCCTGCTGGTCATCGACGACACGCACACTGACTGGTAAGCACTCGTTGAGCTTTAGTGTGGACAGGTCTGTTTTCAAAGTGCAGAACTGGTAATTACCATGCTTACCTATAGTATACCATGCTTGCACTATGCTTGATTACACTTTGCTGTGCTTTTTCTGTGGGAAACTTTTATAAGAGATGAAAGTGTTCATTGCTGTTCATCTTAACTTATGAATGAATGCGTCATGTGTGTAAGGTGGCACATTTAGTGTATGCACTTCATTGTGACACAGGGATGCATTGTTTTTATTCACAACTGTCAGATAATATTCTTTTTAAAATCATCTCCTTTGACTACTTAATTTCTGCATATTTGTTTATCGTCCAGTAAATGCATGTTGTTCTTGTTGTGAACCCTGCTCATGCCAAGTTTCTTATCTTGAGTCTAGAGCTGACCAATTATTTGAAAGTTCAGATCAAATATATATATAAACTGAAATATCTTGCTTGCATAAGTTTTCAACCCCCACACATTAATATTTGGTAGAGCCACCTTTCACTGCAATAACAGCTTTAAGTCATTTGGGGTAAGTATGTACCAGCTTTGCACACAGTGTCGGAGTGATTTTGGCCCATTCTTCTTGGCAGATTTGCTCCAGGTTGTTCAGGTTGGTTGGACGACGCTTGTGGACCGCAATTTTCAAATAGTGCCACAGATTCTCAATGGGATTGAGATCAGGACTTTGACTGGGCCACTATAGGACATTCACCTTTTTGTTCTTGAGCCACTCCAGTGTTGCTTTGGCTTTGTGCTTGGGATCATTGTCCTGCTGAAAGGTGAATTTCCTCGCAAGCTTCAGTTTTTTAGCGGACTGAAGCAGGTTCTCTTGCAGTATTTCCCTGTATTTTGCTCCATCCATTCTTCCTTCAATTTTAACAAGATGCCCAGTCCCTGCTGATGAGAAGCATCCCCACAGCATGATGCTGCCACCACCATACTTCACTGTAGGGATGGTGTGTCTTGAGACATGGGCAGTGTTAGGTTTGCTCCACACATAGCGCTTTGAGTTTTGGCCAAAAAGCTCTATCTTGGTCTCATCTGACCACAAAACCTTTTCCCACATTGCAGATGGGTCACTGTCATGCTTTCTGGCAAACTCCAGACATGCTTTCAGATGGTACTTTTTGAGTAACGGCTTCTTTCTTGCCACCCTCCCATACAGGCCAGTGTTATGCAGAGCTCTTGATATGGTTGACTGGTGCACCATTACTCCACTCCCAGCCACTGAACTCTGTAGCTCCTTCAAAGTGATTGTTGGCCTCTCTGTGGCTTCTCTCACAAGTCTCCTTCTTGTTTGAGCGCTGAGTTTTGAGGGACAGCCTTTTCTTGGCAGTGCCTGGGTGGTGTGATGCAGCTTCTACTTCCTGATTATTGATCCAACTGTGCTCACTGGGATATCCAAACAATTGGATATTATTTTGTACCCTTTCCCTAATCTATGCATTTGTATTACTTTATTTCTAACTTCTGCAGAATGCTCTTTGGTCTTCATTTTCCTTGAGATTCACAGCCTGACCAATGATCCTTTAACAGTGGGGTTTTTATCCAGAAAATGTGACAGCAACTTTAATGGTTCACAGGTGGAAGCCAATGGTAAGGTAACTGTGTCCTCGTTAGGGCAATTTCTTTCATCGGTGTAAACTGGGAGCTTCCACAGCACAGGGGTTGAATACTTATGCAAGCAAGATATTTCAGTTTATTTTTCTTAAAACTATTTCCCAACATAAAACCAATGTCACCTTACAATAATTGATTTTGAGTTTCAGTGTTTTAAAATAAAATATCAAACAGAACGAAATTTCAATGTACCATTTGTAATTCAGTAATATGAGAGAATTGGTCAGGGGTCTGAATACTTTTGCAAGGCACGTGTGTGTATATATATATATATATATATATATATATATATATATATATACTGTGCAAAAGTTTTAGGCAGGTGTGAAAAATGCTGTAAAGTAGAATGCTTTCAAAAATAGACATGTTAATAGTTTATATTTATCAATTAACAAAATGCAAAGTGAGTGAACAGAAGAAAAATCTACATCAAATCCATATTTGGTGTGACCACCCTTTGCCTTCAAAACAGCATCAATTCTTCTAGGTACACTTGCACACAGTTTTGAAGGAACTCGGCAGGTAGGTTGGCCCAAACATCTTGGAGAACTAACCACAGTTCTTCTGTGGATTTAGGCAGCCTCAGTTGCTTCTCTGTCTCTTCATGTAATCCCAGACAGACTCGATGATGTTGAGATCAGGGCTCTGTGGGGGCCATACCATCACTTCCAGGACTCCTTGTTCTTCTTTACGCTGAAGATAGTTCTTAATGACTTTCTCTGTATGTTTGGGGTCGTTGTCATGCTGCAGAATAAATTTGGGGCCAATCAGATGCCTCCCTGATGGTATTGCATGATGGATAAGTATCTGCCTGTACTTCTCAGCATTGAGGAGACCATTAATTCTGACCAAATCCCCAACTCCATTTACAGAAATGCACCCCCAAACTTGCAAGGAACCTCCACCATGCTTCACTGTTGCCTGCAGACACTCATTCATGTACCGCTCTCCAGCCCTTCGGCGAACAAACTGCCTTCTGCTACAGCCAAATATTTCAAATTTTGACTCATCAGTCCAGAGCACCTGCTGCCATTTTTCTGCATCCCAGTTCCTGCGTTTTCGTGCATAGTTGAGTCGCTTGGCCTTGTTTCCACGTCGGAGGTATTGGCCGCAAGTCTTCCATGAAGGCCACTTCTGACCAGACTTCTCCGGACAGTAGATGGGTGTACCAGGGTCCCACTGTTTTCTGCCAATTCTGAGCTGATGGCACTGCTGGACATCTTCCGATTGCGAAGGGAAGTAAGCATGATGTGTCTTTCATCTGCTGCAGTAAGTTTCCTTGGCCGACCACTGCGTCTACGGTCCTCAACGTTGCCCGTTTCTTTGTGCTTCTTTAAAAGTGCTTGGACAGCACATCTGGAAACCCCTGTCTGCCTTGAAATTTCTGCCTGGGAGAGACCTTGCTGATGCAGTATAACTACCTTGTGTCTTGTTGCTGTGCTCAGTCTTGCCATGGTGTATGACTTTTGACAGTAAACTGTCTTCAGCAACCTCACCTTGTTAGCTGAGTTTGGCTGTTCCTCACCCAGTTTTATTCCTCCTACACAGCTGTTTCTGTTTCAGTTAATGATTGTGTTTCAACCTGCATATTGAATTGATGATCATTAGCACCTGTTTGGTATAATTGTTTAATCATACACCTGACTATATGCCTACAAAATCCCTGACTTTGTGCAAGTGTACCTAGAAGAATTGATGCTGTTTTGAAGGCAAAGGGTGGTCACACCAAATATGGATTTGATTTAGATTTTTCTTCTGTTCACTCACTTTGCATTTAGTTAATTGATAAATATAATCTATTAACATGTCTATTTTTGAAAGCATTCTTACTTTACAGCATTTTTTCACACCTGCCTAAAACTTTTGCACAGTACTGTATATACACAAACTTTTACACAGAGAGCTGGAGACATAAGATGACATCATTATTTAAAATATGTCATACAGAGGACCACCACCAGATGTCACTCTATCCCAATGTAATAAACTGTCTGATAAGATCAGCCTACCATTGGTACCAGTTGTACTGCATTCGATTCTGAGACAGAATCTGATACAATAATCAGAATACTGTAGAATGATCTCATAACAGAAACATTCATGACTCAGCAACTCGCTTACGAATTAAACACTGACGTTATCATTAGAAAAAAAGAGTTGATATTAAGTTGCAAAGGTTGACATTGTTGTAAATTTGTTATATGAAAATTCCTCTTTATTCTTAGTTTTCAACATCTATGACATCCATACAGACAGTATGAAAGGCTAAAGATATATATATATATATATATATATATATATATATATATATATATATATATATATATATATATATATACACTACCGTTCAAAAGTTTGGGGTCACTTAGAAATGTCCTTGTTTTCCATGAAAACATACATGAAATGAGTTTGCTTTCGTCAAAGAATCCTCCATTTGCAGCAATTACAGCCTTGCAGACCTTTGGCATTCTAGTTGTCAATTTGTTGAGGTAATCTGAAAAGATTTCACCCCATGCTTCCTGAAGCACCTCCCACAAGTTGGATTGACTTGATGGGCACTTCTTACGTACCATACGGTCAAGCTGCTCCCACAACAGCTCAATAGGGTTGAGATCCGGTGACTGTGCTGGCCACTCCATTATAGACAGAATACCAGCTGACTGCTTCTTCCCTAAATAGTTCTTGCATAGTTTGGAGCTGTGCTTTGGGTCATTGTCCTGTTGTAGGAGGAAATTGGCTCCAATCAAGCGCCGTCCACAGGGTATGGCATGGCGTTGCAAAATGGAGTGATAGCCTTCCTTCTTCAAGATCCCTTTTACCCTGTACAAATCTCCCACTTTACCACCACCAAAGCACCCCCAGACCATCACATTGCCTCCACCATGCTTGACAGATGGCGACAAGCACTCCTCCAGCATCTTTTCATTTGGTCTCGTCTCACGAATGTTCTTCTTTGTGATCCGAACACCTCAAACTGTCTGTCCATACTCAGATTCGTCTGTCCATAACACTTTTTCCAATCTTCCTCTGTCCAGTGTCTGTGTTCTTTTGCCCATCTTAATCTTTTCTTTTTATTGGCCAGTCTGAGATATGGCATTTTCTTTGCAAGTCTGCCTAGAAG
The DNA here is from genome assembly GCA_030684275.1 of Acipenser oxyrinchus oxyrinchus. Lineage (NCBI taxonomy): Eukaryota > Metazoa > Chordata > Actinopteri > Acipenseriformes > Acipenseridae > Acipenser > Acipenser oxyrinchus. Next base: position 33,045,721 of record CM060256.1, read on the forward strand.
GCCAGCATCCCGAGTCGCCTTTTCACTGTTGACGTTGAGACTGGTGTTTTTGGGTACTATTTAATGAAGCTGCCAGTTGAGGACCTGTGAGGCGTCTGTTTCTCAAACTAGACACTCTAATGTATTTGTCTTCTTGCTCAGTTGTGCACCGGGGCCTCCCACTCCTCTTTCTATTCTGGTTAGAGCCAGTTTGCGCTGTTCTGTGAAGGGAGTAGTACACAGCGTTGTTCGAGATCTTCAGTTTCTTGGCAATTTCTCGCATGGAATAGCCTTCATTTCTCAGAATAAGAACAGACTGACGAGTTTCAGAAGAAAGTTCTTTGTTTCTGGCCATTTTGACCCTGTAATCGAACCCACAATTGCTAATACTCCAGATACTCAACTAGTCTGAAGAAGGCCAGTTTTATTGCTTCTTTAATCAGCACAACAGTTTTCAGCTGTGCTAACATAATTGCAAAAGGGTTTTCTAATGATCAATTAGCCTTTTAAAATGATAAACTTGGATTAGCAAACACAACGTGCCATTGGAACACAGGACTGATGGTTGCTGATAATGGGCCTCTGTACGCCTATGTAGATATTCCATTACAAATCAGCCGTTTCCAGCTACAATAGTCATTTACAACATTAACAATGTCCTCACTGTATTTCTGATCAATTTGATGTTATTTTAATGGACAAAAAATTTGCTTTTCTTTGGAAAACAAGGAAATTTCTAAGTGACCCCAAACTTTTGAACGGTAGTGTATATATAATACACACTTAGGCATTGCATAAATTTGTCTCATTTGGTCCTTATGCTACTGTTGGCCTGAATTGAATTGCATTACACTGAACTGAAAGCAGGTGGCAGTCATGCACAACATAACGATTTTGTCTTCTAAATCTAAGTGTACAGTATTTTATTTATTTATTTCTTGCATTTATATAGCACTTTGTATACAAAAGTATCACAAAGCACTGTACAGTACACAGAAGAAAAAAAGAACAAACCACAATACATTTGTATAGCACGTCATACATTTATACATGCAGTGTACGAAGCGGTTATTTTAATATTTCCCTGAGATGCGTGGGGTGGGGACAAAGGATCCTGGTTCCTGGTCCATCTCCTGCATCTCCAGTTCTGGTTTCATTGTTTTATATTACAATTTTTCACAAATATGATTTATGACTGATTACAAAAAGTACTTAAGAACAATAAGAACAAACGCGTAATTAATAGTTTGGACATATTTTGACAAATTATTTAAATAATTGACATGGAATAAGCATGTTTAAAAACGGAATATGAAACAGGAAATCTTTACTGTTGTTTAAGGGCTCCCAGTCTGCCAGCATCACTCTGCAGCAACCTTTCCAAGTGTGAAGTGTGACCAGGGGGCCAGGGAGCTGTACATTCTCAAAGCATCTGAAAGATCACTGCAGCTGATTAACCAGAGTGGGTTTGAACTGCAGTACAACACAGGAAGTGATTTAGATACCAGGAAGTAGCAGATACGGTACATCTTTTCTGTGTTTTTGCTTCCTGGTATCCCTAATCACTTCACTCCAATCATCCAGTTCTAGTAATCGAATACTAGAACTGGATAATTGGAGTGAAGTGATTAAGGATACCAGGGATAGCCTGTGTTACCAGTAATGTAACACAGGCTAGGGCAGCCAAGGTATCTTTTACAGGATTAAGAGCTTCCGCCATCTAGCGCCCTGCAACAGTGGAAGTGATTGGGTATCAGGAAGCTTATCCCTTCTGAACATTTTCCATAGTAAAAGCACAACAAAGTGTAATAAAGCACAGTGAAAGCATGATAAAGCATTGTAAAGCACATGGAGGTATGGTAAAGCATATTCATAAACATGACAAACCTGGGTAACCTATGGTAAATGCATATTATAACCATGGGAAATCTACAAAATAGCGCAAAATAACTTTTATAGGGGCTAAACTGCTACATCCTGTCACCTGTGCTGCAAGTCAGTCGGGTTCATGTCTGCTGAACCGCTGCAGTGTGAGTTTGAACTGAAACACATGAAGGGGGTAGCAGCATGACCAGTGGTAATGTTGCTAGTGCTGACAAATGTACTTTGTTCACAACTGAGAAGACTACTTCACTATTTCACATACTGTTCAGGTCCATCATGATGACCTACTTTTTTATGACAGCAGAGAGCCTGTTCTGTTGAAGTCTGACGCCTAATATAATGTATGTGTGTGCGTTTTTTTTATAACATACATACAGGGGGATTCCAGGCAATTTAAAAATAGATTGATGCACACCTCACCACAGTCTACAAATATACACAGCCATGGTCTCCAGCAGGTAAAAAGCGATATTCAATGCAAGTGTTTGGAGATCTGGAAACCCTGTGTCTACAGTGTTTCGTTCCATTTGGGAACTGGCAGATATTTAACTAAAACACCAGCTCTGACAGATTTAGCACCTCTTTGTTGAAAGCTGCCATGGAACTTGCACCCCAGTCCAGTCCTTTGCTGCAAAGCGGTTGGGAAAGTTTTATGAGCTGCTGTTAACCTCTCAACAGCCTGACGCTTTATTTAACTCAACAGTGTGCTCCATTGTGGGTCTCTAGCTCTGCAGAGAATGACCATAACTGTTCCGATGGACATGCTTTGCTGCGCATCATTCCTGCAGTAAAGCCAGCAATGCTTCTGCAAGGGTGTGGCAGGCTGGCTCGCAGTGGTGAATTGATGACGTCACGGACCAGGAAGAAACTGAATCACAAAACAATGGATGGGCGGGTGAAGCTGAGTGCAACGGCACTCAGCGTATTTATTAACCAAAACAAACAAAACAAAAGATTTAAACAAAACAGAAAACAAAAAGGCGCATTGGCCAAACAAATAAACAGACAAACAAGTAAGTGACGTGCTGGCTAAACCAGCACGTTTTAGCAATGTTTTCTTGTACCTCTCTATCTCCCGTACTTCCTCTCTGCATCCAACACTCAACACCGCAGCACGGACAGCTGTCGGTTCTTATACTCTGGCCGAGGGTTAACTAGCTATTAATTATCTTATTACCCTTGGCCACAGTCTGCAGCGTTTGGTAAGGATGCATGACTGTCAGCTAGTTAAATAATCAGTAGCTGATCAGTCATGCATCCTCACGGGTTTTAAATATACATATAAAAGGCGGCGCTTTTACCCCGCAAACAAAAATACAAATAATAATAAATAGGGGCGGGACACTCCGCCACAAAGGGCCTCTTTTATAAGCACTAGATCTATTATCATTTCTTCAGCTGAAGATCTTTTGGTTCTTGGCTTGTATTTTATACTTGGATAAGTCAAAGTGTCTTGATAGAAGTAATACCCAGCGCCATCTAGTGCTCAAAATATAAAGACTATGGAGAGCAGCTAGAACTGAAGAGCAGCTCCAGAACTCCTTGTCAAATCACCAAAAAACAATATGTGAGCAATTTCATGAAGAACCATGGATCATAAATGGGTTAGTAGACAGGAAGAAGTGTAACCCATGAAAAACTTTCTAACAGTCAGGAATGCAATGATGCACATGTCACAATATAAACGTATGGCAATATGGCATGCATCACGATGCATGTGAGGGGCTACTTGTAGGATGCATCATACGATCAAACAGTCATTTTAATGACTATTTTGTTAAATAATTGAATTAGCTAAGGAGAGTATGTATTTTAACTATAGACCACACCTATTCTTATTCAAGAACCACTTGGTGATCTACAGTGAGCTATGCTGTGCTTTTGGTCTTCACAAGACAAATCATACATACCTCTATTAAGATACAGTATATCATGTAAAGAAAGTATCGCGATTCATCGATATGCGATTGATCGTTACTCCCCAACTGATGATGATGATGATAATTTGCATTTAATAAAGTTAATAAGAGGCTAGAAGGCTTTACAGAACTGTCTTAGTGGTGCTGCAAGTTCTGCACAACTTGGCTTCACACAGTAAACTAACATCTCTTCTGATTTATTCATTCGTTGGGACACTGACACACTGTAGCCTGTCAACTTCTACATTCAGTGACTGACTTCCTGTGTATCATGTTAGCAGTAATTCCAATCCATTAACAGTGTGTCCTTTTCCAGTTAATGTCCGTTCACTTTGTCATTTTTTGGAAAGGAGCTGAGGAAGACGGAAAGGTGAAGAGAGAATAGGGGCAAAAAAACCTAAATTCAAATAGCACTTGAAGCCACGCTTGCATCTTCTGTGTATCAGCCAATGAGGATCTACCTAATGTGACAAAATAGACAATTCGAATAAATTTGAAACTTCAAGTAACTTTAAAAGCTTCAGATTGTGAATATTGTGTCAGATATGTCCTGTACAGCTATCTGAGTCTCTCTTTTTTTTATCAAAACCTAGTTGGTATGCTCGAAGCTTTCTGAATAGCTGAACGCAGTGCGACATACTGTACTGTGCTGTCGGTAGCTCGGCTCTCCATGGTAACCATAAAAAAAAGCTAATCCCAAAATATTTGAAGTGCATTGCAGTCCTTTGATATCATTCTTTAATAGGATGTAATTACAGCAGGATAATAGGATTCCTTCAACTTGCATATCTCCAAAGAGGCACAGTGTGTCTCCCCTGGGTTACATGAAACCTATTTACTGTAATTACTGAGGACTTCAAGGGTTCCTGAGCTCGTTGGCTTGCATTGTCATCTGATCTCCTTCCTGACACTCACCTGCACACTTCCTAATGCGCTTATAATTTAGCCAACAAAATAATTAGGCTGACTAGATTTCCAAAGCTCAGAACAGGGACACATAGATTCAAAATAGTTCTTGCTTCTTATTCGAATATAGTGCTTTTTGCACTATTACTGTATTCACATTAAACTAATATAAAACAACAACCTCTGACCACTGCTCAACCACTTCCCTTTCCAATGTGTGGCAACGTGTAACTACATGTTCTAAGCATATGTACTGATATTGTTACCCTTCATTCCTATCACGTTGCATGCTTTTCATTTAGTATAGTAACCTAAAAGAAAAATATTATTCTGGAACCATATATTAATATGATTGGCGATTTGTTTAATGCAAGGAGTGCTAACTGGCTTTGTTGCAAACAAGGACTTTTTAAAGTTTGGGGGGAATGTCAGAACAGCAGGACATTTGATGGGAAAAGGGGGCCATCCTTAAAAACAGTTGGGATACCCTAAAAATAATTGTAAATAGGTCTTACCTGTGCATTTCTGTTCACTATATATTTTTCACTGTAGAAAGAAACGTGTTAAAGCAGGCACATGTTTTCATTTTTTAAATCTGATATCTGCTACTGCAGTCTCTGTTTGCAAGTCTTCCTTTCAAGGACTTCCTTTGTCATTTCACCTGGAGGGTTAAATTCTCCCCACCCCTTCGACCACATCTCTCCTGTTGTTAACCAACCAGCTGCTTCCCCTGTTGATTGATGTGCTTTGCAGCCGATAGCGTTCTTTGACCCTGAAGACAAGGTGAAATAAAATTGGAAGTGAAACAGAGTGAAAGGCAAGCTGACTTACCCAATGTAGTGGCTGATCTCATGTTTTTATATATACAGTCTTGTTGTTTGCTGTAACATTTGAGACCTCAGTGGCAGGAAAGGTTTTATGGTATTATTTCATAGCTACAATCAAATAACTATTAATTCTGGTTCTCATTATCATTTTTAATTGAAATGTGAGAGTTTGTTTGATCCCCTGCGCACACTGAACTCTAGCTTATATCCAAGGGAAATCTCCCTGCATTAATGTTTCTAATTATCCTTTTGATAGTTGTCTATAGCTACTACTGATTTCAAGTGGCTTTGCCTCGCGTAATAATTTCTTAAACCATATTTGTTGTGTAGTTCCATTCACTTCCAGAAATGCATGTTCTAGTAATCGTGGATTTTCATTTTGAAATATGATAGCTAGTACTACAGTACACCAGGTTGAAGGAACATTCTCAGTTTGTTTGCTTTAATTTCAGGAAGTCTATTATGGTTTCACTTCCTAGGTCATTTTACCTTTGCCTTCAGGGTCAAAGAATGTCATTCAATAAGGGAAGCTGCTGTTTGGCTAATGACAGGAAAGAAGGGATTTAAGAGGTGGGAACAGTTTCCCTCTTCAGGTGAAATGTCCAAGGATATACAAGAGAGATTTATCGACCCATGTGTACTGAAAGATGTCAAATAACATAATAATTAAATGAAACATGTGTTTCTTTAAAAACTGCCCATTTAATATCTGTGAAGCAAAACTGAGCAGCTGGGATGTGAGGGATTATGTTGTTAGCTGCAACGATTTTAAGGCTTCATTTACAATCCATCCCCAATTGGATGAATTTAATACCCATAGATTTCCCTGTGGTATTAGGGACAGCATTCTCACCATGCCATCTTTCATTTTGCACAAATGCAGTTTCACAACTATTCTAAAATGTGCTTAATCCATGGTCACAAAATAGAATCAAGTCTTTCAAAACCAAGGCCAGTTTCAGACGGATGCTCTAGAGGTGTGCCAAACTCAATTCAAGCACAACATTTGGACTAAGTCCCAATTAAGTACATGAGTAGAGCGCCGCCTGAAACAATTCAGTTTGCCTTGACGCTCTTTTGACGCTAGCACGCCTTCCTCTGCCGCTCCAAGCAGCTCTGCTGCACCTCGGTTTCATAAGGAGCTCCAGCAGCGAACTGAACTAAGCTGCACTTAATGGTAATGTACACAAATGATATACAAATGATATGCTAAAGAGTATCATGTATCCCACAATGCAAATCAATCATGGCAGAGCCCACAGAGGAGCAGCGAGCCAGGGGCCGTATTCTTGAAAGTCTTCTTAAGACAAAACTTAAAGTTTGTAAGAAAATAGTTAAGATCTTCCTAAGATTGTTTTTAAGTTCAATTCTTCCATTTTTCTTACGATTGTCCTAAATTTCTTCGTAACAACTTCTAAATATTGGTTGTTGTTTTTTTTAAATCCCGAGTTATATTGGCCTAAGGCAAACTGAATTTAAAATACATGTATTGTGATTTAGCTAAACACGCATTACATTTTAATTTATGTATGTATGTGTATATATGTATTTATTTATTGCCGTATACGTATTACAGAGTATTACTAAAATAAATAAATAAACCATGCAAATCAATCCTAGTTTGCATAAATATTACGTGAACGCAGACTTCTGTTAGTTTCATCTGAGCAATTTATTTTGATCCTCTTATACATTCGGGCAAATCTAAACAGAAATAAAACAACAATACAATGACTATTTCAGTGATTGTCAGTGACAAGGTTTTCAACTACATGGGAATGCTGTGTTCTTGTAACTCGACTTAATAGAAATGCAGCTGTAAAAAGTGTATGATAGCCCAACTCCCAGCAGCAGCACTGAGCTCTATTTTTTAACTGACCTAAAATCATGCTTCTTCCTGGGGAATCTGCTCGATCTGTCCTCAGCACTACAGCTTCTGAAAACGGAGATAGCCCCAGTGATTAGATTGTAGTGCGGCGAATAGATCATGGTCTTCTTAAGGGTAAAAACAGTCCCTGAAGACTGAAAACCTTTTAAATTCAGATGTGGTATTATTATTATTATTATTATTATTATTATTTTACAATAAAGGAGACAAATGCCATTAAAACTTGTTTAGCTGTGTGTTTGTATTGTATTAGTTTGACACAAGCGAACTGCACTGTGTAGGCCTACTTTTCTCAAATAACGTAGTTTATTCTTTATAATAACCATGTCATCATTTGTCTACAATGTAATTTTTTTTAAGACACCTTTTGGAATAAGTACAATACGCTTTCGGTTCGCCAGTATGAAACCAACTGTTCATCGAATTTAATGAAGTGCGGCTCTAACACGTACTTAATTTCAATTGAGGTCGGCACGCCTCTGGAGCATCCGTCTGAAACTGGCCTTAGTGACAGTTTCATCACAGTCTCCAGTGTATTCTGTTTTTAAACTTCAGTTGCTGTCTGCTTCATTCAGCGGTTGTGATATCCCCAGTGATAAGCAATCATATACTGCCTCGCAACAAAAGACATTTCTTTACCACTAGAGTTTAGTTGCCAGCATTAAAACAAAAACAGCAGTAAAGGCGCTCGAGGTGGATTGCAGATTCGAGTCCAGGCTATGTCATTGCCGACCATGACCGGGGGTTCCTAGGGGGCAGTGCACAATTGGCCACCATTCAGATCTGTGTTGTCCTCCGGCACTTCAGGTCTGGTGGCTTCGCTGTGGATCCGCAGTGTGGAAAATGACGGCTTGGCAGGAACACGTTTCGGAGGACGCGTGTTTCAGCCTCCGTTTCCCGAGTCACCGGGGGGTTGCAGCGGTGAACCGGGATAAAAATAATAATTGGGCATTCCAAATTGGGGAGAAAACAGGGGTAAAAACCATTGGCGACGACTAAATTAAAAAAAAAAAACAGCGCCTGTGACAGAAGCCTTTTATTTCCACCAATATCAAACCACGGAAAATACAGAATATTATGTTATAAAAGAGCAGAGCAATTGGCATTGGGAATCGTTCAACACATTTAAATTGGAATGAAAATAAACATAATAATGATATGTAAGGATTTTGCCTTGCACTTAGGCAATTGCTGACCCTCCAAAAACTTTACACCTCCTCTTACAAGGTGCAAATCATTGTAGAAGCGAGTAACTAAGAGCTGTATAAAAGCACACATCTTCAGAGACCTGTCATGGGCCTCAGGAGGCTGCTGTGGTACATTTCCTGATATGGCGACGCTTGGCTCTTGTTGAGGACAGGCAGGAAAACCTTTGGAGGAGAAGGGCAGGACGGAGAAGACTCTGCATATTCAATCCCACGGCCACTTTGTTTGGAATGCCGGAGGATGTGGTTATAAGGCATTATTGTCTCACTCTGCAGGCTAGACCTAACTTCACCTTTCATCACCTGGTTGACTGTCCTCCTGGTAACACCAACAGCATTGATTTTCTCCACTATAGAGGACCATAAGGCCTTTTTGGTAGCATAACTGATGTTGGCTGAGGCTTTTCCAAATAACTCAATTTCATGCTGAGTGACCTCAGCCGTAAGGACTCTCGACTCCCCCTGAGAAATCTTTGCTTTTCTGTGCACCAAGACTACTTTGCTGCCCTTCCTCTGATATATTTTTTTGTTTGGTTTGATTTTCGTGCTCCACAAATCTCATACAGCGCCTACTGCCCTCTGTACTGATGCACAGGCGGCATTCATTACGACCCTCATTATCATGATTGCAGCTCATTATTTGTGCTTGTTGAATAATTTGCATGGCTCTTAAGCTTACATAGGCCGCAGTGCAAATTAATTGCCTAGCCGCTAGGCAATTTTGGATTTTGCAGCCGCAATTGTTTGCACTGCGCCTAAATCAGCCCCTATGTATGATAGATTTTCTTCCCCCTATAGAAGTAAAATAAACCATACCGCTCCTGCTTAATTTTACAGGCATGTTGCATTTATAATTTTATGTTGCATTTGTAGTCAGATAGTGTTGAAAGCAGTAGTATTTCTACTAATACAAGCTCACAACCTCTCTCACGAAAGGGATCAAAATTTGAATTTCAGGTTGGGGTCCTCCATCTGGATGCCTAATGTCATGGGGGTGGGGGGCGTTGAGCCAAAGAAGTTTGTGAACCCTTGTATTATAGGACGTGCTTTGGCCTTTTTAGATCCAGGGTTTTAATAAAAAGGTGGATATTTGAGAATGAGATGATCTGTTTTGGAATACATGCACCACAAATCAGTACAGTTTTTTTTTTTTTTAATTTCATTTTGTTAGGCCACAGTAGTTTCTCCGGTTATGTCCTTATTTTTGGTAACCTTGCAGTCCAAGAGCTCTAATAAAACTGCTTTCTAATTGTCTGTGATATGATAACACCTCCATCTGCCTCTGAAGAAGTCTTCGGTCGGCGTGTTTGAAAATGAAATGCCAAACCATGTGGGAACTTGTGCCAGGCAGTAATCCTGTGACAATTTAATAACGAAACAACCCACTGTGGATTAAATGTGTTCATTAGCAGCTGTTTGATATCTTATTACAGGACTGTCTGGGCTGATTTTGGGAAATTCCACTACCTTAACAAGAAAAATCACTTAGAAAAGTTTACCACAGTCTTTCTGCTTGGTCTTCAGGAGGCTGTGTGGTCCAGTGGTTAAAGAAAAGGGCTTGGAACCAGGAGGTCCCCGGTTCAAATCCCACCTCAGCCACTGACTCATGGTGTGACCCTGAGCAAGTCACTTAACCTCCTTGTGCTCCGTCTTTCGGGTGAGACGTAGTTGTAAGTGACTCTGCAGGTGATGCATAGTTCACACACCCTAGTCTCTGTAAGTTGCCTTGGATAAAGGCGTCTGCTAAATAAACTAATAATAATAGTATTATTGCTGTTTTACCATGCTTTTCCCAGTAGTAGTATGCATTTACCATAGTTTACCCTAGTTTGTCATGTTTAATAATATGCTTTACCATACCTAGTTAGTCTTTATACTGCTTACTTATGCTTTGCCATGCTTTCACAATGCTTTGGTACACTTTGCTATGCTTTTACTGCGGCACACTTTTATAAGGAATGTATTTTATATTTTTTATAAAGCGAGTAGCCAGTTGCAAAAGTAAAAAAAAAAATAATGTTCTTTCATTTTGCTACCAGATATCTGATACAAGACAAGGTTAAAGAAATCTCTGCTTTCTGATAAAAAAAGAGTGTTAGAAGAACAAGAAATGGCTGCATTGTGTTTTCAATGGCTTTTCGTAACCGTGTGTTACTCTTCCTACTGCCAGTAATTCTTGTGATTGTGGAGGTGAATGGGTTCAGAGCTTCAGTAATAAGGACACTCCAGTATAATGCATGAAAGGCTGAGGACATTCTGCAAGCAGTCCATAGAACAATGCAACAATGCAAGGCAGAGCAGAAGTGATGAGCTAATTAAACAGGAGGGGGGTGTTACTGTTTAAGCCTTTTCATTTCCCTCCACTGAACTAATGATAATGACTATTCCAAAACAGCCAGTGGTGCACGTACTGTCTTCTTTTCAATTCAATGCGAATCTGGATATTTTGCAAGTTAAAGGTAAAACAAATCGACTGTACAAAATAAATGTCATCACCCAGGTATCATTCACCTTATGAAAGTTTCCCATAGTAAAAGCATAGCAGAGTGTAATAAAGCACAGTGAAAGCAGGGTAAAGCATAGGCAAGGATTGTAAAGACCAGCAAGGTATGGTAAAGCAAATTTATAAACAAACAATGGCAAACTAACCCTTATACAAGTTACTCCATAGTAAAAGCACAGCAAAGTGCAATATTATTATTATTATTATTATTATTATTATTATTATTATTATTATTATTATTATTATTATTTATTTCTTAGCAGACACCCTTATCCAGGGCGACTTACAATTACATTATTTTTACACATTATTTTTACATACAATTATCTATTTATACAGTTGGGTTTTTACTGGAGCAATCTAGGTAAAGTACCTAGCTCAAGGGTACAGCAGCAGTGTCCCCCACCTGGGATTGAACCCACGACCCTCCGGTCAGGAGTGCAGAGCCCTAACCACTGCTCCACAAAATACATGCAATCACAATAAAGCATAGGTTCTACTGTATGTATTTGACCTGAAATCATTTTATTGTCAGCAATCTAACTAGGTAGAGAAACTGTACTCGACTTGAAATAAAGTGCTGAAACGAGACAACAAATAATTTATTATCCTACTGCAAACAATGTGTAAGCTGCTGTCTGTTTACAGTACAGACATGAAACAGAGAGTGGTCCCAGTGTATTAACTGAGGCCCGGAGAGGGTCAAGGATTCTTCTAGATGGTTCTTGTGTCACGGGCTGCAACAGGGAAGCTGCATCTCTGAGAAGGGAGTCATTAAAATTCCACACTCCTCTGAGAGGCCTCTGCGTTCCTGGGAAACCTTGTCTTTTCTCCCCGAAGACGGTCCTGTTCTGTCCAGACACACACAGTCTTGTCTTCTCTTATCCTGGCCCTCTGACACCTTACATTTTTATTGGCCGTGACCTTATACTGTGAGGTCTCATCTGTCCAATCGGCATCAGCTGCAGAGAGCTGGATCACAGTAAAACTCTACTTTTCCAAGCACTTCGCATTAGAATCACCACTGACAAGACACTGTTAAGAGAGATGACTAACTTAGGGCTTCAATAGACTAGTGTGCAACAGATCACCCACTGAACAGAACTGAAAACCGTAGCTGAGAAAGAACAGATCTCACAGTGTGGAAAGAAAATACATTTTCAATATATATATAGATATAAATAGATATATGAATAATATATTTTCAAGTTATATCAAATATGTTTCATATACAGATATATTGTAACGCTATACATTTTAAATTTATGAAACATCTAGACCATATATTAAATATATTGCATATGGGTAAAAACTGTTATATGCAAGGGAAGGATTGTGCTGCTTATAATAAATTACATATTAGAAATCAACCAGTAAGCGTTAAGGATTTGTCAGTGTATCCTATCTTGAGTATAGATGTCATGCCATGGTCAGAACACATGACAGTTCTAAGAGTAATAAAATATCCATTACCCAGATACACGTCAGTTGCGTTTTACCGCCCTTGTATAAAGAATAAAATCAATCCCCATTTTATTTTATATATATATATATATATATATATATATATATATATATATATATATATATATATATGTGTGTGTGTAACAAATTAATGCACTTACCCGTCACACGCGATTTCCGACTCCATCACCAGTTTTCTGATACAAAGCCCATCTCTTCAATGTTACAATTTATCTGAATATCCATCACAGCCTGTGTTTTTTTTTTTTTTTTAAATTCTCTCCAATGCCAAATCAGTCTGTCTTATATTGTGCAGTTACACAGCGCTTCCTCCAATTTCACCTGACGAAAATGCAGCCAAAACAAAGCGAACGAGACAGGCTAGGGTAATGTAACAGTTAATCATTAAACAGTTTTAGATACTATGATGTATTTATTTTTTTATCTGTGATCTTTTGTTAATTTTCATTTTCAAGTGAACTGTGACATTAGGGCCTTATCGAGCACTATATTCTACAATTTTGAATACTGACTTTGGATACTGTTTTAATTCTGGAAACTTTTTTTTTCGGTTTTGCTAAATTGCATTGCCTTTTAGTTTTACGCAGTTCTGTGCATGGATAACATTTAGATTTCATTTTGCTGTTCGGTTGTTAAAGTGAGATTTTACATATTGCTACAGTATGTACTAGATTTAAACGTACATACTGTATTACAGTTAACGTGTTGTCTCTTTAGTTTTGGCAAGTGATATTTTCAGAATCATATCGTTTTCTGATACAAAGCCCATCTCTTCAATGTTACAATTTATCTGAATATCCATCACAGCCTGTGTTTTTTTTATTTTTTTAAATTCTCTCCAATGCCAAATCAGTCTGTCTTATATTGTGCAGTTACACAGCGCTTCCTCCAATTTCACCTGACGAAAATGCAGCCAAAACAAAGCGAACGAGACAGGCTAGGGTAATGTAACAGTTAATCATTAAACAGTTTTAGATACTATGATGTATTTATTTTTTTATCTGTGATCTTTTGTTAATTTTCATTTTCAAGTGAACTGTGACATTAGGGCCTTATCGAGCACTATATTCTACAATTTTGAATACTGACTTTGGATACTGTTTTAATTCTGGAAACTTTTTTTTTCGGTTTTGCTAAATTGCATTGCCTTTTAGTTTTACGCAGTTCTGTGCATGGATAACATTTAGATTTCATTTTGCTGTTCGGTTGTTAAAGTGAGATTTTACATACTGCTACAGTACTGCTAAATGGAAGCCTACTTATTTTAAAACACAGTCCTTTCAGATATGTGTTTTTGATATTGTATCTTTTTTGTGCTCCCTGAAAAATGGACAAGGGTTAGATCGGGCCAAAATGAAATAATCAGATATGCGTCACACGCGTTTACCTGAAGTCAAAAGTTTATTGGGTCGGATATGTGAGTGCTGACTGTACATAAAACATGTACCCCATTGTTGTTTGTTTGTTTATTGTATTTATTTATCAGGGGCACATACAATTATAACATAAGTGTCACTTACATGACAAGCTGCATTGCAATTTCAATTTAGCCAGTAGGCTAAATTCCTTTGACAGTCCCAGGCAGACATTGATGACAACTATAACAATAACCTACTATTGAATATTTGATAAATACATACAACATTAAAGTCATAAATTACCTAAAAGTGCATGACATATCAGCATCTTGCATAATCAAGTTACAGAACAATTTATATAATATACATATCCAATATACACAATTCAAATACATCCTGAATAAATGTAATGAGTGCATAATTGATTATGTTTCAACCAAGCCTTAAGTTTATTACAAAATATTTTAAAATCCCTTAAGAGTTTAATTTCTGAAGGAAGTGAGTTCCAAAATAAAGTACCTCTTATAGAGAGAGCTGTTTGGGCAAATGCTGTTCTACGCCTTTCCACTTTACAATTCCCACATACAGCTTCCCTTGTGAGCCTATTAGTAACTACAGGGAGCTTTTTTCTGAATCCATGGGTGGAGTACATAATCCATGCAAAGTTTTAAATACCATTTTCGCATAAGAAAAGTTGATATTCTGTCTTTGCTTTGCCCATCCCTATCATCAATGCAAATTGCGTGGGAGCAGGATACAGGCCTTGAGTTTCCGGATGAAGTGTGGGAATCCATTCTCAGTAGAATACACTGCTCCTCACTCTGTGCCCGACATGGGCTAACACAATTCAGAATTGTACATTGTCTACATCTGTCAAAAGTCAGATTGGCCAAAATCTACCCAGACATGTACCCCACCTGTGACAGGTGAAAACAAGAACGTGCCTCACTCGTACATTTGTACTGGACCTGTCCTGGGCTGGCTCCGTTCTGGTCATCTGTTTTTGAGAAACACTAAAGTCCTTAAAGTACCCATCGATCCTTCCCCACTTACAGCTCTCTTTGGTGTTGTTCCCATTGATACTTTCTGAACAAAGTTACAATTTGACACCCTGGTATTTGCCACCTTGTTGGCAAGGGACTTGATTTTTTTGTTTTCATTATTATTTGTTTATTTATTTTATTTTTAAATTTAGTAGTCACCAATTCATTTTACCCTGTTTTTTTTCTCCCAATTTGAAATGTCCAATTGTATTTAGGCTCAGCTCACCGCTACCACCCCTGCGCTGACTCGGGAGCGGCGAAGACGAACACACGCTGTACTCCGAAGCGTGTGCTGTCAGCCGACCGCTTCTTTTCACTCTGCAGACCTGCCATGCAGCCAACAGAGTCGGAGGACAACGCAGCTCTGGGCAGCTTAATGGCAAGCCCGCAGGCGCCCAGCCAGTCTACAGGGGTCGCTGGTGCACGCAGTGGAATAGCCTGGACTCGAACCGATGATGTCCAGGCTATAGGGTGCATCCTGCACTCCACGTGGAGCGCCTTTACCGGATGCCTCCCTCGGGAGCCCCCAAGGCACTTGATTTTGATGATCTGAAAGCAAGCTGCCCCACCATCTCCCGTATATTGGGTTATATATTTCCTGAAATTGGAAAAAAATCAAATACACAGGGGATCCAGGGGGAAATTCTTCAAAGCATGGCAACATTTTCTGCTATATGCTGACATACAGACTGACTCCAATCCCATAATCTTAGAAAAGCAGGACACGTCTCTCATCCTACTTCTATTATCTTTCCTTCTTGCAAGATGTTTTTCATCTGTTATTAATTATTATTGTTATATCAATGAAAATTCAATAAAGTTTTTGTTTTATTTTATTTATTTATTTATTTATTTTTTAAGAAAAATACATGTGACAGGGGAGATCTGTGCAGGCTATCGGGCGCATGCATGCTCCCTGGGGGGGTCGGCAGCCCTGTTTGCGATGACATAAAGAGGGGGTCGCTCGGGGCTCATTGCAAGGTACAATCCAGTAGAAGCTCTGACCAGAGAACTAGAGTAAAGAGAACAAAATGATACGGAGAAGGAAGGAAAAAGACAACAGAGACAGCAGACGAAGACAGCCGCTATAGTAAATTGTCCAGTACCCATATAGTGACAATATATGGTTTATACTGGGGAATCTGGGCAACCCCATAAGTGATAGCGAGGGAATAGGAGAGCGTCACTGAAACCCGAGCCTCACAGAATAGCGGAGGCTGCGGGACGCAGCGTGTGGAGCAGCACCTTTTGTTTGGAGTTTTATTACTGGTGTTTATTTTCTCTTTTGCTTCCGCCTTCATGTTTTAGGACTTTTATTTTGCAGCACCAGTGAGTGCTATACAAGAACTGTACAAGCAAACCCAGTATTACCATTGTTGGTATTTAATTCCATAGCACAAGGGTGCCCCCTTGTGATTGCAATAAACCTTGTGTGTCTGTGTGACGTTATCAACTACACCCACACAGCCTACCACAGCATACCATACACACCAACATTCCACTGCATAGGAAATATCACATTGCCTCTCATTTGAGTGCTTTATGAGCACCTCAGTAAAGAGACTTCCTCCAGGCATAACAAGTGAGATTAGGCTAAAAAAGCTAATTCCGATTCACAGGCCAAACAGTCTAGTCTGCCACATTAGGGCTGGTCAGAGAGAGATTGTAATTAGGTGTGCGCCTGAAGTCATATCCTGTGTCTTTTTTTTTTTTTTCTTTTTGTATTTTACAGATGTCAGATCAGAAGTGTTTTCTGTCACTGAGGTCTGGATGAAATGTGGTAGGAAGGATGTGTTTTAAGTGATTAGCTTTACTGTATACTGTGAACAAATGATGTATAATGCATAGAAACGATGTGGTGCTCTGTCTTTTAATTCTCCTGAATTAGATGTGTCTGCGATCAAGGCTAAGGCCGTACCAGATGGAAATATAACTACATCCTACAGCCCAGGTCTTGTCCTGTAACCTCCTCTTCATCTGCTCACCCAAAACCTCATCAAAATGTATTAACCATGCAAAATGGCATCACCGAAGACACATCAAGGCAAGACCCGCAGTGGGCTGGTTTTACTGGAACACGAAGCTGCACTGCGTGACAGCCAGACCTCCTTGCTGAAGTGGAGGAGTGTGGGAGGGGAGCAGCTTGTTTGTTACTAAAACATACCCCAGAGTATTCAATATTATGAAGGAGGGCAGGGAGAATGAGGAGGTTGTATGTTCTGAGGCCTTGAATGACATGTTTGGAGACCGCCTGCTCCTCAAACTAGTGACCTACAAGGATTGTGGTTGCCACAAATAAGAGTATTTACACAATTTAGAACATGAGCTGCCCTGCCAAAAGTATTGAAAACGGAACGAATGCGGGTGTGGATCTTACTGCCTACAGACCCCTAACTTTACTAAATATTTTTATGTCACTGAATAGATAACTCCACAATGGTATTTTGTAAACAAGTGGGGTTATTGGGCAATACATGTCCCACCGCTAGCCGCTCTGTATTCTTAGAAAATGGATAACATTTCAGAGAAGGATCGCACTTTTGAGGTGGACTTTATACCTGAAAACACAAAAGTCACTCACTGGCCACAGTCTGCTGCTTGCACCAAATACAAAACAGAGCATGAAAACTGACTTTGTCCTTTTTTTGTCACATTTTGTCACTTGTCCATGCAATGAAAATGCATTGCGGGCATTTTCAGGAGATTTACAAGCTCATAGACATTCTCTAGTGCTTCATAACATTGCTTCATAATGACATCATCAGTCACGTCCCCACTGGAGCCAGTTAGTAGCAACTCCACTTTATAATTTCGAGTGTAGCTCTCGCACTCAGAATATCAATGACAAAGCATGTGAAACGTTTAAACCACAACATGTTCTGTTAATATCATGTTTTGATCTGTTTTTTATTAGAATTTAATGACTTATAATATGTTTTGAAGTGTTAGGTGGCTACCTCTCTGTTCAGGTTGAGAGTGTACTTTCTCTTACACTCTTTGTATGACAGATCCAACTCGATACACTTGTGGGCCTGACACAGCAGTGATTGAGTGAGAAATACTCTCTCACCTTGAAACATGCACATGCATTACAGTGAGGATGATCTGACTTCTGACAGCACATTTGGAGGTGAAGTTTCTCAGCGGGTGGGTTTTTTTCACAGCTTATCCCCACCACTGATTTGCTGGTTTGTTAGACTACAACGCCCAATGAGTCATGGAGTTTAAGAGCAGATGGGGACGCCCAGGGCTGCTGTGTTACGCATTAGACCACAGTGGATTGTGTAGTACAGTGATATATGAAACATTGTGCCCCTATTGAGTAGAGGGAGCCGGTATAAATAACACTTTGTCTCTTTCATCTTCTCTTCCAGGGCCAAGTACTTTCGAGGGAAGAAACTGAATGGGGAATATGAGATAAGAGTGGAACAGGTAAGTGCCCTGGTATCCAGCGCCAGTTAGCCCATTCCCACCTGCACAAGGTTAGTGTCTAATATGTGCTTAGCTCAGTCTACTGCAGTTAGTGGACACGTTTACAATTATTTAAAAACTTGGTTCCTTAAGACAACTTTACTTTATACTTCAATAACTTGACCGACGCTCAATGTAATCTCTAGTCGTACAAAGGACTGGGGATCACAGAGAGACATGGATTTTTCTCAGCTGTAGCTGAACACGTCACACAACAGCATCCCCTCTGACTGTACCGATGTGTCCGGTACAATACCAGCTGTCTCACTGTGGTACCCGAGCCTCACAACTTGATAGCATGAGCCCAATTCTGAAATCCACTCTGCCCCGAGTAGGCTGAAAGTGACTGTGCTTTGTTGTGATACTATAACCCCTCAAAAACATACAGATTTTAAAACAAACTTCATACTCTCTAAAATCTCACTACAATTTGAAACATATAGTACTGCCAAACAAAAACTTACAATTAATAAATCACAATTAAGGTAAATACAGCTATTACCCCGATAAACTAAACCCCCTCCATAAAATAAAAACTGATCAATTCTGAAAAATATAATACTGCATTCCTCCTTCTAGCTGTAATTTTTTAATGTGTAGTTTGTATAGTTTAAAAACTACCCATAATAATAAGAAGAAGAAGAAGAAGAAGAAGAAGAAGAAGAAGAAGAAGAAGAAGAGTCAAATATAGTATAACTATTTTCATCTGTCAAATGTTGGCAGGTATGCAACAATCACCAGGTTGGCTATTTTCATAGAGTAGTACCACATTTCTCAAATCTGGATCCTGCAGCCGTAAACAGTCCTGGTTTTTGTATTAACCTATACTAGTCTTTGTAGCTAACGTACATCTGATAATAATTGATATATTTTTCATCTATGATGAGCATGCATCGTATCGTGTGGAAGTTAGTTAGACAGAGTAGATCTTTTTGTATTTCTTTGCCTTTGTGCTACTCCATGCTGCATGTTAAAGTCGTTTCATTGTACCATGTTTTGACTTTTTTTTTCTTCATAAACGTAGTGCTCTATCACAGCTTGTACAGCCAGCTGCATCAGGTTTTGCCGTTGGGGTAACATGTTTAATGTACGTGCAGGGCTGTTGGGTAACACCACAAAGGCACTTGAGTCGGCTCTTGAATGATCTGCAAACTTCTTTGCAAAGTGTAGGTGGAGTGGAAGTACCTACAGTGTATAGAGGATATCCATCAATTATAACCATCTCTTGGTAAACAGTATGTAAATCACCACCTTTTACGGTACACTATGTTTCTCCAGTAATTCATGTCAATGGCCAGCTTGCCCTGGACCCAGTACAGAATCCATGTGTTTAAAAACTAGCTTGTTGAAATGAGTCTCTAAAATGACCAAGTGCCAGCATTCAGGCCAATGCTAAATCTGCTTAATACATTAGTAAGTTAACTGTTTCCTCTCTCTGGACGATGTCTGGAATAGACGGGTTACAGGCAGCAGCTGCATTGCATAAAATAAAAGGGTGTGCTCATAGGGGTGTAGTGATTCATAGCATATCGATGAGTCAGAATACTGTCTTTGCATGATGTATCGTATCGTATCGTATCGTATCGTAATAGAGGTGCTGGAAATATTGTTTGTATCCTGGCACCAGACCTAAGGCACAACACAGCTCATTGCAGTTCACCAAGTGGTTCTTGGATGAAGAGTGAGTGTGTTTCATAGTTGGTATGAATGCATACTCTTGCTATCTCCATCGTTAAATGATTGTTTGATCTTCTCATGCATCATACAAGTAGCCTGTCAGGACCATCCCATGTATCGAGATACATATCATATCATGATATTAGGGTATTGGTACACCCCTAACCCTTACTGTGCTGCGAGTTTTCCCAGTTTGTAGGGAGGCTGTGGGCTGGTGCTATAGACCCTGTTGGAGGAGTCAGGTGATTCCTGCATTATAAAAGCAGAGCATCCTTGCTTTAGAAATTACAAACCTGTTATTACCAGAGCTTCGATAGCTTCTTCTGTAATCAACACTTTAATTGAGTTACCAGATATGGTTTTTGGTTCTCCAGAAAACACTAATTAAAATACTGGGAAGACTCTTTTCTGATGATGGTAAGGAAAAGAAACCAATCCAGGCTTTGTACATATTAGAACTAAGCTCTAGGCCTCCAAAGGATAACATAGGATGAAACAATTGCTGTCAGTTTCCGTTCAGAAGAAAGTGTTGCTCCCTGCTGCATGAATAGGGGATGGAAGCAGTCTGTTCCCTTATACAAGTTTATTTTTGCAAGGTATTTACTCAGAGTGTGACAGGGTGGCTGGGTGGTGACGTCACGGCAGAAGCAGGGACGGGAAAAATACTGACACCAGGTAAGTACTGCAGTTAAAGGCACTCGCGCCGTTTTATTTTTAAATAACAAAAAGAAATAAAATATTTTAACAGAAAGAAACTTGCTCACAGAGCGAAATAAAAAGACTAAACAAAACAAATATCTTACACAAAAAAACACATAGGTCAGGCTGGGCAATAGCCTTCACTGTTCCTGTATGTAATGTTTTCTTTTAAGTTTCGTTTTTCTTACCTCGTTCTCTACGCTCCTGTCATACACACCACCCCGAGCGCAGAGAGCTGCAGGCTTAGATACCGTGGCTGAGGGGTTTAACTGGCTAGTAATTATCCTATTACCCCTCGGCCACAATCTGCACGAGTTTATTAATTAAAGTGCTGTGGATGGGGCTACCCATCCATGCTAAACAAAACAAACAAACAAATCGGCTACGCCGCCCTAAATACATATATAACAAAAACAATAACCCAACCCGCGGAGTTTCGCCATCATATTTAATAGATAACTCAATAATAATAATAATAATAATAATAAAATACAAAATACCGTGGGGGCGGAGGGGGAAACCCCGTTCTAAAAATAAACAAATCCGTACAGGGCTGCTCGCCCTGTTACAAAGGGGTTAGCTGATTTTCTGATTAATTGACCCCATACATGAAATATACAAGGATGCAATGCAAGACTGAAAACTACTGCAAGTGCCTGACTTTTTGTCTGCTTTAAAAAGCCCTATGATTCGGATTATGAAACACTCTAGCCTGCAAAACCCTAAGGAACGTCTAACGCATTTTAAAAATGAAATCCAAATGCTTTTTTGGACTCGGTAGGGAGTTAATAGATTTCAGATGCACTGTGAATATATTCTCTGAAGGAGTAGGTGTGGATCGTCTCATTCTGCATAAAGAACAGCTGCTGTTTGCTCAAGGTAACTTTCTTTTTAAATACACGGTAGCAATGCGTTTCTTTTGAAGTTTGTTTTCTTCTTAAAACCTTAAGGGAAGGAATTTCCTCAGCTCTAAAGGAAACTGTCTGCTTCCTTCGAGTCTAAGTTAAGTTCTTTCTGAATTCCTGCAGTGAAATAAAACCATACTTCCAAAAGGAGCCTGGCCCACTTTCGTCACACAGGAACTTGTTTGGGTTGGACCGGCTTGATCCAGAATTTTTTTTTTTAAGAAAAGCATAAATTTTAGTTTTACACAAAAATATTTCTCGTTGGTGGGTTCACTACATTATTCCAGCCTTCATCCTTCTATACACTGTCTGAAGTTTGTTGTACAGTACAGTTAAAAGGTCATTTAAAGAGTACTTGCTTCAATGGCAGGTTTCACAGACCCTGATTAGCACCAGTCTTGAACTACTTAATGTTACTTGATGTAAAATAGTCCCCGATTCGTACTCATCAGCTCTGTTAAACCAGACGCAAATGCTTTTTTTAAACCAGTGGGATTAAAATGTATATAATTAAAAGGAGCAGGTATTTAGATCATTAAAATTGTAGATTCTGATACCCTTCTTTTATATTTCCCTTACCAGGAGTGGAAATAAGACTCCCATTACATAGCAGTTTGATCCATTCCTGGTTTTACAAGGAGTTTAATAAGACACATTTGACCTTGTTACCTTTACACTATGGCTAATCAAGCTCGGAGTAAAACCTGGAATGGGTGAAGCTGCTATGCAGTAGGAGTCTTATTTCTATCCCTGCCCTTACATTTTTTGATGTTTGCAATCCGTTCCGGGTGGCTCTGGGTTCAGCTGCTCCAGCACCCTCCCATTTTTCTGTCTCAGAGGCGACACTAGGACAGCTGTCTAATGCTTGTCTGGGGCTTGTCTGAGCCCTTCACAGCTCTGTGTTTATCACAGCAGCGTTGCTGTATTCCCCTCATAACTGCCTCCAGTCAAACAGTCTATCCAGGAGGGCAAACAGACCTTGAGTTTCCTCTTGCAAATTCCACCTAGCCTCAAAGCACCTTAAATTTAGAAAAATCAATTATATAACAGATGGTCAATAACTAAAAGCGGCATTAAAACCTTGATTCACTGCCTTTTAGTCGCTCAGGAAAGTGTAGCGCGTGCGTGCCAGAGTAATTCTGAGATCGGGTAAGAAATTGAATTGCTTTGGCAGGAGCGACGGTAACCTAAATAGTGTCTTGAAAAAGAGACATGTTGCCTGTTTCCTTGGAGATTTGCTTGAGAGACAGTCACATGACCCAGTCACTGTGTTGAGTTCTCCCCTTACAGCAGTTATTTTGTTTGAGATTACTTATAAGAGACTTTCCAGAATTTACTTTGAAGCTCTCTTTTACAGTGGCGCTGCCAATTTTCAAGTAAAAATGTTTTGGGTTTCTTAGTTTATTTTAAAACCTTTTCAATGGGCTAGCGTTTGTGTCGCAAATCGTACACAAGCTTTCAGACCACGTGTACCTTCATCAGGTGAAAACATTAAGGGCTAAGCGCTAATCTTGCAACATTCGGTAGTGCAGGATTAGAGCTAATCAGGGTCTATGAAACCAACCATTAATGTTTAATGAACTTTCACTTTGCATACCGTTGTGCACAGGAAAATGTTTAACTGAATAGAGGGAAAAAAACAGTTCTTTCTTGGGTAAATAACTTGAGCTGATTTTGTGGGTACATATGGAAACAGGGTCACTATGTCAGTAGATAGCTTTAACCCACTGGAACATTTATAACAGCCAAGAGATTAGACAGTTCCTTCCATTTATCATCATCTTAATGTGGCAGCAATGCAGAGCGACGAGCAAGGGAACCGAAGCTTGGTACAAATAGTGTTCTCAGGCCTTGCCAAGAACATTACACATCATCCACATATTGATCATAAGAGTGTCCGATCTACACTGTCGCAGCTCCAATAATTAATAAAGAGACAAAAAACTCAGAGGATACCTGGGTTTAGGGGTCCCCCAGTCTACCTGTTAAAGGAATGATTACCCCCTCCCCCCGTGTGTCTATGTGCTTGATACTTCAATGTTATATATGTGATGCATGCTGTATACAAGAGACTCAGTGTAGTTGAGTTACACTGTTCTACAGAGTACACTATGGTGATATTGCTAGGGGTATACTAAAGGTGTGCTGGTCTAGGCTGCTCAGGCTTGTGCATTACATATAGAGTGTGTCATTGTGGCAGGGCAAAAGCCCTGCACTTGAGTTTCAGAGGACAGTGTAATAAATGTGTTGGCCAGGGGGTTGGGGGCGCACTAAAGAACAAAAAGGTTCCAGTCTCTGACCAACATCGGAAACAAGGGAACAGAAAGCCCCTATGTGGGTCTCCTGTTAGGAGACAGATAGTTCAGTTGATTGTTTAATTGATGTGCAATTAAACCGGGCACATGATTTAAAAGCCCCTGGCTCAGGCAGCCATGTTCTCAGTGTTTGCACTCAAGCAGGAGAGGGTGTGTCTGCTGGGTGCGGAGACCAAGCTCCTGTTATTCTTGCCTGTAAGAAAAGATGTTTCTTTGTTAATGCTCCAGTGGGAGCTAGGCTTGTGTTTTCTCCTTTCCTTTTGTTTTCTATATTCTTTTCAATAAAAGTGCTCATCAGAGCTTTAATTACATATAGTTGTGTTGTGCTTCCTGACACACACAGCCTGATCACTAGGGCCGCACCTCCACAGTTATACACAGGGTGTGCGTTATATTGTATACATTACGGTAGCGTGTGAGAGAATGCAAGGCCCCTTAACCCATGGAAAGAGGGGGTAGCCGGTTCCCATCACAGAATGACTTCCACCCCGGCCTCTGCACAGCTCCCTTCTCCACAGGCCACACTCCCTCACCCTCAGCTCAGACTGCCTTATAAGGTTCCAGTTTGAGCTGCCAGCGGTTTCAATAACAAAGCAAAGCTGCGCAGAACTCCAGAACTCGTATTGCAGCTCTCAGTGCAGAGACAGCAGTGAGTGACAGACAGGCTAACCATGGCCTCATCCCTCTAAGGCGAATGTCCTCCCCGAGCTAAAGCACCCCACAGAGCCAGAGAGTAAAGATATCACTGCAGCTCCAGCGAGCAGGTATGCCTTCCCCACAGCACTACTTGAGGTTACCGTGTGCTTCTTTTATTGGGTAATTGTGTGTGTGTTTTTTCATTCAGGCTACTTCCCAAGTCAACACCACAGCACTGCCAGGACCTTATACAAGTTTCCACGGTAGATGTGGATGAGCAGTTTACACCCCATCCCTTCTGTCCAAAAAA
Source organism: Acipenser oxyrinchus oxyrinchus (assembly GCA_030684275.1). Classification (NCBI taxonomy): domain Eukaryota; kingdom Metazoa; phylum Chordata; class Actinopteri; order Acipenseriformes; family Acipenseridae; genus Acipenser; species Acipenser oxyrinchus. The sequence continues at coordinate 33,070,731 of CM060256.1, forward strand.
AAAAACCCTACAGTTAAATGATTTTAAATGAACAGCATTTCACCCTCCCATCCCCATTGGTTACACTGTATAGTGGCTGGGTCTAGATCCTCTGTTAAGAGGATAATAGAAGTTAAAAACCACCTCATTTCATGTGTCACCTGTTACAAACCCAAGCCATCAGTTACAGTATGCTACCCTTTTTTATTGAATATCATTTTTAGATTTGTTTTTCAAAATTCACAGGCTAACTATGGATCACAGCCCATAAATGCCTCTAATAACTCTGACTGATAAGACATCACAGGGAGTTCTGAATGTGTCGAACTTGCCCATTGAGAACAATAAACAGTGTTTTTGCTGTACTCACTTGCTCTCCAAGGGACATGTATTTAAAGTAGTGATCCATGAAAACTGCTGGGAGGTGTGGGATTGTGGGGAGAGACTGACTGAATATGAATGTGCCCGGCAAGTTTCAGGGAATAACAGCGACCAAGGAGCTATTTTTAGAGGCGAGGGTAACAGAGTGGAAAAAAGGAGGGATCTTTTAGTTCTTTTAAGTTGTGCTTTCCTCATTGTGCAGCTTCTATTTCAACTAATATTTCCAGAGAGAAACTCAAATATTTATTGTACTGGAATGGGAGAACAAGTGCCAAGAACAACGTGGGCGGTGACGGAATGGGTCTTGGGCCTGTGAGGAATTGATTCACATTTTAATAATACAGTACCCAAGAGAGGGAGGGCAGTATTAAACAAATCCTAAACAGAAATGATCTTGTTAGGGAAAGACCATTAACCTGTCCCCCTACAACACTCTGTCCTTAGTGGATGTATGAATATACAATCACATACAAAGTGGATCTTAAGAAGAATAATACTACATTAATTTAGGCAACTGGAATATTTTACAGTCATACCAAATTGCCTTTTAACCAGCCAAAGGTGCTAAAATGAGGGTGTAATTGAAACCAAATAGGATGTGCTCTATTCTAGCAAAAATTGCCTCTGACGTGACCCTTCAGTGACTGCTGTGCAACACTGATATGTGTCCCCGCCTCCCGTTTCAGTCTCTGCTCAAAACTGCTGATTCTCCCTCACAAAAAGCGGAGTTATTCTGCATGTAATCAGTCTAAATCCGGACTTGCATGTTGACCTAAAAAAACTGGGTGCTCGTTTTTCACATATAGGTTTCAAACCTGATCTCGTCTGGGCTCGCCAAACACCTTCGCAGTTAGAGGATGAAAATATTCAGTCCTGAAATAATTCCAGGTGACTACAAAGCGCTTGTGGTCGGATAAGAGCGCCTTCATTGAATTAGAGCCTTATTTGGAAGCTGCAGAACGAGGAGTGCCCACAGAATACCAAGGTCTGTATCTGGCTATGGCTGACATTCAGCTCCATTGGGGGGGCTGTACAGGACAAGTATTGCTGTGTATCTGATTTAAACTGGCAGGTAATGGAATCCATTGGTTCTTCCAGATCCCTTGCATCTATTGAGATGCAAGGTCTTATAAATATCTTATAAATAGGAATGGTTCTGTGTTTAGTTGAACCCTGATGGAATAATTTAAGACTCCCATTGTATAACAGTTCGAGCCTTTCCAGGTTTCCCGTGCTTGAATTATTAAAATGTTACTAATATTTAACCACATTCTGCAATGTCCTCAAGATAAAAGTTTGATTGTTTTTTTGAATGCACATAATAATTGGAATACATCTTCACAGTAGTTGTGTAGTACATTTCCATGCTGATAGTGCAGTTTTATCCCTTCGTGGGAGCCACTGGTCTACCATTTTCATGTTCGACTGATGTTTTTGTTTAGTTTCGTGAAAGTTTGCTCTCTTTGTACAGTTTAGCATGAAGCTTTAACAAACTTAGACAAATGTTTCAACAATAAATTTTGATAACAAGGCATACTGGTTTTAAGATATACATCTTTAATTTTTAATACTTTGTTTTAAGTAAATCAGTGATGATTATATTTTATATAGAGTAAAGTAAAAGTAACAATAGCTTGGTTTTAAAAAAAATATGTATTTGATTTGCCAATTGACGCATTTTTTAATCAGAAACAGAAAAATTGTTATACAGAAAACAGTACAAAGTACAAAAAAACAACAAAATGATGCTGACTTCAGAGCTTACCTGCTGTATTTATTTAATTTAATTTCTTCAAAATCAATGTAAAATGTCAAGATTTTTATTTATTTAATTGATCAGGTTTTTCCGATCACAATCAAAGAAAAAACATTAAAGAGAGAATGTAACATATGAGATTTGCGTCTCTTCGAGGTTGAATGATGAATAAACAAAGTAAAAACTGTAGCGGGAAGTCTTAACCCAGTAAGTGCCATTGTTCCCATTTCACAACAGGTTATTTTGTCATTTTTTGGTGATGATAAAGCTCCATTTTCTGAGCTTCATAGCCGGCGTGACTTGTCACTGGTCTAATTACAGGCACGTATTAACTTGACTGTCCTCAAAATAGGAAGGAGCAGTTTGTAGCCAAAATGAAGGATTACATTTTTTTTTCTGTGAAGCAATATTGATATAGCATGTATCAAATGACAAATAATTCAGATTTTCAAAGAAAAATGTATTTGGTACTTAATGGGTTAAACTCTGAATCTCCAACAAGCTGTTCAGAAGCGATTAAGACCCTTACAGTTAAGAGTACAAGTAGCGAGCAAGCAGCTGAGAGTGTCAGCCCCTGTCTGTATTTCCACATTGCTCAACTGCAAATGTACAGGGAGGGAATGTCTAGCTGGTACAAACATGCACCTGTAAATCAGTCTTCATGTACACTGGCATGCGTTGTATTAAGAATACCGTACAGCTATGGCCAAAGGTTTTGCATCACCTAGAATTTTAGGATTGAGACATAATTACAAAAAACAAAACAAAAAAAACAACAACTATATAATCATAATTTAGATCTTTTATTTAATATATTGCAATCAAATTAACTAAAATAAATGATATCGCAAAAGTCTAACGAAAGCCATAATAGTAGTACAGTATTTCATGTTAGATTTCAAAGTCAAATTTTTCAATTTGTCAGTTTTTTGTATAGAAAAATACCAAACGGTATGTAATTCAATGTGTCACCGTAACATTATTCAGCAGGTTTCATTCGACTTTAGTTAATTTTATAGGGTGATGCAAAACGTTTGGTCATAGCTGTATGCTACTTTGCTATACCTTCTATCCCTCAGTTGCCTGTGCAAATCTGGAAAATAAATTGAGCAGTACGCTGTAAAATAAGCATGGTTGTTCTAAGAACCAGAAGAATACATCGTCATTGTGTACCATGGAATTCCAAACAGACACGTGACTCTGTGTCTCGGGGGCCCATAGAACAGCGCATCCCTCTATCTGTGGTCAAACCAGAGCCAAAATCTGAGATACAAACACTGAGCAACTGAGGCAAACAAAAGACATGCTTAGCATTGCATTTCATACAGCCCTGCTGTGTATCTAGACACAGCAGGGCTGATTGTGCGCTGGGGCTGTGTTTGTTGGTTAGGTCGCGCAGCTGTACTCTCCAGCTCATTCTGAGCAGTCAAGGATGTGTTTTAGTGGCTCGTTTCTGTAGAAATACAAAACTATAGGAATAATCTGGCCTTGAAACAAGACCAGAAGCAGAGCAACCTAATGTAGTTCACCCAGTACATTTTGTATGTTTGGTTGCTGTGGCTCTCAAGCAGCCATTTCCCTGTGTGCAGTACAGCGCATCGTTAGATGTATCAGGGCTTTATTTGCAGTAAACTGGGAATAAATACGGGACGAGATTTAAGTGTGAGGTTGTATAAAGTCACTTTGCAGTGCTGTTCTCCCGTGACCAGAGAGCAGCAGTCTGCTGAGCTGCTGTTGTACTAAGCCAGCAGAATGTAGATCTCATATCATCTCACTGTAATACTGCCCTGAGGGGTTTGATACCCGGACATGCAATTCTGTACCCCTGTTCATATCCCCAAACTTCAGCTGAGTTTATCAAACTAATAATTGTGCTCCACTGTCTGAATAATGCTCAGTTCAACTAATAAAGTTCAGTTTCAGGGTTATTTTTAGGTTTCCTGCAGTATATTTGACCACAGTTTCTACATTTCCCCCTGATAATAAAAAACCTAAACCAACAAAACCTTGGCGTCTGAGATGGTCCACAGTCCTGGGGCTCTGTGAGCCCTCCCCCATTGTTTACTGTTCTTTCCTTCACAATGTGAACGTTTGATTTAACAAACCAAGAAGCTCCAGGAATAGCTGCGCAGGAACACGTAGCTGTATGGGAACCACATTCCTTGTAAAACCGACTGACCTTTCTGCAGTGACATGGGTAGGCAAGGCCAGACATCACAAGCACTTCTGAACTAACAAAAGCTCTCCTCTCACAGCATGGCCTGAGTGAGTTAGAAAGGGCTGGCCTTTCTTATTTGTTTACCAAACGGGGGAGTAATAGAGTTGAGTCCACAAGCCAGTTTACCTCTAGGCCCTGACATCAGCTTTTTAAATCTAGCAGCTTCTAGGTAAATACCTCATTAAACGAGGCATTTAAACAGGGTAGGAATCCAGGATTTTATAATACACAGCCTGGTACGCCGTCAAAGTGGCTGCTCAGAATCACTGTGCTGTGTACGTCCTGGCTTAGTGTAATCAGGCATTCTCCACTCGGAGTATCTTTCCAGGGCTAGTGTGCATGTCAGAAATTAACCGTCCATTTCCCTGCCATAATCTGACCCCTGCCAAATTACATTTCTGAGTCTTGAAAGCATATGGTTTTAGTTTGCGACCACCTAATTGCTAAATCCCTCTAATTTTGTGATTTATTTTGCGTTGTATCACAATTTCACTGAGCTGACAAGCTGCACAAAATCCAGCGTTCACCAGTCTGCTGCTTAGTTGTTTTGGGAGGGGGAGGGGGTTTGCAGATCGGGGCTGAAACGTGGGCTTTATTGACGATTTCATTCCTGTGTTTATCCCAGTTATGTTGAACCATAAGGGGGCAGTATGAACCACCTCACAAAGAAAGGCCAGAAGTAGACTAATTCATTTTGAAATGACAAGTGCAGAACAAATTCATTAATTAACGTGTGTAATCGTTTAACTTAACTCAGTTAATACAAATTTCTCCCAAACGAGTTCAAGATCGCAAAGGAAACAATTGCACAATAAAACATGCAACACTGTTATGTCTTTCATACACTTTATCAAAGGCTTGTTAAATAAAATATGGTACAAAAGTAAAAAAGAAGGTTAATATCAAATTAACATAAATGAACACATTAATCTCAGTAAGCAATAACATCTCCGCCTCAGTGTAGCTATCAATTACATGTAAAAGCTAGCATACATTAATTGTCTATAATGTGTCTTTCTATAAGAACTAATAATATTCTTAAGGCAGCAGGTATAATAATATGAATATGTAAGCAGGATAACTGTTTGAGGAAATATGAGTCGGTAAATAAATTCAGTGAATTATAATTATAAATTCAGTGAATTCTAATTAATGGGATATTGCGAAATCATAATCAGTTCTTTATCAATCTGTTGTTAAAATGATATATCACCTAATTAAAACCACAATTTTTTATTGTTTTTAGACAATGCAATACAATACTATTCAATATAATAATAGTAATAGCAAACTATTTACAATGCTGGCTGGGACACAAAACAAAAAACAAACAAACAAAAAAAAACCTTTACAGTCGCCAATTACTTTTATTGTTTTCTCCCCAATTTAGTAATGTCCAATTATTTTTAGGCTCAGCCCACCGCTACCACCCATGCGCTGACTGGGGAGGGGCGAAGACAAACACAAGCTGTCCTCCGAAGCGTATGCCATCAGCCGCCTGCTTCTTTGCACACTGCAGACTCACCATGCAGCCATCCAGAGCTACAGCGTCAGAGGACAACACAGCCCTGGACAGCTTACAGGCAAGCCCGCAGGTGCCCAGCCAGACCACAGGGGTTGCTGGTGAGCGGTGAGCCGAGGACATCCTGGCCGACCTAGCCCTCCCTCCTCCCGTCCTCGGTCAGCAAAGGAATAGCCTGGACTCGAACCGGCGACGTCCAGACTATAGGGCGCATCCTGCACTCCACGCGGAGCGTCTTTACTGGATGCGCCACTCGGGAGCCCCACAAAAGATATTTTAACACCCATTCATTTCGTTCTTTAAGAAGCATCCAGCACCTCTTGCAATTCAATAGCTCACTATTCTCTTTAAGTTTGGCTATTAAATTCCTCTCATCAAATGTTAAACTAGCCCCTTTTGTTTGAAAAGCCCTCCTGACCACACACCAAGACTAGTTTCTGTGATTCTTTCTATTGTTTAGCTTCATTTGGAATACTTAATTTGTTTCTCAGAGTTGATTCGGTGGCAGGGTGGGGGTGCAGTCCGGTCAGGCTTATTCCATGAGAAGAATCCCCTTGTGGAGCTGTCCATTCCGGTCAGACAAGCCAGTCTCTTGCTGTAGAACTGTCCTTTCCCAGTCAGATAGCTCACTTATTTAATTTGTTTTCTTCAATGGCAATCCAGTTAATGGAGCTCATTTTAAATCCTTTAACAATATTTGGGTTTTCTTCCCAGTTTATTCAATCATTCAGGGTGCTTTCTCTAGGTTATTCGCAGCTGGAGTTCCAGTTGTTATTTGCGACTGTTAATTACTTTGATTGACGAACCAAACTCGGTCAATCAAAGAAACACGCTTTCCTGACCTCAAAATTACTTAAAACTTGCATACATATATCTCATTGCTTACAATAGCTTGATTGAATTAGGGGCTCCAGCAGATTCATAAGGAGTCACTGTTAGTTGAGCAGTGGGCCTCACTTTATCAGTGTTACTATAGTTACCAAGCTAGTCCTACTCCCTTTCTTCTTGTTACAATTTGGAGGTGCAGTGCAATTATAGATACGTTTAACCCAAAAGAACAGGGGCCTTACCTTATCTCTGTTTGTCATAGAGATGAGACTAGCTGGCCTTCAATTCCCTTTTTTGTAATTTCTAGGTGCTGGACTCTTTAGAAAGATGCTGGGCTCTTTAGAAATATGTTGAACTCCTTTAGAAAGGTGCTGGGCTCTTTAGAAAGATGCAGAACTCTTTAGAAAGATGTTGGGCTCTTTAGAAAGATGTTGGGCTCTTTAGAAAGATGCTGGGCTTTTTAGAAAGATGATGGGCTCTTTAGAAAGATGCTGGGCTCTTTAGAAATATGTTGAACTCCTTTAGAAAGGTGCTGGGCTCTTTAGAAAGATGCAGAACTCTTTAGAAAGATGTTGGGCTCTTTAGAAAGATGTTGGGCTCTTTAGAAAGATGCTGGGCTTTTTAGAAAGATGATGGGCTCTTTAGAAAGATGCTGGGCTCTTTAGAAAGATGCTGAACTCTTTAGAAAAATGCTGGGCTCTGTAGAAAGATGCTGGGCTCTTTAGAAAGATGCTGGGCTCTTTTTACCTGTTTGTGGTCCTACATGTATATGATAGGAGTGTCAGCACAGTGTTGAGTTTAAGGGTTTAACCATTAGCCTTGAGTCAGACATTTAAAATTGGGCGTAAACATAACGATAAACAACTGTAAAAGCCATGTGTAATGGGCAGTGTTGTGATACACTGCCGTTCCGGATTCTGTCTTGTCCCCTGTTGGTGAGATGAGGTTGGGGGCTCTAAAGCCATGAATGCAGATGAGCCCAGCTCTTTAGCACTGTGGTTAAGACCCTCCATTGCGTTGCGCGAGGTCGCTGGTTCGTGCCCAGCCTCCGCCCTGTTATGAATGCATGTGAAATATAAAGGGTTGGCATGAAGTTGCTTGGCTTTAGGTGTATCGATACGTGCTGTGGCTTATCTAGCTGGTGTAGAGTTTTGCATTGTGGTACCAGCACTGAATGAGCCAATGCAATTCACACATTCTCAAAATGGATTATTTTCCAAGCATGGTAACTTGAGTTGAGTAAATCCTCTGCTGATAAAGCTCTGGGACTAAAAAAAGTAAACCACATTTCATGCAGATTTCCTTCAGCAACGACATCACTTATCGGAGCCAAACAAAACATACATTTAAGCTGAGGTACAAAAACAAAGCAGATTTATACTTTTTCTAAATTGGTAACTGTAAAAGGTCTAATCAAGTTACTGTATATCCAGGAGACACAAGAATAAACGTTACATGGATTGGTTTCACAAACATCTGCCTGGAAGTGATTTTCTTTCACCAATCAGCTGGCTACAATAGCAATATGTTAATACTTTATATAACTTGTAATTGTCTTTCAATACAATTTCATATCACTAGTAAACAGGTGCACATTAAAATGAACTTACCTCATTTTGGAAGCAACCCCCAAAGTGAAGAAATACCAAACATCGGCAAATTAATATTGCAATTTGTGCTCATGCATGTGCTTAACACATTTCATGTAGTCCCCTTTTGTTGTCAGACCAACGATAATTTAAACTCAAATGCTGGGTGACGGAGAGAGACCTTGATTAATGAAAAGGCTGATGTGAGGAGATGGAATTAATTAGAGGAGATTGGAGCATCTTGAGTTAATCCATCTTTTTGTTTTCCTTTTCCTATCAGCCAGGCAAAGACCATCTATCACGTATGAAGTACTTGGGCCTCTTTTTTTTTTATCTGGATGCACGATGCGACATGAGCCTGTGATGAGGCCAGTTAAAAATGACCTCTAGGGGTGCACTAGCGGCATTCACAGGTTATAATCAGGAGCACAAGTCTGGCACCTTCCTTTCTTTCCTTCCTGTGTGCAGCCAAGAGTATAAGTGTACAACTCAAGTTGGACCGTCTTACCTGTAACACAGGAAGCAAACTTATAGTGTTGTGACAGGAAAGAATGAAATAAGAACATAGTGTAGATATACTGTGTGCCACGCTGTCTGCTTCACTGGCCGGTTTTTGTAAGTGGTATTGGATGTTTATCATCTCTTTAATGTGATTCCCAGTCCAAGCTGCTAATCTCATTGTCTGGCACCAACTAATCCAGAGAACGACTCCACACAAGCACAGCTGGTCTGCATCTATTTGGTTTGGCTGTACTCTGCTGCTCGATGAGTCATGGGCCTCTTTTGAACCAGGGCCCTAGTGGAGGATATGTGTTCCTCTGTAGCTGTACCCGTTGGGTTGCTGGCTTCATACTCGGTGCACAACTGTATGGTTCTCTAGGTCTGGTTCGATCATTGGTATCATACAGGAAAGCAGGGTCAATCAGATGAATTGTGGCAGATCCAAGTATTGTTACCGTATACAATTAAATTAGGACCAAACCTGATATTTTACGTGCTTTCAAAAACAAAAATGCACTAAAGACCCTTGTAAAATTTTCCCATAGTAAAAGCATAGCAAAGTGTAATAAAGCACAGTGAATGCATGGTAAAACATAGGGAAGCATTGTAAAGCACAGAGAGGTATAGTAAAGCATGTCAGTAAACATGGCAAACCAGAGTAAACTGTGGTAAACACGTTGTACAGTATAACCATGGGAAACGTGCACAAATACAATGGTACACTTTTATAAGGGGACTCATACAGTGTTCATTTTGTCAAAGTCCCTTTTTTTAATGACATAAGCCTTTTAGATCAACTGAACAGACCCTGTGAACTCAGTAATAAAAGCTGCAGCTGCCACAGTGTGCAAACCTCACATCTCAGACACCATTTGAAATAGCGACCGGTTTATTTACCGGTTATATAAACCAGCCATTCGATCCGATATGCCATTCCCTTTGCAGCATTTCTGCTCAGGCATTCCGTTGTTGTTCCCAAAGACTTCCATTTCTTTTTGGTTTAACACAAATATACAAAACACAGTGATAGAGTTGACCTCACCAAACTGTGTCGCGGTGTGTTCTGCTCACCGCGCTGTTCAGAGCTCTTTACAGCCATGTCAGGTTAGATATGCTATGATGGATAATACCTGGTGCCATTATAAGATCCTGGCTGCAGCTCTGCTGGATTATGACAGCAGAAGGCATTCATTGCTGGCAGTGCGATATAACAGGTGTGAAAGCTAAAAGCACTATACAGAGTCCCACTGGTCAGCCATGCTGTGACACAATAATAGAGGATCATAACAATACATGTGATTTAAAGTTATTGCACTGTAGCCCATAAAATAATTGCATACATCTTACAGCACGTCATACATGTTGTCCACGTCCTTTCACTATGTTGGTATGCAGGTTTTGAAAGAGACTATTGATATAGTAATAAACATGTCTTTTTTATTTTAAAACATGGTATCTAGTACGACACTTAGTTGAAGAAATCTTTTTGCAAGCCATGCTTTCAGTTAGTGTTGCACTTGCTAGGTTATTTCACCTGTAGTGTGTAAAATTGCCCCCACCACTTCAATGGCTTCTTTCCTGCCATTAACCAACCCATTGCTTCCCTGATTGACTGACATGTTTTATGACCTGCTTTGACCCAGAAGAGATTTTTAAGAGATCTCCTTTAAAAACATATCTCTTTCAAAAGGCATTTCTTGGTACATTGCCTTACGGTTGTGAATTGATTTTTAAATAGCTGACCAACAACAAAAATTCATAAAGGTATATTTTTTTGCAGCATCATAATAATACTAAAAACACTATCTATTGTGGAGTTGGTTGCCTGATCTTCTGCTACAGGACTTAAAGATTTCCATTTAAATGGATGTTTGAACACACAGCGTGCCATGCAGGTTACATTTCACAGTTTTTTAAGAGCAGTTATTTTATTAACCCTCTGTAACAATAAGCTTGTACAGGACTCGATTCGTTCATTTTTACTTGATGTTTCCGTTCTGTGGGATAACTAGTGTATGCGACTGGTCTTATAGGAATAAATGCCCAGTAAATTAATACAGAGTGGCCTTAAGGTAATGTATTAGTGCTCAGTCCTGTGCAACTGTGATGGATTATGTCTGGGTGTGGTAGTACCGCGCTGTAATAGGACTCAATCCTGGAAAGCTTAACACACTGCCCCCAGTGGATGTGAGAAATGTCACATTTGCTCTCAGCCGGTGAAGGCTTAAGTCATTTAACAAAAAATGCTATTTAGAGGGATAAAAAAAAACAACATGACAGCCAGTAGAGTTACAGCTACCAAACTAATAGAGAACAGGCCGCGTGAGCTGTGCTCTCGCATTCCCAGTGCTGTCAGCCTGATCACTATCTCGTCAGTTATGAGATGAGAATAACCAGCTGTGTAACAACCGTCTTCACGTGATATCAACTGTCTGAACTAGATCTGTGTGGACTTGGGGAGGGCTGGACTGACCACAGTGTCTCGTCTGACTAAATGTTCCACTGTCAGCCCCTGATTAACAAACATCTGAGACTAGAGAGAGCTCATGCTTGGAGGCTGTGGGGATGTTTGCTTTGGTCCACTCCCTGCACCACTCCTTTACTGACCTTTATTTAAACTTACAATAAACTACACCAGTGACATGGCTAGCATCGGGTCTCTCCCCAGTCGCCTCTTTTGACCTGTGATATTTCTGCCCCTTCACTGAATTGTCCTTGATTAGACCACTACACTGACGAAGACACCCGCCGAAACGTTTGTCTGCCTGATGTAGTTCCTCCAAAGTTTTAACAGGACACATAATTCAATTTAGCAGCTTCCTTTATTGTGCAGAACTGACAATGAATAAATGTCAGTGAAAGACAAGTGAAAGAAGAACCCTAGTGCTGTCTTGTTAAAGACTGATGTCCTGGTTTTAATTGAACCATGGTGTACTTTTTAACCCTATAAGGTACCAGGGACATGTGAGTCCAACAAATAAAAATGATGCTAACTTTCATATTTTTGCAATGAGGTGCAAGAAACAGGGTTTAAAATGTACTGCCAGGTTGGATCTTGTCCTCCAAATTGTCAGTTTCCTCCTCGTGATACATGAGTCACTCTCAAATGTATTTTAAGAAGAAACCGTTGGAAGATGCATTCAATTCCTTGTGTACCTTAGGGTTAAAAATGCTTTTGTAAAACATGAATATATTCACACTTAATTGTGGTTTAAATACAAGACCATGTTCAGATCAGTGATAAGAGCCCGTACCAGAAGTGCCTCTGCTTTGTCTTTTTTGATAATTATATTTATCCATAGAGTTAGGATATTGAGGTTTCTTTTGTGCACCTGCTTTCATCCTCTTTGTCATTTTGGTAGCATGGCATGGATTAGACGTCTGCTCAGACTAGCGCCATTACGATTAGCAAGAAAGTACTGTAGTGAGAGCTGGAGGAAAAAAAAATGCTGAATTATTCTTAGAAATTAATGGAACCGGCTGTGCATCATTTAGAAATGAGCATGGATGCTTCACTCTTATAGAAATGTAGTGGTCAACTTTGTACATTCTAGTTGAAAATAAGCCCAGATCAGCCTATTGCATTATAACACACTGTTATAAAATGTGCTCCTAAAACTACTTTTGTAATGAAGCAGAAGCCACAATGGTATTTTCTGTAAATTAATGTAAAGAAACCCTGTAATGCAGGGGCAATCAGATCTCAATGCAAGAGGAAACATACTGTATAAGCTAATGTACTGTAAAATGAATTGCCATGTTTTTTAATGTAAAGCACCCTTACCCAATACCCCAAATATCTCTGTCAGGACTGCTCTTAAATATAAATACCATTTTACAGTGCTGTTTTCTATATCAATACCTGCCACTATATTTCCAAGACAGTATTGTTTTGCTGTACACGCTCACTGACTCCATAAACAGCACCCTTACATTTTAATTCAATAAATGAGCTGCAGAAGTTGTGTTCTTTTGATGCTATCTCTGTGTGTTTACACTAGGTTGCTAAGTAACATTTCAAAGAGAGGGACTCACACACATGTAATAGCTACTTCTTTGTTGACTGGCTGAGATGCCTGGTTTGATACTGTGCGTTCACTCAAAGAATTAACGCTTCAATGTTAGATGCAGGAGCGTATATGTCTAGTTTGTTCATGTCACATGTTGTTTTCTGACGAGTGTTGTTTGTTCTGTCTCTTAACATTGCAGGCGGAGTTCTCTGAGATTAACCTGGCTGCCTATGTGAATGGGGGGTGTATGATAGACATGCAGCTCGTCAGGAATGGCACTAAAGTGGTCAGGTAAGGTCAATGTCACTTCTCAACGGCACAGACACAATGCAGTGTCAGGTGAGAGCAATGAACAGAAAGAATCACTTTCAGTTAGTGGTATACCAGTCATGAGACTAGTTTTCAAAGCTTTTAGCTCATTTAAATATCATTTTATTTTCTGAATCGATAAAAACTAGGGATATTAAAAAAAACTATATTTAAAAAAAACTATTTTTAAAATAAAAGCTTGTCACGGACAGGGCAGTGTGCTGCACCACTGAGCCCTGAGGTGATGCTCTGTATAACTGCTTTTGCAAACCAGCCTGGCTCTTTTATGCAATGGAGAGAGAGTATGGTGATGGTTTCTTGCCTTGCCTCAGCTTTTGTTTCTGGTGTGTGTGTATGTGTGTGTATATATACTGTATATATATATATATATATATATATATACAGTACTGTGCAAAAGTTTTAGGCAGGTGTGAAAAAATGCTGTAAAGTAAGAATGCTTTCAAAAATAGACATGTTAATAGATTATATTTATCAATTAACTAAATGCAAAGTGAGTGAACAGAAGAAAAATCTAAATCAAATCCATACTTGGTGTGAACACCCTTTGCCTTCAAAACAGCATCAATTCTTCTAGGTACACTTGCACAAAGTCAGGGATTTTGTAGGCATATAGTCAGGTGTATGATTAAACAATTATACCAAACAGGTGCTAATGATCATCAATTCAATATGTAGGTTGAAACACAATCATTAACTGAAACAGACTCAGCTGTGTAGGAGGAAAAAAACTGGGTGAGGAACAGCCAAACTCAGCTAACAAGGTGAGGTTGCTGAAGACAGTTTACTGTCAAAAGTCATACACCATGGCAAGACTGAGCACAGCAACAAGACACAAGGTAGTTATACTGCATCAGCAAGGTCTCTCCCAGGCAGAAATTTCAAGGCAGACAGGGGTTTCCAGATGTGCTGTCCAAGCTCTTTTGAAGAAGCACAAAGAAACGGGCAACATTGAGGACCGTGAGCGCAGTGGTCGGCCAAGGAAACTTACTGCAGCAGATGAAAGACACATCATGCTTACTTCCCTTCACAATCGGAAGATGTCCAGCAGTGCCATCAGCTCAGAACTGGCAGAAAACAGTGGGACCCTGGTACACCCATCTACTGTCCGGAGAAGTCTGGTCAGAAGTGGCCTTCATGGAAAACTTGCGGCCAAAAAGCCATACCTCCGACGTGGAAACAAGGCCAAGCGACTCAACTATGCACGAAAACACAGGAACTGGGGTGCAGAAAATGGCAGCAGGTGCTCTGGACTGATGAGTCAAAATTTGAAATATTTGGCTGTAGCAGAAGTCAGTTTGTTCGCCGAAGGGCTGGAGAGCGTACACGAATGAGTGTCTGCAGGCAACAGTGAAGCATGGTGGAGGTTCCTTGCAAGTTTGGGGCTGCATTTTGCAAATAGAGTTGGGGATTTAGTCAGAATTAATGGTCTCCTCAATGCTGAGAAGTACAGGCAGATACTTATCCATCATGCAATACCATCAGGGAGGCATCGAATTGGCCCCAAATTTATTCTGCAGCATGACAACGACCCCAAACATACAGCGAAAGTCATTAAGAACTATCTTCAGCGTAAAGAAGAACAAGGAGTCCTGGAAGTGATGGTATGGCCCCCACAGAGCCCTGATCTCATCATCATCGAGTCTGTCTGGGATTACATGAAGAGAGAGAAGCAACTGAGGCTGCCTAAATCCACAGAAGAACTGTTGTTAGTTCTCCAAGATGTTTGGGCCAACCTACCTGCCGAGTTCCTTCAAAAACTGTGTGGAGGTGTACCTAGAAGAATTGATGCTTGATGCTGTTTTGAAGGCAAAGGGTGGTCACACCAAATATGGATTTGATTTAGATTTGTCTTCTGTTCACTCACTTTGCATTTAGTTAATTGATAAATATAATCTATTAACATGTCTATTTTTGAAAGCATTCTTACTTTACAGCATTTTTTCACACCTGCCTAAAACTTTTGCACAGTACTGTATATATATTGTAACACAGCAGGGAGGGGGTTAAAATCTTCCCTGCCAAAAACATGTGCGAATGCACGTTTTGTTTAAATTAATTGTTTTATTTGTTTAATTATCACCCGCACCTGGTAGTTATTATCAATTAGTACCAGGTGCAGGGGTATTTAAGATGTGCGGTCAGTCTGCACGGGACTGCTGAGTAGAAGGAGGCAGAAGGTGCGCTCTGTTTCTGAGCAGTTAAAGTGCGGTGTTAAACTTGTGTGGTTTCCAGTGTTTTTATGACCTGGAGCCCAGGAGTGTGCACCACCGGCCACAGCTCTACCCCTGGTTCCCTTCTCTGCTCTCCCCGAACACCCAGACGTCGCTTGGCTGCTGCCAGATGTCGCTGGTGCTCCCCCTGTTCGCTGCTTCGCACCCCTTGGGTGATCGGACATCGCTGCACCGGTCCCCAGGTGAAGACCTCTGCCCGCTGCTGCATCCTCTGGTTCCCCGGCCGTCACTTCACTCACCCCTGTCATCCCAGTGGGGTCCCGTGTCGCCGGTTCGTGGTCCCACCTTGGAAGTGCCGGAGGGACCGACCCACCCTCAAGCCCGCCCGTGAATAAGGGCGAAAATTAAAATTTGTGGACTTCAGGGTGGGTGGTTGTGTTTTAGGGGGGGAGGTGGCCTTGGAACGGCCGATCAGTGCTGCGCACTTAAGGGGGAGGATGTATAACACGGCAGGGAGGGGTTAAAATCTTCCTGCCAAAAACATGTGCGAATGCACGTTTTGTTTAAATTAATTGTTTTATTTGTTTAATTATCACCCGCACCTGGTAGTTATTATCAATTAGTACCAGGTGCAGGGGTATTTAAGATGTGCGGTCAGTCTGCACGGGGCTGCTGAGTAGAAGGAGGCAGAAGGTGCGCTCTGCTTCCGAGCAGTCAAAGTGCGGTGTTAAACTTGTGTGGTTTCCACTGTTTTTATGACAGGTAAACGGCTTAGCCGTCCTGTTTCGTTTTGTTTATTTATTTTTGTGTATATTAAAATTAGCACGTAAGCGCTTGAAAATCCATTTCTTGTGTCCTGGGTCCTGCTTTTAAAGGGGCAACGAACCAGAGTGAGTGCCGCTCTGTTACAATATATATAAATTAAAGTAAATTAAATAGTCTTTCCTTTGCAAACTAGAAAGCAATGGCAAACATGGTGACTTCATTGAAAGTGAATTAGCATAAGACAGCTAAATTAGAAGTGAAGTGTCTGAAAGCACAAGGTGCCGGTAGTTCTGGGCACCACTTTATATACATACAGCATATCCAGTTGTAAACCTTGGTTATGACATTCTTTTGCTCACAATAAGCCTGACACTATAAAAGGCAGGGGTTGACTGTACATTAACATATTGCTAGTGTATTCAGCCCTGCCCTGGATCGGTGTGGGACGTGACTGGGAGATTGATGGAGAATGCTGAACTTGCAGATACATCTGTCTGAATAAAGGTTACCTCACATTTATGTTGCTGTAGTGGGGACCTTTTTTCTTCAAAACAGATAAACACAAGGTCTCCATCACACATCATGGAAGGAGCTAAAAATGTACATGGCTGTGACAGAGACAGAATGATTCTTGGTGATAGAATCTCCCTGTCGACCTGTGAGGGCGTTGTGTAAAGGGAACAGAGTGCCCTGGACTGGATGGCCAGACAATTAATTCCCAGGGTTAGGTGGAAGTCGGCCATCTAGAAAGGGGGCGGAACTACGGTGCACCAAATCATCAACCCAGAATGGAAGCGATGTGGCAGCCGCGGATTGGAGGAGCAGTTGCAGTCGTTAACCAAGGGGGCGTGATTGACGGTACATAAGGGGACGTAGTGAGGTGATTTCTTCCTTTTTTATGGTTAAGCTGAACCAGAAGGAGTATCGTGAATTTACCGTGAGTGTTTTGTTTGTTATCTCGGATGCATGTGGCATTATTGGGGAACTTTCCCTAGTTCTGAATAAAGTTCCGAGTCAATCAGCTACTATAAACTCAATAATCAATCAATCAATCAATCAATCAATCTTTATTTAACACAGCGCCCTTTTCAACAGGTTGCCACAGAGTACTTCACATGGGCAAAACAAGAAAATATACATAGCAGTAAGCATTACAAGCAGACTAACAAATTAGTAAATACAATAAAATACATAAGTACAATAAAATAATAAAAACAATAAAACATACAGTAAAAAAGGCAATAGTAGTAATCATGTATATGATAGACTATAAAAATATGTCTTCAGCCTAGTTTTAAAAGCTGCCATAGTTGGTGGCTCCCTTACAGGTAATTTATTCCAAGGGGCGTTTGCTGTAGGGGCGTTCTATGCGAGGCGCATTATAACCGAGACCCTTATAGCAAGGGAGCACTATATTTAGAATAGTAAAATCAATCCTAGATAATATTTATTTCAATAGTTTAGTTGGAATGGGGTCTAATGAACATGTAGTAGGTTTTGCCTTAATCACTAGATTAGTTAAATCTAGTTGGCTCAATAAAGAAAAATAATCAAAAACGTGTTTTGGTGTGGCACTACTCAAGGAAGTAGCAGTGTCAGTATTTGAATCTGAGACATCAGATTTCCCCACAATGTTTGATATCTGGTTTCTTATAGCAGCAGTTTTGTTATTAAAGTGATTCATAAAGCCAGCACTGTTTGCTGTTACTGAGGTTTTCGTAGAAGGTTCTTTTTGCTGGTTTCCAAGTTATTTCAGTGTCCAAGATATTGCTTAAGGTTGTGTTATAATGATCTAGTAATACATGAACTGATTCTGAATGGACAAGTGCTGAGGTGGACCATGCATACAAGAATTCAGCAGCGGTCGTGGAATTTAAGGGCCGAGTTTTAATTAAATGTTCCTGGGTGCTTATCGGACTGGGGAGTATTCATTAAAAAATAATAGGAGAGTGGTCTGAGATTATGGGGTAGCACGATTAAGTTTTGGATGTCAAGACCACAAGTAATAACTAGATCAAGTGTGTGAGTAGAATCAGATACATGCCGAGTAAAGCCCACAGACTCAAGCAAAATCAGGAAATTATTTCCAAGGGGATCTCCTTCTACATCAACATGTATATTAAAATCACCCAAGACCACAATTCTATCATGCTTGATAGCAAGGCTTGGTAAAGTTTGCTAAACTCTGTCAAGAACAGAGAATAGGGACCAGCAGGCTGATAAATAATTACAAGCTGAAATGGAGTTGGACCACTAACCTCAAAAATGTGTGTAAATATACCGCTGGCCTATTTATACTGTGCAGTTAAATTTAGTTTATTCTACACTGCTAAAGTACACGCCTAATTAGAGAACCAGATTACCGTAAATGGCCTGTCAGAGGTTAGAAAAAGCCTGGATTTAGAGAGCAGGAAAGAACCAGTTTCAGTTCATTAGGTACCAAACAGATTGTTGGTGGTGAGTGCTGTATTTACATAAGGAAAAAGCACCCTTTACTGGTTTTAAAACCAGCAGCAGAGACATGTACCAGCAATGAGTGTAAACCATGGAAATAGAAAACGCTCAAAACGTCATGGTAAAGCTACCTTGTGTTTTGTAAGTAATTAGAGGTTGTGCTTATAAACATATGAAAATATCTGTATTAAACAGTTAATGACTTTTTGAGATCAAAACCAAACATTTGTCTAGATGTGGAGTTTAGTGACTGAAATCCTACATTTAAACATACAACAGCAAGCCTGCTTTGGAAAGGCTTTGTTTTTAAGTGGCCTACCTATGCTGATCTCACAGTCCTGCAAACATGCACTTGACATTGTTGTTTTTTGCTCTTTGTTGTTCATAGCGATCGTTAAAAAATAAGTAGCGGGGTGCCGAAAAATATAACATTATACATCCCTGTGTGTTGCTACAACTGTTTAAATAACAAGGAGGCTGTGTGGTCCAGTGGTTAAAGAAAAGGGCTTGTAACCAGGAGGTCCCCAGTTCAAATCCCACCTCAGCTACTGACTCATTGTGTGACCCTGAGCAAGTCACTTAACCTCCTTGTGCTCTGTCTTTTGGGTGAGACGTAGTTGTAAGTGACTCTGCAGCTGATTCATAGTTCACACACCCTAGTCTCCCTAGTCCTTGGATAAAGGCGTCTGCTAAATAAACAAATAATAATAATAATATTGTTATTTTCCTTGTTAACATGACAACTATTTACACTTTCAAAGCAATTTTCAAAATATCCACTCTAGTGCAGTGATAGTGAACGGATTATTGCCTACATTGTCAAACAGGTAACACAGCAATAACAATCGATGATGTGGTATGGAACAGAAAACCCCAGGGCACTAGAGTGGCCATTTTGAAAAGGGCTTTGAAACAGACTTCAGAAGTTATAAGTGTAAAAAGTTGTCATGTTAACAAGGAAAAGAAAATGTACAGGTTTGTTATTTAAACAGTGGTAGCAACACGTGAGGGCGTGCAAGGCTGTATTTTTTGGAACCCCCGCTACTTACTCTTTAAGCTTGTCGGAGAGCTTTTTTTATTGTTTAATATTCTACAGTCGCTCTTTAATTACGATCTGGCAGCTCCTGTTATTTAGGAAACAATTCATAGATACTGCTTAAAAGTTGATGCATACAACTGGAAGTAAAGTATAAAACTCCTGCTCATTTTTTAAGTTATTATGTACAGTTGATCCTGTATAAAAGTGTCTTCTCATAAGCACCTTGGTTGGGGTAAGAGGACCGGCAAGCGAGGCTGTGTGAAACAAAAAGACACTGTTATATCACGAGACAGGATTAACTGGACATGCTCATTTATTAGAAACCATGTCTTCATTAAAAATAGAACACAATGCATGCTAATAGATGTGGTTATCCTTGGTGGTGGAGTGTCCAGCCCCTTTGTTTATTATTTATTTTATATTATGATTTTTATATGTTTATTACTGCGAAGCTCCACGTATTTGTTATTTTGTATATATATTTTAAAAACCTTGTGGGGATGCTTGACTGATCAGCTAGTGATTTATTTAACTAGCTGACAGTCACGCATCCGTATTAAACTCGTGCAGACTATGGCCGAAGGGTAATAGGATAATTAATTAACAGCTAGTTAACCCCTTGGCCACAATATAAAAGCCTGCAGCTGTCCGCCCTCGGGGGAGAGAGAGAGACTGAGAGAATGCTATTTACCAAAGAAAAGGTACTCGTTATGGAAAAGCCATATTACTTAGAGTCTGTTTATGTGTTTATTTCTATTTGTTTAGCCAACGCGCCTTTTTGGTTTGTAGTGTTTTGTTTTGTTTGAACTGGTTGTTTTATTTAATAAATACACTGAGTGCCGTAGCGCTGCAGTTTCACCACCGCCATTCCTTGTTTTGGTTTCTGTTTCTGGTCCGTGACGTCACCACCCACACGTCACTCAAAAACAGCTCGGTCACACCTTGTCTTTAGTCAGTGGGGAGTTTTTGTGAGTGGGGAGTTTATACGAGACAACACTTAAGGCAAAATAAGTTGTACTGGAATATTCTGGAATCTGCCGTTTTTGATTGGCTGAGAGTGGTACATTATCATGATTTATAATTAACATATGATGCACATAAATCCATGTCAGCACTAATTAGTAGTGTTCTTATTCATTCTACGGATGGATTGCCAGCACTAAAGGACAATGGCACTAAAGGACTTTGTTCCAATTTGGAACAGATGGTCCTGGTATAAGGCACACTTTGTGGTTCCGCACTAGGGGTGTTAGATTCCATTTCATTTCCTAAACGTTTATATTTTAACATTTTGTGAATATTTGTAACCAATCAGAAAAGCCATCATAAGAGGCCCATCATCACTATTTTATAAATGACTGTAACATGAAGGAAGATTGACTATGAAAGAAATCGGCTTACAGTTTACACTTACTGCTGTGTAAACAC
This sequence comes from Acipenser oxyrinchus oxyrinchus, assembly GCA_030684275.1. Lineage (NCBI taxonomy): Eukaryota > Metazoa > Chordata > Actinopteri > Acipenseriformes > Acipenseridae > Acipenser > Acipenser oxyrinchus. Next base: position 33,091,702 of record CM060256.1, read on the forward strand.
TAAGGCTAACACCTAGATTCAATATGTCCTGCATATTTCTCACAATGGTGAAAGAATTTAGGCAACATTCTATATGCTTTACACTTGGCTAACATTTAAACTCTACTCGTGTGCATTGCTTTGTATCATTGATACTGACAATATGGGAATGTTTCCACTGTGGTAGCATTCTACCAGTGGCTGCCTCATCACATTTTAGCTGCCCTTTTGCTACGAGGAGAAGCCATACTAATGGGGGATTTCAACTTCCCCCGTATAAAATGGGAGAACCCGGTGGGGAGCACGACAGACGAAACTGAAATGGTGGAAATGACAAATGAATGCTTCCTAACGCAATTTGTCAAGGCACCGACTAGAGGGGAGGCATGCCTTGATTTAGTCTTTTCAAATAATGAAGACAGAATAACTAAAACAGAGGTCAGAGCCATTGGCAAACTCAGACCACAACATGGTCTCATCTGAAGTATCTTTTAAAACCCCAAAAGTAATGACTAAAGCTAAGGTTTACAATTTTAGAAAAGCAAACTATGAAGGTATGAAACAGAGACTAACAGAAGTAGATTGGAGTAAAATAGAGAAAACATCCACAGAAAAAGGATGGCTGTTTTCTAAAAATGTAGTACTAGAGGCGCAAAACAATTACATCTCAAAAGTAGACAAATCTAAATCTAAAACAAAATGGCCAAAATGGTTTAATAGATCAATTAAAAAAAATATTCAGCGAAAAAAGGCACTTTTACAGAGCGTTTAAAAGGTACCAAAACAAAGTACACAGAAAGAGTACTTGGAACTGCAAACATCAGTCAAAAAGGAAGTTAGAAAGGCCAAGAGAGAGATAGAAATTAAGGGGGCTAAAACCAATTCCAAAATGTTTTTCCAATATTATAACAGCAAGAGAACATTCAAAGAGGAGGTTAAATGTCTAAGAGACACAAATGGCAAAATCATAGATGAAGAAAAAAAATAACAAATATATTAAATGATTACTTTTCACAGGTTTTTACAAAGTAGGACACGGACAACATGCCCCACATGTCGACCTGTTCCTATCCGTTTTTAAATAACTTTAGCATAACAGAGGCAGAAGTGTTAAAGGGACTAGGAGCTCTTAAAATAAACAAATCCCCTGGGCCAGATGAGATCCTCCCAATAGTACTCAAAGAAATGAAAGAAGTTATTTACAAACCTCTAACCAAGATCATGCAACAGTCTCTTGACACAGGAGTTGGACCGACAGACTGGAAAATAGCAAACATAATACCGATCCACAAAAAGGGAGACAAAACCGAACCAGGTAACTACAGACCAATAAGCCTGACTTCTATTATATGTAAACTTATGGAAACTATAATAAGATCCAAAATGGAAAATTACCTATATGGTAACAATATCCTGGGAGACAGTCAGCATGGTTTTAGGAAAGGGAGATTGTGTCTAACTAACCTACTTAACTTTTTTGAGGATGCAACCTTGAAAATGGATAATTGCAAAGCATACAACATGGTTTATTTAGATTTCCAGAAAGCTTTTGACAAAGTCCCGCATAAAAGATTAATTCTCAAACTGAACACAGTAGGGATTCAAGGAAATACATGCACATGGATTAGGGAGTGGTTAACATGTAGAAAACAGAAAGTACTGATTAGAGGAGAAACCTCAAAATGGAGCGAGGTAACCAGTGGGGTACCACAGGAATCAGTATTAGGTCCTCTGCTATTCCTAATCTACATTAATGATTTAGATTCCGGTATAGTAAGCAAACTTGTTAAATTTGCAGACGACACAAAAATAGGAGGAGTGGCAAACACTGTTGCAGCAGCAAAGGTCATTCAAAATGATCTAGACAGCATTCAGAACTGGGCAGACACATGGCAAATGAAATTTAATGGAGAAAAATGTAAAGTATTGCATGCAGGCAATAAAAATGTGCATTATAAATATCATATGGGAGATACTGAAATTGAAGAAGGGAACTATGAAAAAGACCTAGGAGTTTATGTTGACTCAGAAATGTCTTCATCTAGACAATGTGGGGAAGCTATAAAAAAGGCCAACAAGATGCTCGGATATATTGTGAGAAGTGTTGAATTTAAATCAAGGGAAGGAATGTTAAAACTTTACAATGCATTAGTAAGACCTCATCTAGTCTGTTGTGTTCAGTTCTGGTCACCTCGTTACAAAAAGGATATTGCTGCTCTAGAAAGAGTGCAAAGAAGAGCAACCAGAATTATCCCAGACTTAAAAGGCATGTTGTATGCAGACAGGCTAAAAGAATTGAATCTATTCAGTCTTGAACAAAGAAGACTATGCGGCGATCTGATTCAAACATTCAAAATCCTAAAAGGTATAGACAATGTCGACCCAGGGGACTTCTTTGACCTGAAAAAAGAAACAAGGATCAGGGGTCACAAATGGAGATTAGATAAAGGGGCATTCAGAACAGAAAATAGGAGGCACTTTTTTACACAGAGAATTGTGAGGGTCTGGAACCAACTCCCCAGTAATGTTGTTGAAGCTGACACCCTGGGATCCTTCAAGAAGCTGCTTGATGAGATTCTGGGATCAATAAGCTACTAACAACCAAACGAGCAAGATGGGCTGAATGGCCTCCTCTCGTTTGTAAACTTTCTTATGTTCTTACCTGTGCCTATCTGTGTAGAACTGCAGCATTACCATTGTAATGTAACTTCTGCATGGCCACTGAATAACATTTGGGAAGGGTTAACATAGGCTGTTTTTAATAACTCAAGCAGCTGTTATAATACCTACGGTTTTCTATTATGAAAATACTTTTTAAATAGGCATTTTAATATGAGAATCAGACTTCGATGTCTAAGGTTAGGCGTGGATAATTGCTTTCCGTTTTGGTTCAGAATTAGAATTTCATTACATATCTGTTTTTCATAAGATTTTATTTTTTTCCAGCACATACCAAATGGTTGGGGAGAGGGTGGAGAGGGATGGGGTATATTGGCTGAAAATAAAAGAGAAATGAAGGCGAGAAAGATACAAATTTGAAATCCAGCCAGGGACACAGATCAATGCATGTTTTTACTTTTTTTTTTTTTTTTTTTTTTTGTTAATGGCAACAACATTTGAGGCTGCAGACGAGAGATTAAAGAAATGGACGGCCGTGCTACATTTGTTCTTGAGTGACTGGGCTTGGCAGGACAAGCCTGCTGACTCTGCCCTGTTTCTGTTATGGATGCATTCTTACCATTGATCATACAGTGGACTTAGTGGCTTACCAACCAGTATGAAAGTACAACACAATACAATTGAAAAATGAATATCACACTTCGGTTCTCAGATATCTCAGTTTCTCAGATAATGGATGCCTTCATTGGTGTTGTACGTTCAACAGTTTTGTGCGGGTATTAGGGTATGCGGCTAAGAGAACACGCTTCAGGAAGCAAGCAAAGTGTTCTCTTAGCCGAAGTCAGAGTTGACCACCAGACACAATATGAATCAATGTGGAGGGGTACATCCCGGCCCTGTGCGTGTTCAGAGGCGGAACGTAAGATTATTGTATGTAATTTAATAAACACAAGCTCCAGCGCTGCATACCTCACAGTATTGTTGTCATTCTCTTCCTGGTCTGATGTCACCACCAAGCGTATCTGTGACATATGGTGTCAGAGTGGGATGCAGCGCCCAACACGCAAAGGGCGGATGTACCGCGCCACACTTCATCAACATATGAAATGAACAGAATAAGTAAGAGAAAAGCAATAGGCAAGTGTGTGTTAAATACAGCAGCAGCTCTAGATTAATTATGTATACATGTACAGGAGCGACACGCACAAAATTATTTAGCAGAATGGTGAAGCAACTCTCCAGAACGGGAAACGCCAAATTGCTTGACGGCTTGTGTCTATTTCTGGGTTTTTTCAAGAGCTCCAGTGGTGTGTTTCACCATTTGTTTACGTACCATTTTGTAGCGATGAGGTGCACTCGTGGAAATCAGAATACAAAACAAGGCAATAATAAATAACGCCAGTTCTTTTTATATCCACTTGGGGCAGAGTGTTAAAGGGGGAAGGGGGAGGGGGGATCGTGAAGATTCAGGGTTATTAAAATTATTTAAGATCAACATCACTTTGACCAAAGGAGTCAGGTAGTCTCAGATTACCTGGGAGTCCCAATACTTCTAAAGTTCAAATATATGACGATGGTGTATCAATAACAATATATAACAGCTCTGGTAAAGTAAAGCAATTTGTTGAATACAGAATAGCTAGATGAATACAGATGTGATTCGGTTCTGCAGTTCACAAAGTTACAGAATGCCATCAATCAGAGAAAATAATCAAAGGGTTAAATCAATCAATCAATCAGTTTAAAGTCTTGGAGCGCCCCAGTCTGTTGTAATGTCACGTGAACCTGTTAAACCAGGGCATTAGACGTTGGTTGAGGATTAGGTCCTTTAACAGTGGAGTAAGGAAGAGTGGTGAGGTTGTATGGGCACCTCTGTATCTTTGCTTTTTCCAACTGCAGTCACCAGCAGGATTTTGTAAGATTGTTAATGTATCCAAGGTCGCAGGCTCACAGTTTGAACACAAAGCCACAGGGCCTCTAAGATAGGGCAGAGGTGAAACACAAAAGGCAGAGAAGGTTTTGCTGGTTTCAGCCCAGTTTCACAAGTCCACTTGTCAAACTCATTCTCTCTTGGGGTAATTATCACAATTAACCCCCCTTTAATTAAAGCTTGACATCAGCGTTTTTCACTTTAATGGAGAGCCCTTACTTTTATACCCCAGGGAGGGGGTCTCAAAGGTAACTTCATTGTCTAATAAAATTAGAGGTTTCTGTATGATGTTTTGCACAGTCACTAGGCATAGTTGAAAAGAATGTTCAGGAAGGTTCTTAGAAATCTATTGTTTGTCAGAACATGGTCCCATGCTTTAGACACAGCAGCTCCAGTTTTCAACAGCACCTCTTAAGACAACCAATCAGCAAGAAGTAATTTGTCCTCGAACCTTAAATTTAGATTTGTTTACAAAACATGTGTGATACAGTGTTCCAGAAACGTTCGCAAAAAACAAAGTATGTTTTTTTTAAGATTTACAGCAACATTTCCAAAATACTTGAAGCCCAGTTACTTTTTTATTAAGATGGAGGCAAATTCCTGATTTTTGGGGACCAATATACCTTACACGGGCAGGCTAATGGTTAAACTGCGGTGTACCTGATGTACTTAAGAGTTTAGACGTGATTTTAAAAGCTCTGTTTAGGTCAGCGGTTAGTCTGTAAACTTGTGATGTGTTTCTTAAATGATCACTGAAACAGAAAAGGATACAAACTGAATTTAAACAACATGAAGAATGCATTAGTAAAGATAATTCTGATATTTCCCTTTTAATATTTATGATAAGTCACGTCCCCACTAGAACCTGTTAGCAGCAATTACAGTGAGAGCGGAGAGTGTAGATCTCACACTCAGAATGTCAATGACAAAGCATGCAGAAGAAAGAAGGTCTGTAAAGTGTTCTGTGCTGCCTGGCCACTGGATCAGGTCTAACTGATTTGAATCACAGTAACAATAATGCAGTCCACCATGCCAGAATCGTGGGTAAGTGCTTTGAGGAGCAGCATCTTCCAGCCACCATGCCCAAATCTCAATCCAATCGAGCATGTCTGGGAAACAATTGTGTGAAATATTAATGACTAAGGCTGTATTGTTATCACAGTTATCATGTTCCCCATGAAATTCCCATTTTTGAAAGAATAGTGTAAATATACATATTTTTTGACACTTAAAGTAAATACAGCAAACATTTGCCTTATTGACGCACTACCTATTACACTGCAGTTGGTTTAGTTTCCTTCTGGCCAATGATTGCGCACACTGCAAAGAGCGGCACGATTTCTTTAAAATGTTTTCAATCAGAAAGGCGCCAGCTGCATCAAAGATCGGAAATATTTCTACTAAAGATCAAACATTGTTTGAGAATTCTCTGATGGTGAAAAAAGAATATCTTTAAAAGGTGGACATAAAAAACAAAATCTTCTACAAGCTACTGTTTTTTGGGTAAGCATTAAAATATTTTGGAACATTTGTTGTAAAATGATCCATTTTGAATGTGACAATGCATTTTTTCTGCTTTATTAAATATTATCTAATTGTGAAATATCTTGAAATACCTGTTTTTGAAATGCAGTGAAATAAGCATTTTTTTACAGTGAAAAAATACAGCCTGATTTAATGACTGAACACACCTCGAGACCCTTTCCAGCACCTTGTGAATTCTATGGCACGTCAAGGCTGTGATTAGTAGCACAACCCAATACAGTGATGGCCATGAAAAATAAACAATACTTAAAACACTTCATCAGCTGTGTTTTTACTCTTCTTTTTAAGTAAGCACAATAGTTTACATGATTGTTGAAAAGTTCATCACACTGTTAGATATACGTAAGCTCTCTGGTTTGCTATTTGCTTACTGCGTCAAACCAGGAAGAGCACAGTGCAACAAGTCAAATATGAGAAGCTGTGTGCACCTGCCTATATAGTTATTACAGCAAGAGAAATGTGACTTGCAAGTACATTACAGTAGAATGCAATACACAGACAGGAACTGTATAACATTGTAAAACTGTAAAAATATGAGACATATGAGTTATCGCGGAGGGGGCAGTTAATCTGAGAGCACTACTGAGGGATTACTGTATTAGGTACAGGTCCTTATAAAGCACCAGGCACCCCATCTCCTTTCTCTCCCTGCAGTTCCATGTCCTTTTTCTTGTCTCTCTTTCTCATCTGTGCTCCCTCTGTTTATTCTAGCAGCTGGCTCTGGCTGCTGCCTGCATTTTGTCAAGGTTAACATTGGAAGGGTAGATTTAGTAGCTTCAATGTTGCAGATCAGATAAAAGCTACCTCTGTTGCTGCCAGTGTGAGAGTACTGAGCCTGATAAATCACAAATATACTCTCTAAAACAGAACCATGAACCAGCTGTATAGTGGCACTAAAAGTCTTGAAGCTTTAATAGAAATGGTTTTAGGTTCAGGGGTGTTGGTGTGGGATAGCCTTGAAAAAACAGAGGACAGCAGTGAACATGAAAGATTTATAGGGGTAGAGGACTAACGATACTGTAACAGAGCACATTGTCACAGTGGCTTTTGTCCACGTGGTGTTTGCGTTTTTATGAAGGTATGTTTGACCATTCCTCTAAACCACCTCTAGTTCTTTCATTGGAAGTCTGCAGCACAGTCTGTTCTCGTAGTGTCATCACCTTTGAGACAGTCCTGGAGTTGAAGCACCTGCTGTCAGACCGAGTCTGTCAGATCTGTCGTCTTGACCACTTTAGAAGAGCGATATTCAGCTTTTATTTTGCAGAACACATGTCAGTGATGCCATTTGCATAACAAATTACTGCCACCACTCTTTATTTCCATGGTCTTTTAGGTGATGTTGCAATGTCTGTTTATTCTTAAATGGATGCTAATTGTGTCCAGGTACTGCACTGTATACTAAACTGTCTGATATGGAGTTTCTTAAGAAAATATGAATGTGGATATTAAGTGTTTGCAGTATTCTATCTGTGCATGGGATAGCCCAGTCCCACAAAAGTGTGGATTGTGTATTGGATGTGTTTCAGAATGTGTTTACTGTAGGTCATATAAAAACCTTTACATGAATGTGGCAGGGCAGAAGCCCTGCATGTGTAAATAATGTATAGTTTGTAAATATTATGTGTACATATAAAATATAAATGAGTAAAAAGTGTGTGTTAGATATGGCAGAGCTGGAAGTTAAGATTCCATCCCTGGTTGTTTTGAGTGTGTTTGTGGTTGTGGTTGTCATGGATAGGGTTAATTCCTAACCCTACTAAATACATGTGCAGAATGTGGCCAGGTGTTGATTGAATTATTAATTGTCAATCAACCCTGGCCATATGGTATTTGAGAGGCAGGAGCTCCATTGTTGGGAACTGCCTGGGAGAGACACATGCTCCTGAATTTTTGTTAGCAACCTCACCGTGATAGCAATGCTTGGGTGAGGGTTCTTTTTTTTCATATTGTGGTATGTGATTGTTTTGTTCCAACCTTTGTTTTGCTCTGTGAGCCGTGTTTTGTTTTATTATTTTTTTGTTTAATAAACATGCGCCCCAGCACTTGAAACCTGCAGTTACTGTCTCTATCCACCCAGCCATCCTGCCACAAACCATATTGAAACCTGCAGTTACTGTTTCTGAGTCTCTATCCACCCAGCCATCGTGCCACAAACCATATTGAAACCTGCAGTTACTGTTTCTGAGTCTCTGTCCACCCAGCCATCTTGTCACAAACCATATTGAAACCTGCAGTTACTGTCTCCAAGTCTCTATCCACCCAGCCATCCTGCCACAAACCATATTGAAACCTGCAGTTACTGTCTCCGAGTCTCTATCCACCCAGTCATCCTGTCACAATGAATAAAACAAATACTTTAGGACCTTGAGTTGAGTCAGTTCTGATGCACTGCTTTACTATCCGTCCAGACACATTGTTTTCTTTCTCTTTGTCACATTACCAAACCTGTCAAATACCAAATTAGTGTGTTTTATGACAGTGCTTTGGTCTTGATTTTAGTTCCATTTTGGTTTGGAGAATATTGTTTCCAGCACTGCCTGAAAGCTTTCCAGTGCTCTTTCCAATCTGACTGAGGGGGTAGAGAAAAGAGTGATCTTAACTGCTATGTAACACCCATAGGGGGCGCTGTTGAATCCCAAATGTGCCTATCACCACCAATTAAGCTCATATGAGTTTGTCATTCTGCCACCGCACCTACCACTTCTAACCAAGCGATAGTGCCCTTTCGATGAAGGGTCTATTGTGCGTTGGTTGACTGCAACTGGAGTTATGCATCCTGAGCCCATGGCGAGGGCACTAACGAAGTAATATTACTGAACTGTCCGTGTCACGGTTTGTTGTTGTTGAAAGATGCTCAGCTCCAGTTGAGTGGACAGGCTGTGATTGGCTGATATGACAGTGGCAGGTACAGGCCTGGTGGCTGTCATAGGTGCAAAGTATTGATTGGCTGGTTATGATGAATAATAAAAATAAACTTGGCCAAATTGGCTTTCATTACAGCAAGTCATAATGAAAAGCTGGTACTTGCGTGGATTGATTTGAAATTGGATTCACAGTTGATTGAAGCCCACTAGAACTGGAAGTTGCTTGGCCGATGGTACTGAATTGTTTTCTTATATATTTCAGAAACCATTTAACTTCACATTTCCAGTGGAAAATCTGTGGGCAAAATCTAATGGCACCCTTTGACCTGTGACCTAAGATGGCTGCCGTATTGCAGTGAAAATGTATATAGTAATCTGTCGTGTATCCACCCGTCGCATATCCGCCCTAATCGTTTATCCACCATGATCAATCTCTTCAGCAAGATTAGTTTATTATTGAACAGAGAAGATTAGTTCAGATACTGTAGATCCATGTTGATATGTAAATAAATCCTGTTTGCCTGCGGGGCATGTCAGCTTCACTCAGCAGCGAATGCACACATCCACACGGCAGACGGCTACTCTGTCACAAGCATTAATACCCAGTATCTTTCTAAACAAGGGATTTAGGGGAGCTCTCTAATAAGAGCTGAATCTCAAAACAATAATTGTGTGAATATAGTAATTGTTATATCTGTGTATAATGGTATTTAAAACAGGATTCATTCATCCGACTTTTTACATATCCGCCCTTGCTCTGGTCCGACCTCATATACGCGACGGATCTTTTTAACATTTGCATTTACTTTATGTTTACAAACCTTTCAAATTGATATGTCACACCCCTTAGTAAGGATGTGCTTTTGGTACATTTTTATGAACATTTAAATGCTTTGCTGTGTAAGTGTTTAAACCATATCTACATATACACACACACACACACACACACACACACACTCTTCATATTACATTCTGATGTATACTGACAGCCCTGGTTAGTATTTTCTAAGCAAATAAACCCTAAATAAGCACATAAAATTTTAACATCTCAAAGTCTTAACTACAAAGTAAAACAAAACAAACCAAAAAAAAAACACATCAAAGTATATACTGAAATGTTTATATTTATGGTTGTAATTAAAGTTGCTAGTGGAGATATAACTATATACTATATACATATTGAACACATTTTCAGTATAATGTTTTTAGTATAATAGCGCGTTTCTTAAAGGTTCATTTAACAACACAAAAAACAGGAACCTATTCTGTTTTTTTGTTGTTTTTTACAAGTAACTTAGCCCAAAGTGATATGGTTTAAAAAAAAAAAAGATTAAAAAAAAAAAGATACGAACATCACCCATTGTACAGTGCTAATGCAAAAATGGCTACAGGAAAGCGAGTTGTGCTTACGATTGAGAAAAAGTTAAAAATGCTTTCACTTCTGGAAAAAGGTAATTGCCAGGGATAAAATAGCACAATATTCTGGAATTGTAAAGAGCACGGTGACTGATATTAAAAAGTCTGCCTCAGAGATTTAAAAGTTTGCAGCCTTTGATAGTGAGGGTGGGACTTTCAAGTACTTAAGCATTATAATTGCCAAGTACTCGAAAGTACTAACAGAACTTGAACTAGCATGTGCTGTAAGAGCAGCTTTATCTTTAGTGGTACCTTCGTGTTCTTTTATAGATGTCCTGCCTCCACTCGAAATGCAAAATGCAGACTGGCATATTGAACATAATACAGATGTTTCTTTTCCAGTTGGTCGTAAATATGAAAAATCCTTTTGGAGCTGGTTGTTAAAGCAGCATTTTCTCTCTCTTGACAACGCCATTTTCACTTTATACCAAATCTCGTAATGCGTGGAACAACCACTTTAAAAAATGGAACACATGTGTTCTACGTTGTACGCCATTCAGTCAGCATCGTAGCTATGGCAACTGCAATAGTGCCATATCACCTAGATGTTATATAGCTAATTATAATAACAATAATAGAAACAGTTTGGATATTTCTCTCTAACGCATTTATGCATCAGGCATATTAACCAAAACGAGAAATTAAAAGTAAGGGTATTCAGGGACAAGTGTTGTGAACAGTGGACTCTTTCAGGGACATTGTTTGACCGGGGACACAGTACCTCATCCAGGGACAGTCCCTGGAAATCGGGGACATATGGTCACCCTACGTTACATACTGTACTAGTGTACAAAAACCTCCCAAACATTGCCACAAGTCCTATTTGCCAAACTAACATACACTCAAGTAATATATGAAGTAATTACAGTGCCTATAGAAAGTCTACACCACCTTTCAAAATTTTCACCTTTTGTTGCCTATAGCCTAGAATTAAAATGCATTAAACTAGTTTTTTTTTCATTTATCTACACATCCTACCCCACAATTTCCAAATGAAAAAATTATTTTAGAAATTTGTAGAAAAATTAAAATTAAAATTAAAAATAAAAACTGAAATAGCTTGGTTGGATAAGTGTCCACCCCCCTTGTAATAGCAATCCTAAATTAGCTCAGGTGTAACCAATCGCCTTCAAAATCACACACCAAGTTAAGTGGCCTCCACCTATGTTAAACTGTAGTGTTTCACATGATTTCAGGATAAATTCAGCAATTCCTGTATTTCAAAGCAAAGACTCAACCATGAGCACCAAGGAGCTTTCAAAAGAACTCCGGGACAAAGTTGTTGAAAGGCACAGCTCAGGGGATGGGTATAACAAAATATCAAAGGCCTTGAATATCCCTTGGAACACGGTCAAGACGATTATTAAGAAGTGGAAGGTGTATGGCACCACCAAGACCCTGCCTAGATCAGGCCATCCCTCCAAACTGGATGACCGAGCAAGAAGGAGACTGATCAGAGAGGCTACCAAGAGGCCAATGGTAACTTTGCAAGAGCTACAGGCTTTTATGGCCAAGACTGGTCAAAGTGTGCATGTGGGACAACAATATCCCAAGCACTCCACAAATCTGGCCTGTATGGTAGGGTGGCAAGAAGGAAGCCATTACTCAAGAAAGCCCATCTTCAATCCCGTTTGAAGTATGCAAAAACACACTCAGGAGATTCTGTAGCCATGGGGCAAAAAGTTTTGTGGTCTGACGAAACTAAAATTGAACTTTTTGGCCTAAATGCAAAGCGTTATGTTTGGCGCAAACCCAATACAGTGCATCCATCACCCAAAGAACACCATCCCTACTGTGAAGCATAGTGGTGGCAGCATCATGTTATGGGGATGTTTCTCATCGGCAGGGACTGGGGCACTTGTCAGGATAGAAGAGAAAATGAATGGAGCAAAGGACAGAGAAGTCCTTGAGGAAAACCTGCTGCCCTCTGCAAGAAAGCTGAAACTGGGACAGAAGTTCACCTTTCAGCATGACAACGACCCAAAGCACACAGCTAAAGCTACACTGGGGTGGCTAAGGAACAAATAGGTAAATGTCCTTGAGTGGCCCAGTCAGAGCCCCGACCTAAATCAAATCGAAAATTTGTGGCATGACTTGAAGATTACTGTCCATCAACGCTCCCCAAGGAACTTGACAGAGCTTGAACAGTTTTGTAAAGAAGAATGGTCAAATATTGCCAAATCTAGGTGTGCAAAGTTGGTAGAGACCTATCCCAACAGACTCACAGCTGTAATTGTTGCCAAAGGTGCTTCCACCAAGTATTAACTCAGGGGGGTGGAGACTTATCCAATTATGATCTTTCAGTTTTGTATTTTTAATGTATAATTTTTTTCTCAATAAAAACTTTTTTCCCCTTAACAGTGTGGAGTATGGTGTGTAGATAAGTGGAAAAAAAATCCTCATTTAAATGCATGAAACTCTGGTGCACTGACACAACAAAATGTGAAAAAAGTTCAAGGGGGTGTAGACTTTCTATAGGCACTGTAATATAATGTTTGCCACCTTGTGCAGTATGGTCAAGTATTACTAAATAACGCAAAGTATTCAAATTCATGTATCCACACAATTAAATTAAATTCTAAAAAGAGATGCCTGGCCTACCTGTTTGACTCAGAGGTCATTTACTTTGGTGCAGTAGTTCCAACAAACAAATAAAAATTGTACTAAACATAAACAGTTATTTGGTCCAAAAGCTTACAGAACAATTTCGAGTGAAAAAAGCCTTCCACCTATGGGAAGATTGGGGAATGGGGTCCACGAGTCTGTGGTAATTGCAACTTTTTCTCCCTTTTAAAAGTTTTATATGAACAGCTGCAGCACAATTTTGTAAAGTTTTTCCAGCCTCGTTGTTATTGTTTTATGGGTCCGCACAGTATTGGGATAATCTTACATCGATTTCAAAACTGCAGCATTCACGATTCGCACACACTGTCCTCATAGGGGATAACGTGATCACGCCCTGTTCAGCCAAATCTATAGCAAGTGTTGTTATGGATGTTTAATTTTTATTGCCATCAGTAGCTCCATCCACAGTAATTCTGAATGTTTCCATTTCAAATGGTGAAGCATTGAACTTGTGTGTTTGTGGTGCGGCAATTTTGTTTGGCATAATTATTTACATACCACGGTTTTCTCGTCTGGTTCCTCAAAATACTTCCAAAACGTGGCTTCGCCTCGTTCCTTTGTTTAGAGATTCCATTTTATTAAACATATATAACAAACTCAGAAAAAACACTTGTCATTAACTTTCTTACCCCACCATGGAATTGATACCATACCACGCCCACTACAGCATGAACACACACTGCACCAATGAAGCGCCAGATCAACCGAGAATAAAACCTGCCCCAGTGTCAATCTTTCTGTTGCACCAATTAGAAAAGCTACTTGGTGGCAATTGCCAAACCCTTTCCTTATAATATCTACCCTTACTGTGGCACTAGAGCAGTCTCATACGCGACGGACTATTGATGATAAATTACAAAAATGAATACATAAAAAAATATGCATTTGGTGACATTTGTCATGTGACCAGTTATACATCTAGCCTATTATTCAACTTATTCAGTGTTTATACATTTAAATGTTTAAAATTCCCATCCCTACACCTTAGATTATGACTTTTGAAGAAGAAAGTAGATAAGAGTTTCAGGTACTTTTGAGTCCCACAGACCAACATTCAGTCCTGGACCTCTCTTAAACAGAGACTGGAAATGAGGTTGAATTGTGTGGTGGTTCTGTAATGAGATTGTGCGATATATTGTAGCCTGCTTACAGACCCCCCAAGTGACCTGTATTTTGAGGGTCAGACCCACAAATTGACTCTTAAACCTGCAGACCTACAACAGTCATTGTACAACCCACAAAACAAAACTTTTATATGTAAAATCACTTTTTGGGTGAATGAAGTTTGTCATTATTATTTTTATTATTATTTGTTTATTTAGCAGACGCCGTGATCCAAGGCGACTTACAGAGACTAGGGTGTGTGAACTATGCATCGGCTGCAGAGTCACTTACAATTACCTCTCCCCCGAAAGATGGAGCACAAGGAGGTTAAGTGACTTGCTGAGGTGGGATTTGAACCGGGGACCTCCTGGTTGCAAGCCCTTTTCTTCAACCACTGGAGCACACAGCCTCCTGTCAACATATGATTGTACAGTTTGTACACGTCATTCATTGATGGGTTCTTAATTCAAGTTGCAAATTATATCATTTTAAATGAACCAATTTTCTTTTTCTTTTATTGATTCGAAATGTAATTTAGGTCAGATCAATCATTTCCAACCCCGTCCCCCGCAGCAAATAGTCTGGACCATCTGCTAAATAAACAAACATGGAACCTTTCTGGGTTAAGTATGCCTCTCTGTTTGAGTCTTACTTTAGAGTCTGATAGAAAATCAGATTCAAAACATGCCAATGGCTGCAAAGCTCCTGTCTGTCAATAGGGGAAGCAGCTGATTGGTTGATGAAAGGAATGGAGGTGTTCAACAAGTGGGGATAAGTTCCCTCTCCAGGAGAAAAGACCACAGAAAAGCAAGGCTTGCAAACAGGGATTTCTTTAACCTAGTATGGGACCAGATATCATTTCTTAAAATGGAAATACACATTTCTTATAACATGTGTTTGTTTCAGATCTGCACTCGCGAGATCTACATAGACAGGTGACATTCTTACAACCAATAGAGGAGCAGGGGCAGGTTCATCATAACATTCTTGATTACCTGAAGTTCTTGTAGGTTAGACATGATTCTGAGAGCTCTATTGAGGCCACAGGGCTGATATTTCAAACACTCTTTAGCCATGCTCCCCTATTCTTTACCTCACTCCCCTGTGCTTAACCATGCTCCCGATGCTTTATCATATCTTACCATGCTCTGCTATTGTATTTTTTCATGATACAAGTGCAGCACTCTAAATGCAGTTAGTTTTAGTATTCTGATTTAGTTTTACATCGTTAATCTGTTTATCAGCTCAACAAAGCATTTGTGAGCATTCAAAGATGGATGCTTTCAAAACATTCAGCCGCCACGCTAAGAATGTTGGGAAGCAACAAAATAAATTGTGATAATAGCCTCAATAACACAGATGACAACCCTTTGTATTGCTTGACCTGTCTCGGGGTGGAATTGGAACCAGAGATGTCGTGTCGAGGGCAGTTGAGAGAGCATTCCCATAATCCCTTGTGGCCCACGCTGTGGCTCTGTTGGCCACTTTCCCAGAATACTTTGTAACAAGCCAAATTAAGCTCTTTTTAATTAGATAGATCATCCAAAAGATTAGTTCTTTCAAAGAGCTTTTTTTTTCTCCTCGTGCCTCCGAATAATCACCCTTTTTCTTTGAAAGCATGCAGCTGACATTTAACGTGTTAATGCGCTGAGAGATATAATTTAAATGGTTTGAATAGCGGCAGCTGCTTGAATAATTTGTCAAAGGAGGCTGAAAGGATAAACTATTGTGAGGGTGGAGAGAAAGTGAAGAAAAACATTAAAACAGAGCCAAAATGCTGCTGAAGTGTTGACTGTTCGTCTTTCATTTAAACCTTTCACTCCGGGGAAACAAAAAAAAAAGCAAGAAAAACATGCAAGAGAGCTGCATTTACTTAAAGAATTTCCAAGCAGTGTTATGACATCCTTTTAATTCTGAGATCTCCTGCACCCTGTTTGTGTTCGGGTTCAGAGATTAACATGTTTGTAAAATGAAATGAGCTGGAACCGGATGTTTTGGATTTAGCTACAATGATAAATAATGGTGTTTGACAGAAAAGGTAGGACCTCTGCAAAATACTGGAGATCAAGCCCATTTCAGTGTTTCTATTGGGGAGTTTAGTGCTCATGAGACGTCAAGACAGGCTGCAGCAAAAAAGCGGAGTCATCACTGTGTCGCCAAACACATGCTTTCAGAGTTCCTGAATCTAGTTCACTGCTATGAACCAGCATTTAGACTAAAGACTAAAGGCTGGTACAGTACATTCCAGACCTGGGGAAATTGCAGTTACAGCTGAATTGTTTGCTGAAATGACACTCACAATTACAATGCTATTTTGTACAATTATACTGCAGTAATTACAATTACACTACAAAGTAAGATAAGCAACCACACACATTAACATGTTTCCTCTGTTTATTCTAAATAACCAATCAATAATCACAGGTATAAATACAAAAAAAAATACTGTATAACTTGTATTGTTGTCAAACAAATGAGGTCACTAAAAAGTGGTTTAAAATACAAGAATAATGATCAAATTACAATTATATGCGTAACTGCACTGTAATCTAACAATGATGTTGTATAATTACAATTACGCAGGTGAGCCAAGGTTCAACTCCAATTACAGTTACATTGTAATTGGAATTCATTACAAATTGCACAATTACAAATGCAATTGAGTCAGGTCTGGTGCATGCAGTACTTCAATTGCGTGTCCGTCGCTCAGGGTGATTTCTAGGCTCACCTTATCCTGGTGGTTGCAAACCAGCCTTAAATCTTGGAAACCTTTTGCCTGAATTTGATCAAACTTTGCATGGGTTTGTGATATTGAATATTCCGTACATGTAGATCAGACCATAGGTGTTCAAGGTTAATCATTTCCTTCACAAGGCATGTGTATGTGATTAAGAAAATAAATCTGGTTCATTTTTAAGTCTGCGTAGCTTTCTCGTGCACAGCACATAAAGATAGAACTTAAGGCCCTTCAAACTTTTTAGATAAATAGTTTTGGTTGTGGATCAGATTCCTGTTTGCCAGGCTCAGGAAGTGTGAATTTATTGATTGACCTTGATCTAGCAATATATTCATACCTTTTGAAGGACATATTATCGAATATCAATTGACAATCTATAGTGATGCAACAGCTAATCGATGCATCGATTATTGATCACCCGTCCTTAAATTTCCAGAGCTTCGATTACATATCAGTGAATTGATGCATCATATTAGAGCGCGGTTTGAAGTCTCCCATTGGATTAAAACATCGATAATGTAGTTATGCACTTATATTAGTGCTAGTCTGGTAGGTAGCGTCTGGATTCACGTTGGACATTGGGGTAAAGAAAAGGGAGGACGAAAAAGTGATGTTTGGCAATTCATTGGATTTTGTGTAGTTGGCAAACACTTAACATAAAATATTAACAGTAATGTTAATTAACAAGCATAGTTCAGATCAAAATGACTTCTTTATTTTTAGTATTATTTTTGTCTTGAAGGGACATGGTGAGGATGCATGCATATTCTTTTCAGTTGTTAATTAAACTGAAACTTGAAGTGTTCTCATTTTAATGTAAGTCTTGCTTTGCTGTTTAATTATTATGCACAGCAGAGTTTTTAAAAAATCCTAATGTTTATTCTTGATTTTGAAAAACAAAATGTTGTCGATTTTAAATGCGTATGGGATAATCGATTAAGAAATTCGGTTGCCGATTGCACCACTAACAATCACATTTTTTCAGAAATGTTGGTTTTCAGGCCAGTTTTGTTACAAAATGCCTTACTGACTGCGAAAGGGTATAGTCGCAGACAAGGCTGGCTCTCCCCAGGAAGGAGACTCAGAGGCAGGAAGCTGCAGTTTACAGCACGGATGCACGCTTTTATGTACAAATACAAACTAAACAGGAACAAAAACACAGGAACAAAATAAAGGATTAAACAAAACAATATCAAACAAACTACAAAACACCCAGCTTTGGCTATGACAGTATGTTTACTCACTTTGTTCAGGCTGGGCATTATCCTTCACTGAACTCTCCTTCCAACTACCTCCTCCTAAAAAAAACCTTTTATCTACCATGTGGCTGGGGCTTGGTTGACCATTAATTAGTCACATGTGGATAATAATGAATTTGTATTTACAAAAAAACACACCCTTTCTGGTGGAATGTTCCCATGGTTGTTTTCTCTGCCCCTGCAGGTCTTTCAAGCCTGACCTGGTCCTGGTTCGCCAGCATGCTTACAGCATGGCCCAGGGAGAAGACTTCCGCAACCTCATCATCGGGCTGCAGTACGGAGGGGTTCTGGGGCTTAACTCCCTGCACTCCATCTACAACTTCTGCAGCAAACCCTGGGTGGTAAGTGCTGTCCAAGCAAGGCACTCATGGTCAGCCTGGGGCAGGACTCAATAGACTTTTCCAGTGCCAGGTTTAGGGATTTCAGAGACATCATAAGAGGCTTGGTGGTAGTGGTTAAAAAAGGGGTTTGATACAGGAGGTTCCCGGTTCAAATCCTGACTCAGCCACTGACTCACTGTGTGTAACATTGAGCAAATCATTTAACCTCCTTGTGAGTGTAAGTGACTCTGCAGCAGCCATTGTTGATGCATAATTCACCCCCTAGTCTCTGTAAGTCGCTTTGGATAAAAACATTTGCTAAATTACTAAATAATAATAATAATCATAAACTGCTTGTGGTCCCCAGTGTCTCGCCCAGTAATAGCAGTGCAGCTCCGAGTGCAGGGCAGGGGTAACATCAAATAATCGTCTAGTCGACTAGTAGAACAGCAAAGTGAAGGTCAACTTCAGAAACGGGTAGTCGACTAGTTGCACGTCACTTCAAGTAATTGTGAAACGTGCACTTTCAGTTGAAAGGAAGTGCAGTTGTGCTTGCAATCCATAAACATATAAATGACATTTTAGAGCATTAATAAATTGTTTTAAAAATTCAGATTGGGCATTTCAGATGGGACACATTTGTGTAAAACTGACCTGAAGGCTGTGTGAAACCTAATTATTCTCTTAACAGTGGATGATACAAGACATATCTTGTTGTTTAGGGTCCTCGTTAAGAAAACTAGAGACTCTGCTTATGCACTGAGCGTCTCTCCACCCATCTTTCTGTCTGTCTGTCTCACTATCTGTTACACTCTAAACCAATCCCCACCAAACTTTTATACACATCTTGGATTGCATTTGGCACTAATCCGATTGAATCCCATTCTAATATTTTATGTACTGTACGATTACAAGGTCCCTCTGTATGTGTGTGCACTGTTCCATGTTTTGTTGTTTTATCTTTTTAAAAAAATTCTGGAAATTTTTCATAGTTTATTTTACATATATGAAAATAGGGATAAAAATGGTAAAAAAATAGTTTTTAATTGAAATATCAGTAAAAATCGTGGGGAAAAAATCTCTGTATACACACTCTACAGGTGGCGTATGATGCATAGCAGTTCTGGTTCCTGATTAGGTTTAATGTCCCTGGCATGTCTGATAAAGCACAATCTGTGCAAGTAGAAGCCACATTTTCCCAAGTTAGCTGGTACTTTGCAAACGTTTGGGCAATCAGTTCTGACGGAAACAGTATCTACAGAAGGTATGAACATGACATCAGCACAAAACAAGCCAGGTTCATTCGCCTTGAAATTATACAAATAAAATAAAATAAAATTGATAGAATTGGGTGGTGCAAGCCATCGGAAGACGTGTCAAATCACACTGGACATTTCCACCAATGCATTCCATGTAAGTTTACCAACTAAAGCATCACCATTTTCTGTCAAATATTTACGATTAAGATTGTCGTTAGGCAGTGATGGACAGACAGTACTGTCTCACGAAGTCACTGATACATACCTCAGTGCAATAAACAGTGGCTGTCCAGTAAAGCACAGCGCTCTGACAAACTCATTAACACAGTCGTTCTGCGCTCTCTTTATTAAAGCATGTGTAAAAGCCGGATGTCTCTGTTCACTTTCTTGTTTTAGTTTAATATGTCGCTTATTTTTCAGTATGTTCCTTTATTGTCAGCGTGAACATGTACCTCAATGCAGCAGTATTTGCAGCGCTATCCATCCTCTGCCTCATCTGATCCACTTCTGCTATTTTTGCTTTTTGTATACTTCAAAACATTCATTTTCTTTTGAATATTCATAAAATGATTTACGTTTTCTCTCCATTCCTCATCCCTCATCCACTAAAAATATTATATTTGTTGTGTAAGTATTTCAGTTTAGTTTTTGATCAAGCTAATAGTTACAATGCCCAGCAATTGCCACAATAATCAGACATTGATTGGCCAACATAATCAGGTGGTAGTGTGTTTGTGAAGTGACAGAAAACCACAGTTGAACGTTATTTGATCCTCTGACGTCTAAACGTCTGCCGTATCCTAGGATACAGTGTAGGGCTGTTTATTACAATGTCGGAGTCAAAATAAAACAGCATTTTAATCATTGTGTATTTCCTAGAAAATAGTACTGGGATAATATTGAATAATAGACAAAAATCAGGTATAAATCGGTAAAAACCGACGTCAAGAAAGTCATGTAATTTTTCTGTAAGAATATGTGAAGGGGCTGTATGTCCGATTTTCCAGTCAACATGTCCTAACTGAATTCAACCCAAAGGTACAGTATGTACTGTACAGTGCCGTCAGTATCTCAGTACTGCCCTTCTTACATGAACGTGCTCTGCAGATGTCTGCATGATAAGATATCTGTCAACGACTATCCTGAAATCTTAACAAAAAAGCCGTCCCCACATTCATGCTTTCACCTGTGTCTGGTATGCACTGTGTCTTGTTTTTGAGGGCTTTGTATATATCTTAAAACATTGATCAAGAGATAGCAGCAGAAGTATGTTTGTTTGGGAAATCAGGCTTTAGCCTCTTATTAGTGAATCAGCTAAGCATTCTGCACAGATCATGAGCATGCCCAAAAAAACATTTATTTTTTTTTCTTGATTTTAGCAGGGTAGGGGACCATTGCACTTTTCAGACCGCTTGCTCAAACATGTCAAGTTAAGTTAAGAATAGGCTTTAATTCAAAATGAATCCATTGTATAATGCACTGATGAGACCACAGTGTCGAGTTCTGGTCACCTCAGCACCAAAGGGACTGTGACCCTGGAGAGAATTCAAATAAGAGCAATCAGACTATTTCCAGGGCTTAAGTGTAGGCTGAAAGACCTGAATCCATTTAGCCTGGAATAAAGATGAATTAGGAGGGACCTGACTGAAGTCTTTAAAACCATAAAAGGAGTTGACATTGTTAATCTAAACCAGTACATAAACCAGCAGAGGAGACAGTGGAAATTAAGTGCAGGGCTTGAAATGAACTTTTCCATGCACTAGCCACCAGGGCTAATGGATGGAAAAATCTACCTGCCTCACAGACATTTTACCGGCCCAGAATAATGTTTGTTGATAATTCACTAAAAATGCAGTTTTAAGTTTAATATATTAAATAAGGGAACAAAAGAAACTGCAAAAACAATCAATATATATAAGCTCCTCTTCCATGACAGCACTATCTGTAACTGTCTGACATCACTGACAGGAACTGCACCTTTTATTTTATCTTGCAGCTGCCTTCTTTCTACCTCAGCAATATATTGCATAAGTACTGTTGCTTGTTTGTCATTCCTGTAAGTACAGTACTTCCTAGATTTAGCCCTTTCTGTTGATCAACCCTATAGAGAGAATCAAATTCATTCAAAAATAATGAAAATCACTGCAAAAAGCTCTGCTATTTTATATTGTCACATTCTCTGACTGAGGATCTGCTAATCATTAACTTTTTTTTTCAAGCATTAAAACAAGTGTCAGTTCAAGATAAATTTGACTCCAGTCATAGTATTTTTGTTTATTATTATTATTTATTTCTTAGCAGACGCCCTTATCCAGGGCGACTTACAGTCGTAAACAAATACAAATACAAATAAGTAAATACCAACGTTGCCCACAATTCACCATATATACCAAATAAGAGTTTAATTTATCTAATGTGTTTGCATTATGGTTTACTATTAATAATTTGAATCCCCTTTTCAGAGGTTGTAGTGATACGCCTGCTTGTCAGGTAGTCGCTGAGCATTTTATATCAAAGCTGCCGATAGGCCCCTCTGCAGAGTGACATCCTCGGTCCTGCCTCCCGAGGCAATAAACAGTCACTGAGCGGAGTCTCTTTTGCATTGAACCCGCGAATGCAGTGATGCAACCTCACAAGGTTGGCGGTCATCTTCTCTTTCAGGGAACCCGGGTTACATCAGTAACCTACCATTCCCTTTCAATTAGAAGATGACCACCAAATTGAATACTTTTGAGAAAGTATACCAGAGCCGTCGTGAGGGAGTGAGTGGACAGCATCTGAGGGACATCTTGCTACTGCCATCTAGTGTTGGTGGTGTAAGCGTGCAACCTCAAGGACACTAGTGCCTATTAAAGGCATAGAGAGATCTACGACATTAAGTCGATAGAACCTGGTAAACGTATGCGGGGTAGTCCAGCTAGCCGCAGTACATATATCGTTCACAAGACACCTCTGAAGAGGGCCCATGACGTAGCCACACCTCTTGTTGAGTGCGCCGCCACCCTCCCAAGTGGGGGTAGGCCGGCATTAGTATACGCAGTCAAAACCGTGTCCACAATCCAATGGGACAGTCGCTGCTTAGAGAGGGCTTGACCTCGGGTCCGTTCTCCATGACAAACGAAGAGCGGGTCAGACTGATGCAGCGATCTCGTTCTATCCACATAGCATCTCAATGCCCAAACTGGGCAGAGGGAATTTAATCTCCTATCCGACTCCTCTGGCCATGCACCAGTTTTGAAAATATCTCCACTTATAGGCGTACAACGCTCTTGTAGAAGAAGCCCTAGCGTTCTGCAGTGTACTAACTACTGAGTCTGAGAGCCCTAGGGCGGACAGATTGTCCCGTTCAGGGGCCAGAACCACAGCTGGAGTCTGTCCAGTTCTGGGTGCCAGAGGGTGCCTTTCACCTGGCTGAGGAGATCCATACGCAGTGGGATCTTCCAGGGCTGGCCCTGCAGCAGCTGGCAGAGGTTTGAAAAACAGGTTCTCCTGGACCATCTGGGAGCCACTAGGAGAACAGTCGCTTCCTCTCTCCTGACCTTCTCGAGGAAGGCAGGGAGCAGCTGTATAGGCAGGAAAGCGTATAAAGGCGCTTTGGGCCATTCATGCGCTAGGGCGTCAACGCCTAGTGGACCTCTGCAGCTATAGAGGGAGAACCACAGGGGGCCATGGGTCATCTCTGCCATGGCAAAGAGGCCGACCTGGGCTTTCCCAAAGCATGCTCAAATGCACTGCACCACCTGAGGGTGCAGTCGCCATTCTGACGGGTGAGGACCCTCCCTTGAGAGGAGGTCCGCCACCCAGTTCACCACTCCCTGGAGATGTACAGCCCGGAAGGATAGTAGGTGCCTCTGTGCCCTTATCAGTAGCTGAAAGGCTATGTGGTGTAGCCCTGGGGACCGAAGCCCTCCCTGCTGGTTCACGTACACCACCACTGACATGTTGTCCGTGCGGACAAGGACATGTTTGTTGCAGAGCACAGGGAGAAAATGTTGTAGCACGAGGTGGACTGCTCTCAGCTCAAGCACAATTATGTGCAGGGATGTCCAGCAGCCCGACCAGGATCCGCGGACTCCTCTGTCTGCCCAGACCGCCCCCCAACCGGAGTTGGATGTGTCTGTCATCACCACTTGACGGTTGTAAATAACTCCCATCCTTACACCTTCACTCAGGTGAGGGGCTTGCCTCCACCAGCGCAATGCATTCCAGCACAGACACTGTCAGCCGATGGTGTCGGTCGCGCTTGGGATGTAGCCGAAAGGCATTGAGCCACACTTGAAGCGGGTGCATGTGAAGTAACCCCAGTTGAACGGCTGATGACGCTGTGGCCATCATACCCAGTAGTTTCAGGCACAACGCTAATTGCACTGTGAACCCTGGTTGAAACAGGGCCAGGCAGTTGCGAATAGCAGCTACCCTGTCATCCGACAGGTAGGCTCGCATTGCAAGGGAATCCAGCCGGAGACCCAAATAGACCGTACTCTGCACCGGTGTTAATTAGCTTTTTGCATCATTGAGGGTGAGACCCAGCCTCAACAGATGCTCCGTCACAATCTCTGTGTGGGCTACTGCTCCTTCCTGGGACTGGGAACAAATCAGCCAGTCGTCCAGGTAATTCATCACCCTGATCCCTTGCAGCTGAAAGGGAGCTAGGATGGCATTCATGCACTTTGAAAAATGTGCGGGGGGCTAAGGAGAGGCCGAATGGCAGCATGGAAAACTCAAAGATGCTCCCCTGAAAGGTGAAGCGGAGATACTTCCTGTGCGCTGGACAGATAGGAACGTAAAAATACACGTCCTTCAGGTCCACTGTTGTAAACCAGTCGCCCAGCCAGACAGACTGGAGGATATGGCGATGTGTGACCATCTGGAACCTCCTCTCCCTCAAGAACCCGTTGAGGTGTCTCAGGTCTAGGATGGGGCAAAGGCCATCGTCCTTCTTTGGCACTAAGAAATACCTTGAGTAGAAACCCTCTTTTTGAGAGGTGTGTTCTATGAGGTGGATGGCTTGTTTTTAAAGTAGTGTTTCTACCTCTTGTTTGAGGGCCAAGACCTGGAGAGGGTCGGGAGGAGGCCCCCAGTCCTCAAGGCACCGAGGGCATCAAAGCACTGAGGTACAGAGGCTCTGGGGCAGCATGCCACCGAAGGCGGTGCTGCACAGGCTTGAAAAACCTTGAGGCGTTGAGACTCCGCTGCGTGTAGCCATCAAGGTACCGAGGATGCCAAAGCACCAAAGTTGTGGAGCGTCGGGGCACCGAGGCCACTGAGGGCGCCAAAGCGCGGGGCAACCATCGAAGTGCCGAGGTGTGTAGCTCTCGAGGCACAGAGGATGCCGAAGTACCGAGGTACCGAGGCTCTGGGCAGCGTGGCACCAAGGGCTCCGCTGCACAGGGCTCGAAAGGCCTTGAGGTGTCGAAGCATCGACGCGTGTAGCTCTCGATGAACCGAGGATGCCGAAGCACCAAGCGCTGAGGCTATCGAGGCTCTGAGGCACCCAGGACCCGAGGGTACAGCGGGCGCCGAGGCCTAGACACGGGGGTGACGAAGCACCGATCACCAAGTACCGAGGGCAAAGCACCAAGGTACTGGGCGTGTCTGTGTCTGGGCTGCTTGCAGTCACACAACCAGTGCAGCGCGAAGCTTGCAGTGGGGTAGTGCAGTCATGGACCTGGAGAAGGGAGAGAGACAGAAGAATGAAAAAGAAAACACATCTGTTCCCCTTTTTTTTTCTTTTTTTTATACACTAACAAACCCTATGGGTGAGTGGGTGATGCGCGCGGTCTGCTCAACAGTAAGGCCAAGGCCTTTGTTTTAAAGAATCTAAATAATATTTAAGTTATTCTAAGAAAACTCTGCATTTGGGAATATAATTTGAAAATTTCTATTTGTGTATATGAAATTTGGCAAGCATTAAAAAGAGATTTACAATGAATTCAAGACCCTTGTTAGAATTATTTTCATAAAAGCAAATGATCAATCCATTCCCAACATAGGAGGCGTGTTGCTAGGGAGCTGACGTCACTGCCTTGTGACTTTCGATAGTGCATTCCAGCCACACGTGAACACCTCGTTGGCCAAAATAAAAACCGCTTCAGCAAGTAGGTATTTAATTTGCTTTGTGTTATTGTGCAATACGTGTGTATATGATAAGAGTACTATATTAATGTTTTGTTTTTAATTGTTTTATATATTTTTGTTTGTGATGTGCAGTACGAAATAAAACGAACACTAATTCTAAGTGCCTATGTATATTGCAGCTAAGGCATATGCAGTTAGACAGTAAAAATGGGGAGCCAACTCCAGGACTGTGATATATCCGAATCCACATTATAGCGAGGGACGATATAATGAGGGGTGGATGTATTTCTGTATAAGTATAATGCTAGAGGGCGCGAAATCATTTAAACTCAAGCCAAGCAAGCAAGCAAGCAAATAAATAAATAAATAAATAAATCAAACGGATCCGCCACTGTGGCGTGTAAGTATGTGAAATAAACCTGTATGCTAATTTCAAACCCTGAAGTGGAGATAACACCAAAGGAAGGAGATACTTCTTCACACAGAGAGTGGTGAGGGGATGCAATGGGCTGCCTAGTCATGTTATTGAGGCCTTTAAAAAAAAAAAAAGTCAATTCACTAAAATAAATTCTTGTTTTCCCTCAATTAAGTACCAGTCAATGGCAATGCATTTCATGATTTAAAAAGTGTTTGGGAGCAGATTTTACTTTCTTCGCATTTTTACTGCTGTACCAAAGCTGTAAACATGTTTCTGAACCAGCAAATGTAACAGCCGACCTTTCCGTAGCCCTCCCCAAAGAGCATCACGCTGACTGAAATATCTACCGCTGTGCATACTGGGAGATGTTTCAGGGTTAATCAGAGGTTAAAACTTGCCCAGGACTACATCCCCACAGTTCACTGCAGAGAAGAGGCATTTCAAGTTCTGTAGTAAATCTGATTGTTATTGAGCGTAAACAAGGCAGGGTTTTCTCTATGTTTGAAATCTTCTGTGAAGGAGGGATGGTTATCTATTCAGGGACACCAAGATCAAGGGCCTGAGTTGGGTAAAACAAGCAACAGTATATTAATTTACTTATTGGATGGCAGTTGAGCCTTCTAGTAAACACATTAGGTGTGAGTGCCCAGCTTATGAAATATTTAAATAAACTCTGTTCCTTTTCTGCTGTTGACAGCAAATATTACCACTTTCCACTGTATTTAATGTACTATTTCATGTATTATGCTACTATCATGTATTATGCGCTTTCCACTGTATTTAATGTATTATGCTTTTTTTTTTTAACTGTATAGCATGTATTATGCATTTCTCTGTATTTAAAATATTATGGATTTTCTTGTTGTTACTGCATCTTGTAAAGCGCTTTGTGATGGTGGTCCACTATGAAAGGAGCTATATAAAATAAAAATTGATTGATTGATTGATTGAAATCTCTTTTTTAATGAAAATAATTGCATGCCATGAAAAAAAGAAAAGTTCATTGAGATTAAACGCTGTCTTCTTCCTGTTTTCTTTCAGTTTTCCCAGCTGATAAAGATCTTCCAATCCCAGGGGCCAGAAAAATTCCCTCTCACTGAGCAAACATTCTACCCCAATCACAAGGAGATGGTGAGTGCTCTTCAGAAACACCCCTGTTTTGTCCCCGACCATTTTGCAAGCTGGTTCTACTCCTGCCCGCAACGATAACATTTTTATGATTGCTTTATTTTGATCTCATTCCATAGTAAACAGGGTTTATGAAGCTGTACACTGCTAACATGCCTGCTAGACTGCAGAACACATATGTGCATATATATAATATAGATTGCTCTCTGTGGGTAATTATATTTCATGTGTACTGTGGGGAGTGCAATTATGGAGCTCTGTAAATATTTTAAGAAAACAACCTTTTCTCAAGTGCTTTAAATAGCATCACATGAGCAAGAGCTAAAAGTGTACACAGACTTAAAAGTGTTGGCCAAGCAACAGCACAGTGATTAACAGTGTTGGGGGTGGGTTATCCTTAATTGTGTATTGTAATGACCACTTCAAACAAACTTTTAATAGTTTCTTTAATGATGATGAATACATGTTATTTATAGTTATGACTACAAGCTCCCCTGTACCGTTTAAGTCCTGCTTTTTAACAGAATAGTCCATTATTATTATTATTTGTTTATTTTTAGCAGGCGCCTTTATCCAAGGCGACTTACAGAGACTAGGGTGTGTGAACTACGCATCAGCTGCAGAGTCACTTACAATTACGTCTCACCCGAAAGACGGAGCACAAGGAGGTTAAGTAACTTGCTCAGGGTCACACAATGAGTCAGGGATTTGAACCGGGGACCTCCTAGTTACAAGCCCTTTTCTTTAACCACTGGACCACACAGCCTCCTATTATTGTTCATGCACTGTAGCCCACCACCTGTCTTTCAGTACTTATAGTAGTGGCAGCAGTAAGTATGTGCAGTCAAATGAGTTCTAAGGAACTGCTTTTCCGATTGTCATGAAACTTGCATTCTTTTGGAGAAGTTTGTGGTAGTATTATAATCTGGGGGCATGTGAAGGTGTCTGTCTGCATGGCATACATTTAGAGAAGTGCTTATCCAATTGGGATGAACCTTGCTCAGGACTTTCTCTAACTGCTATTGATAGTATTACAACTGCCGAGTCCTCACTGTGTGGGTAGTTGTTCAAGGATACTACAGTTTCCTTGGCGAGGCTGGTTACCCAGATTGAGACCAAGGAATGGTTATTTCATTTTAGTTTTTCTCACAAGCATTGCACATCTGCACAGAAACAAGCATTGTTTAATTAAAGCTTGCGTTGGTGTATTACATTTTGGGACCCAAATCAGCTTATACTTTATACAGACACCTGCTGTCCAATCAGCAGCTAGCTAGGCAAGCTATTAACCAACAGAATACTCACAATCATATGATTAATATAAAGGAATAGGAGTGCCCAAACTTATATGTACAATTTGAAGTCAACAAGTCCTAACAGTGGACTAAACCAAACGTTACAGTATGTGCTGTACAACAATACTCTGCTCCTTCATGAAAAGATTTTGTTCATGAGCAATGTTGCTACATTTGCAATACACAGTATCTGGTAACCTATGTAAAATAGACAGTGTTTTCATAACTAATTAGAGGGGCGAGATGATCGTTTTGGCACTCTGTCTAATAGAGACAGGGAAAACAAGTGGAGTTTAACTGGGAAGAATACACATTTATTAGGAATATGAGAATGAAGGAATGTTATTGGGTGTGCTTAAGCAGAAGCTGTATAATACACTAAGTTTTTGAGAGATCTGTATTTTGGGCTGTGAAAATATTATGGTTAGAGGGAACATAGCTGTGGAAGCATTGCGATAAATAAATGCTTGTAGTCCTATAAGGTTAAATATCCAGTCTGAAAGATTGCACTTAATCAAGTCAGTTAAGGGTTGCAGATCACAACTGCACCAGGATTCACTGCAGCCAGTCCAGTCTTGTCATTCCCTTGTAAAAAGGGTTGCATAACTTTAGGATGTGTCTTGGTGCAAAACACCTTTATCCATGCGCATCAGACCCCATCCTGGAGCATGGACGTTATCTCCTTGAGCGATCGCTATATAAAGTCATCCATGAGGGAGTGCCTTTATCACTGTTGTTGCTGTGTGCTGCTCTGCATTGGTTCAGGGAGGCATGCCTTTATCAATAGAGGCGTTGCTTTGATATAAAACTACAAACAACCCACAGTGGTCTTGATTGACTTGATGGCAGAGTACCAGATCGGTTGAAACATTTCTGGACTACATCACAGCGTACAGGTAGGGGTGCCCTAAAGGAATAGCAAATCCAGAAGTATAAGCATACCACCAGTGATGGAACTAATTCAGTGTTCTGAGTTCTGGCATTGATACTAACAGCTTCAGAGTGTAGAATCTTTCTTGCATTCATTCAAATCCACTGAGAGAATGGCAGCTAAGGACTTCAGGTTGCTGAGAAAACTAGCTTTTTTATCATTTTTTTTTAGTCAAACACTAACAGAAATTAAATAGAATTGTATAAAATTAAAATGATAATCAATTTCCTTGGATTTCTTTTCTTTGGAATTTCAAAATATCAATCTCTTGACCACGCCATAGTGCCTATAAAGCCCCGGGCAGAAGTACAAAATTTAGCCGAAGTGCAGGATCTGAAATCGGGGTGGAGCGTGGTTGTGTTGGATCTTCACAACCAAGGGGCTATGTATGAAAATGCACCCAGGCATGTGGTAAGATATGTCCTACCGCACACCCTGTTGTGGGTCAGTGCTTACATAAGGGCTCCCGTGGCTTTCTGCAGGGGCCCATGGGTTATTCAGCCATCCTCACTCATGGAATAACTGCAGTACCCCTACAGTACCCTGCCCAAGAAAAGTAGAACTTTCTGGTTTTCTTCTGTCTTATCTACCTGCCCCAAACTCCTCTCACAAACAAGTCACAGACTAACAGCATTGTAAGGTTTATGAATTAAGTTAAACATGGAATTAATTACTTAATTACGCTATAAGGATTAGTTCCAAATTCCTACGTTACATTCTTCATTGAACGTTATTGTTTAGATACAATACGTGCCACAAGCATTAACAGAACTAGGCAATTGATCGGATTACCAGGACAGAGCCCTAGAGGTATTAGAGGTTTCCCTGTCTGTGTCACCTTTATGCCTGGTATTTATAATATACTGGGCTCAGGACATACGTGACTACAGTCTGTTTTTGTTATCTTACTACTGTAAGTATCAATAGAAATTAGCCATTCAGTTGTTACTCCATTCAAGTGCAACCAACCACTATCTACTCTATTTTACAAGGTTATGTGGTTAATGGTTTACCATATTTTCCATTCCCATACATTCCTGCACATTCTTTCCAATAGCCAATCATATTATACCTAAGTTACCTTAGCAACTCTACTTATGCCTTCAGCAAACTGGTTTAACATTACCAACACAGTTTCTCTCGTATGACATTAAAATCCTAGAGCTTCACCTGATCCAAGTACAAAGGGGAAGCTATACTGCAGCTTTCTGTTGTTTGCAATGTGACCACTCCCCGATGGACCAATCCAAAGGATTTAGACCTGAGGATCTCAGGCTGCAAGTGTCTCCATTGTGTGTTGGAGCTGTATGTACTGGTGTTTATGGTATTGTGATCTCAAAGAGAGAAAGATAGCTCATCAGTCATGTTGGAGGTACAGTCAGACAGCGCTGAACATCAGAAAAGAACCAGTCCCTTCATTGTTACGCCTGTCTCTTGGCAATCAGTACGCGCAGGTCTCTTCTCACCCTGCACACCGCTGTGATCATCTTCCCCTGCTTTATTGCAAAACTGAACCCAAGTTAAGTCCACTGTGAAAGATGTGAAGTATGGTCAATCACTGCCCCCAGGTAGACAGAACTGGAAGGTGGTTCAATGGTCAGTTTTTCAACATGTAAGGTAAGCTGTGGATGGGTAATTAGAAAGCAATCCTACACTGTACAGCACTGCTTTGAACATGCAGACCTGTGTCCTGTAGCTAAGTTGGTATTATTATTATTATTATTATTATTATTATTATTATTATTATTATTATTATTATTATTATTATTATTATTATTATGATCCCTAAATTATTATTATTATTATTATTATTATTATAATCCCCGCCTGGGGTGACAGTCAAAGGGGGGATATAATAGAAATCTTAACCCACAGTATGTGTTGAGAACCAGTCATTCTGTGTGATAAAACAATATGGGCGTTCTGATGTTCTTAAGGGTCTCAGAATCACGACTTTTGAAAAAGGTTTAGATGAATGATTTGTTTCACAACCTGTGAATGAGCTGTTTAAGGCTGTATCTTGAGAACCACTTAATGTATACTGATGAACTGTTGATACATGTGCATTTGTAATGAGATTCAGCTCCACAGACTATTAATATACTGTAGGTGAGTGTTGACCAAATCTTCCTTGATAACTGACACCTCTAATGTATTTTCTTTGTATCCCTGACTACATGACTTGAGTCTCATACCATGTATTTATAGTTTCAATCAGTCTATTTGTCTGTATCATTGTAACAGGGGTTGCTGCATGCTCCACGCTAGCCACTTGGGTTTGGGGCTGTGATACAAAGCCTCTGTCTGCCAGTACGTTGAGGTGGGCTGTCTGCACAGAGTCGAATTTCAAACAGCAGGGTCTCTCTGTGACTGACTGCCCCTTGTAATTCCCACTCTCTCGACCTTGCAACTTCCCTGTGATCAATGAGGGATCATTTATCCCAATTAGTATAATCTAACCCCTGAGGGGACAATGGATTTTCTTCTTTTCATGGCCTAATGAATCCATTTCCAGTTGCACTTTTCTCATATTGAATAACCCTCCCTTATAATTAGATGAATGTGCAGTAATACTAAAATAATCTTTGAGAAAAGTTTCGACTAAGTCCTTTATTTTAAATGCTCTCTCCTCTGCATACGTCGCCTAGCAATAATTAAGTTATTCACTCTGACACAAGATTAATGTTTGCTATGTGCAAGACCAGCACACACTTACTTCTCTTTAGAGATTTCCAGATCCAAAACATTAAAAGACTTTTAAGAAAGACTTTTTTGTATTAATACATACCCTAGCATTGAGTATTTCATAGTACAAGAGATAGTGGTAATATGCAGTCTGTCTGTCTGTCTGATCTTAGTGGTGTCATGTGGTTCCTGATACTTCACTGTTGGTTTTTGGAGCATCAGTTTATAATTTCAAGCTAGAAACTAACTCCCACCCCTTGAATTGGTTTAACCTTTTCTTCCTAAGTGAACAATATTACTTGATCATTAGTAGCACCCAATAAACATTTGTGCTCTGGCAGTAGTTAAGCCGTGGTAAACGATGGCCTGTCTGTTTGTTCAATGTTATGCTTCAGTCAGAGTAAACCTTCCACCCTTCTTAGATGATGTTGGTAGCAGATTAGCTGTGCTGTCCTGCCTTAGAAGGTGTGAGATTCGCTGCTACTCCAACCCCTCTACACTGTAACATTTGAATGCATGTTTCACGAATACATTTACAAATGTTAACTTACTGTATTGAAGGGAAGATGTCCACATTAGGATTCCAGCAACATAGAACTCTGCATGCATTTTGAATCGAGATTTGTGAGAAGTAATAGATTTCATTTCATGCCCATTAACACCTGCTTATCTATCACACTACAGTTCATGTTTTTTTTTTTTTTTCTGCCCACCCCATTGTAGGACTATAGCGTACTGTAGTAATTAATCTCAGCATACAAGAAGTTATTTACATTTTTTGCTAACATTTATCTTGGTACTCTGATGTAAGGTTTGATATTTATGTAGCTATAATAATAATGTTGATCATAAAACCGAAAACGTCAAGCCCTACATATAAGCCAAGCATGCATTAGGTTAAACACTATCGGCTGGTTTCACAGACCCTTGTTAACTAATCTTGGACTGCCTTACCTAAATTAACATTGGATAGTCCAAGGTTAGTGCTAAGAGGGGTCTGTGAAACTAGCCGTTTACCTGGGTACTGACAACAGGAACCCTGTTTTAAACACGATGTTTAGAAATACTAAAAGAAACCTAATAAATTCAAAGACAATTGGACTAAAAGCCTTTTAGGAGACATTGAAAAAGACGTCTTGTCCAAATGGTTTGCATTGAATATATTACTTTAGTGTTTCTAGAATTAGCAGTATTAAGTGTATGTGTATGGATAAACAAAAGGCTATCGTGGTGAGATAATTATTATCTGTTGGGAGAACCAACCAGAAACGCCAGTAAAGGCTGGATCTCACCGCCACAGAATCACCATGAAGTTTCTAATGTTGTCCTGCAACAGTAAGGGATATAACAGGATGGGGTCATGTGCTTGTCACAGTGTTTTAAGCGTAGGGGCAATGGAAGGCATGTAGACTGACTTACTGTGCATGACACTGAATGCTCTAAGGCTCTTGAAAGGGCAATGGCGTTGGTACCAGAACTCAGCCACCACACAGATTACCCATCGTGTACTCAGTGGTACGAGACCCAGTGGAGGGTACAGGGATTCAGACATATAAAGAACAAAACTATACACTTGTAATGACTTGGCATCTCAGCCCATTGAATGAAATGGGAAGGCAAAGGCTGGACGCAAACTGCAAACTATGCAGTTCGAAGACCAACACATACCATTCAACTAAAGAGCGATCTCTGTAGTCAACAGGTAAGTACGGGTCTCAGTGTTATTAACTGATCAGCTGCTAGGAGGAGATTCATTACACGCTGCAGACACACAGTGACTGGATGAAACATTTGAAAGACCTGCCATAACACTGTGAACCACCGATTAAACATAACATGTCTGCAAGGTGTTTACATTTCTCCGGGAGAGATACATGAGCATTCCTCACTGATTACAGACTCCATCAGTTTTGTCGTTCACCTTTTTCAATCCAGCTTTTATTTTAAGGGTAGAAAAGGGTTTGTGTTTTCAGATGTAATAAGAATTCAGGAAAGAATTCATTTTGTGATGAGAACTTTACTGTTCAGAATAAGACACTGTAAAAAGTGACATGCAGAAATTGTTACCTCAAAGACAAAATACATTTACAGAATAAAAATTCATAAATAACATGGAAGAAACTTTAAACAGTGCTGCCAGTTTAGCATCGGATACATTCTCTCAGTACATGGTCAGTGCTAGTCCAATAGAAACTTATAAGAGCCACAGGGAGTAGTGGGAAGCAGCTATTTACAAGTAAACCAAGTGACTCTCACCAGGGTGTCTATGAAGATGCTTCATTTTAATTAGTGATAACAACCTAATCTGGATTAAATCAAAATGACGGCATCGCCATAACAGTTATTAGGTAAAGCTATGGCAGCGCCATACGCTTTGATTGAAGTCAGACTCCTGTGATAACATTGATTGAAACAAGGCAAATATATCTGTGAAACACTTCATTTTTGATGGAGTCCTTTTAGGAACTTTATCACTCGACTGCAATCAATCTGTAGATATTACCGATTGTAACTTATTCTTCTATACATGAACCATGCAGGATGCAGTGAGACTGCAGCTGATTTTCAGATAATCGATACAACTGTGTAGACATTCTATTGCCTCTGCATGTTACTTTAGGACAAGAAAAACAATGTTGCATGGAATCTGTTTGTGCAACACTTTGTGTTGGATTTAATTATATACCGAGCATAGACACGTATGACTGAAGCACATGCACTTAATCACTTAATTAGTGAGACAGTCGATTGTACACTGGATATGGAGTGATTTCAGCTGTTGAATTGCAAGCTTGAATAAAAGCAATAAAGAAAATCACAAAAAAAAACAATATGCCAAGTCTGTCAAGAGAGCAGCACCTTCGTGCAATCGGCATGTTGGAGGCTGGACTAGGGCAGCGTACTGTGGCTCGCCATCTTGGGTGCTCGCAGCCAGCAATTTACAACCTGGCGAGACGGTATAACCAGACACACTGTGCTAATGACAGGCTACAAACTGGGAGACCAAGAGTCACAACACCTGCCCAAGATCGACAGATCATTTTTCAGCATCTTTGTGATGTCAGTTGTTAATCAGCACAATAAAAAGTCACTGCGCCTGCTCTAAAACAGAGTTTGTAATTTTTCGATCACATCTAGAGAATTTTATCCAACTATAAGTGATACGTTTCTTGTGATGCTCAAATATAAGTGATATGTTTCTTGTGATGCTCAAATATAAGTGATATGTTTCTTTTGATGCTCAAATATAAGTGATATGTGTCTTTTGATGCTCAAATATAAGTGATTCTTTTAATGCTCAGTTTATAATCGGATGCTTTCCACACATACATACTGTAATGTGCTGCTGATAATTCAGTTCCTCGGTTCTTAAAATGATGTGTAAAAGCGGCACTATTTTTGCCAGCCTGATTTCTACAAAGCTTATAAACAATCACACTGTACAACAGCTGCACACCACACTTTGTAAAGTTCTAGGATTTTTTTTAATTGTATCTTTATTATAAAAATATAAAACAAAGAGATTAAAAGACAATCACACATTTCTTTCTTTTTACTCCAGTAAATTTGCACGATAATTTTGCGGATTTCCCATGGTTATAATATGCATTTATCATACTTTACCTTGGTTTGCAATGTTTTGTTAATATGCTTTACCATACCTGCTTTAGACTGCTTACCTATTGCCCTGGCAGGCCAATGCAGGAGCTCACTTCCAACATGTTCTGTAATATTGCTTTGTTAATGCAGAGCAGCGTTTGTGAGTCTTCATCACGAAATGTTTCAAAGGCTATAGAAAGATCAGTGATGGAAATGTATGCAAGTGCACTCATTAGAAAAGTCGCTCTGTCTAGCTCTGTCAAATACAACCCAGACTAGTTCTCTTTTAATTTGAAAGCCAGTCATCCTGGTCTTTGGGGTTCGGATGGTCACATTGTTCCAATGATCTAAACCAAGGCAGGTCTATACATCGCCTGTGCTTTTCTTACATTCTGAAATGCTAATAAGGGTTAAGATCATGGCAATAGACCCTGTGATCTCTGTAGTATTTGTGGAGGAGCTTTCAGTTAGTTAGTTTTTTTGTTTTTTTTAAAAACTTAATCAAGGTTGCCTATTGCTTTTTCCTGTACTGTGACAACTCTGTTTCAAAAGGAATGAACTCAAGATTATATTAGATGCCCAAAAAAATATACAGAGGCAAAACAAATACAAATACAAAAATAAAAAAATGTGTTAAGTGACAATATATTATTTGCACCCATTTTGTCAGAATCTTTTAACGCTAAAAACTATTTTGAGTTTTATTTTATCAAAATCCTCCAGTTGACAGTCTAAAGCATTCAAAATGTAATTTCTGTAGTACCCAAGGCATGAAGTAAAATCAAGTACCATATATAATGAGTAAAAAGGAAAAGGAGAAATCTGTGTCGATTTAGCTTTTTAAACATTCACAAATGTGTAACTTGCATGTTAATCATGTTACTTTTTTTTCTTAATTAAAAAAAATTGAATATTGTCATGAATTTTGTTACAGCTTTCTAATAAGCTGTCATATTGTGATACGTGTAGTAAAGTTGCTTTTTACTGTTAACATCATTTTTAAAAAGGGATTTTACTTGGGATTTTACTGTTAACATCATTTTTAAAAAGGTCCATTTATTTCATGCCCTGTTGTACTTAGCTTATGTCATTATATATATATATATATATATATATATATATATATATATATATATATATATATATATATATATATATATATATATTACTCACACACACATAATAAACCAGGCTTGATACCTATTTCTAACCTATATAAAAGATGCTTTGCTGGGGTGTTACATTGAAGGCTAGTTTTTGCTTGTCAGTTCAGTTCAGTTCAGTTCAAAATACATTTTGTTTTAACAACTATTCGTAAAAAGGAGCTGTCCAGCACACATTGTACATGGTACAGAAAATAAAGGGGAACAGTAATAAATAGAAATGCATTACCAGATACAGTTATTTAATAAAATATAAATATAAAACAAAACTCTCTATAAACTGCAGATAACATCATTGTTCAATAACTTCTTAAATACCTTTTTTTTCTTTCTTTTTTTGTCTGACACAAATGGGTGATGTGAAACAGTGGACTTCAACCTTTGTAAAAACAGGTTCTAGGCATTGTCTAGTCCCTTATAAAGGTTTACCACAGTATTTTTGCAGTTTAACCATTCTTTTCCCCATGGTTATACAATGCATTTACCTTAGTTTACCCTTGTGTACCATGTTTATTAATATTCTTTACCATATGCTTTACCATGCTTTCACTATGCTTTTACTATGGAGAAACTTTTATAAGGGTTGTACTTTTAAAGTTGACAAACACTTTGTTTCTTGCAAAAAAAACCGTAGTGAGGTTTATCAGATAAGTATGAACATACATTTAACCATCCAAATTGTTAATGATTTTATCCAAAAAAAAAAAAAAGTTAAGACCAGCTTCAGATATTAAAAAAGTAAACACTAAAATAAAGTAGACTAACGTTTTGGCTGACACTGTTATCAGAGTAATCAGCCAAAAATGTTTAATTTATTTTTTTAATAAACTTTTTGAATATTGCTTTTGATTGTTTTAGAATAAAATGTTCTCGCGTGAATTAAACCAAACAAAAAGGAAGTTGAAGACCACTGTTGCAGAGCAAATATAAAATCTGACGAAAACAAAATAATTACAGCATGGCAGAGATATAACTGAAGTGCTAATTCTGCAAGGAAACAACAGGCACTAAAATGTGTCACTGCATTGTCACACTGGAGTAAGAGTCCCAACGACCCCGCTCCCTTCCACCCTCTCTGTCTGTGTGTGCGTTGGGGGTCACTCAGGGGTCAGTGGTGTTGATGATGGTTTTGTCGGGGGGTGCCCATCCTCTGTACCAGCTGCAGTACCCCTCTTTCTGCTGGATACAAGCATAGTGCCTGGACTGGTGCCCAGGGTAACCAATGTATGACAGCATATCCGTCCATAAGCACTCATTCTTGGAGGTCACGAAGCAGGGCAGGTAATGGCAGGGCTTAATCTACAAATAAACAAGCAGGCTGCAGTTGAAGCGGGAAGCAGTGTTAAAGCAGAGCCCAGATAAATACATAAAACATTTGTTATAGTCGACAGGCCGTACCCCAAAGGAGTTGTTTAGTGTTTTAAAGTCTGTTTTGGTTAATTGCATATACTTTATTTATTCTAGTCTGTTGTTGACATCTTTCTAAGGCGTTTTAAAGGAAAATAAAATTCCTAAACAGAATAGTATTTTACAAAATGTTTAACTGTGCTGTTTTAATTGGGGTCTTGGATTGTTTCATAGTATTATTTAACCTATAGTATATATCATAATGGGTGATGAGCATAATGACCTGTTTTGATGGAAATTGGTTTACGGACAACTTCAAAAGAACAGATAACAGGGAATAGGTATGGTAAGAGGTCCCATCCTATTTTTACCGATATGTTTTCAGTGTACATGGACTGGTAGTTAAAGACACAACTCCACCTCCAGATCCCCTATCCACCACATGAAGGAGTCATATACCGACGCCTTCCAGCAGAAACAGGGAACTTGTCCATTATCTTAAATCTGCTGTTTGATGCTAGTGACCACCTTACATAACTCAATGTAACTGAAGTGTAATACAAGTACGTTTGTGCTTTGGAATCAAATAAATGTTATCTGGTTAAGATTCAATTATCATTCAAGTCTTAATTATACTGTATTGGTAGTCGTGGATAATGTCAATAACAGAATAAATGTTGTAATTATAAGAGAGTGAAACACAACCCTACAGTAGTGCTAATTGGGGCCTGTGCAGCCAGCAGCCAGCATCTATTAAATGTAAATGTACAGCCTCTTTCACAACTAGAAAGTGTTTAATTTATCAAAGCAGACCTTAAACATTTAAATAATTCATTGTTGTAATTTTCTGGATAGGGCCTACCCACAGATTCAATTTTAATGACGACACTGCTACCCTATCTTTGTATCACAGCTGTGGTTGGTTTTGTTTAATTTTTTTGGCCCTTTTTAGAGTAGCAGCACCATAACTGAAATTCAATCCTAAGGCCACATTGCTGTAAAACAAAACTAAAACTTTATTATACAATTAGGACAAGCGTTTCAACGAGAATCCTGTTGAAATGATTGTCTTGTTTTAAAACTATCTTTCTTGCACTTCTGATTTCTTTTATAATTGGAGGGTTTTGCAGGTATAAAAGTGTTTATTGAGTCTGATTTTGAGAGACTTCCCAAGGAAAGGAGTAAACATATTCAATGATTAGTCTTGTACCTTTTTTTTAATTATTTGTTTTTAAAAATAACCTTTCTTTGGTGAATTCTTAAAACCATGATCAATATACCACTTTAATACCAGAGCCTCTAGACAGCATGACATGCTTTTGATTAAATAAAATTGTTAGTTGCTTTGTCTGGTCTTTATTCTGTGCAAAGCTTAGTTTTGCCATTTGTATTTTAAGCTAAACTCCAAGCCATTTAAAAAGAATTGTGTCAAAATGAAGGCCCCCAAATAAACTGCCAAATAGAGTGTATATTTGTTGATGATTTGCCTCAATAAAAGACTTCAGCGTTCGTGAGCTGGAACTATACCATCAGCTAGTGTACAGGTAATTAAATCCACATGAATTAGCAGGGCTGAATTTAAAAGGAATTGCTTCAGAACTCAGAGGAAGTGTGTACAGTATTCAGCTGTTATTCCTCTGGTATTCAGTTGGAATTAATTATGAATTTGTAGCCATTATTTTAAAATATTACCATTATTTTATATGAGACGTGGGTGAGCAAGGGTCTAAAAAGAGGCTAGAAAAGTAGATTTGGCATTAGCTTACAGTAAGTAAGTGTCTGCTCATCAATGTTTATTTTACAGTCTGTCTGCACTGCAAACATCTAAAACTAAACTGAAATGGCTGCATTGCCACACTACGGTCTATTTCGAATTGCACACGATGCCTACGACTATGCAATCAGAAAGCTTTGTCGAGGTACTGAAGTATAAAAACACAGAGGTGTTTATCACGAGTCAGAAACAGAAAGCTGTTTGTATTCTACACGTACAGGCCATAACCTTTCTCCTCAATGTTCAGGCACCTATTCATCCAAAAACACCTTCTAGAAATCAGCAGCCTAGAAGTCTAAAAATGATTCCATTATTAAATTGTGAAAGTTAGACAATCCATCTGCACCGAATTAGAATCCTGTTTTTTTTACTGTACAAGGATAACGGATTCTTTTTGCAGCCTTGTTAAGTCAATCTAAAATCAAGAGACAATTTAGTATAAAACATTCATTTAGCAGAACAAGTTTTGATTCAAAGTATAAGCCAGAATTAAGTTACATTTCTGTTATTATAATTGTTTGCTCCCCAGGCATGCTTTTGGAATGTCAAAAGAATCATATTGGCTTCCAATTCAATTCCATTTTGAATACAAAAAAATGAAAGCTTTTTGCATCTGAAGAATTTCTCTCGGGGTAGTATTTCAAAGAATTGGGTATGCTGTGTGCAAAACCCTTCCCGACTGTCAATCTACTTATTTTCAAACCGCTGACGACCTCAGCACATGTGCAGCCAGACTGTAAAAGGAATAATTACGACTTGAGTGTGCAAGAGGTGCGGGTAGCTTGTGACGAGAAATGGGTTCATAACCTTTTTGGCGTGACACAGAAGAGAAATACAAAATAAAAAAAAAACATTTAGTATGGCAGCATGCTAATAAAACCCCTGCAGAGTTCACAGATTGATTCTGTGTTTGAGCACACCATCTTGACTTGCAGACCTCTGCCTCATGTTCTGGTTGGCATTGCCAGTCCGTTTAGAGGCACAGCCGGGCAGACTCACCCTGCAGTTGCAGCCCAGCTGGTAGCGGTGGTTCAGGCCTTTCCTCTGAGACAGTGTCAGCCTCTCCCACTTCTCATTGAAGTTGCACAGCCCGGTGTACACCTTCCCATCAAACACTCTGCCTGCAGGGGACACGAGATACAAGGAGTCAGCCTGCAACCTGTGC
Organism: Acipenser oxyrinchus oxyrinchus; assembly: GCA_030684275.1. Classification (NCBI taxonomy): domain Eukaryota; kingdom Metazoa; phylum Chordata; class Actinopteri; order Acipenseriformes; family Acipenseridae; genus Acipenser; species Acipenser oxyrinchus. Next base: position 33,132,943 of record CM060256.1, read on the forward strand.
AAACCATTTTTAATGGAACTTATGCAACTTTTCCATCTGCAGTCTACAATATGCAATCCAATCTGCAACCGGACATTAGGCAAAAGTCACCTCTTTAAAATCAATTCCCAATTCCAATTCCCTTTTAATAAATTCCAACACACCAATGAGCTTCTTACTGTGGCAACAAATTACTTAAAATCTGGTGCTGGTGTTTCAGAACCTTGGTACACAAATGGTTGCACTCTTCAGGCCTGCCCTAGTATTGATCTCTTGAACAGACCCCTGCTGTTTAAACTGTTGGACTTGTTCAGTCTTTTTCAGCTTGCATGATTGCGTGTTTGAAGTTATAGACAAAAGCATTCGTTACACCGAACAGTTTAGCAGTCCCAGTTATTAAAGGTTGATTGCATCTCTTGGTACCATGCGTAGAGGTTTGCTGCTTGTTTCTGTACACCCTCATTGCCCTTCAGTGACCGGTCAAATGAGTAACCGGCCAGCCCTGTAATTACTGCATTAGCCCTCCTTCGCACAGGAATGTGTGGAATAGCCCTGAGACTGCAGCAGCGGGCCGGGAGAGAGAGTGGTGTCTGCGTTCATTCTTTAATTGTATTCAGAACATCCCTTGATGGAAGCTATTGCCAGTAAATCGTCTTTAGAGCATTTTTTGGTCTAAATTGAAAAAAAAAGACTTTTTCAGTTCTAAAAGACTAAGAAACAAACAGTTTTAGAAGTCCCTGGGTTAAGCTCCTGTTTTGGTTATTTCTGGTTTGGTAATTCTATTGTGTAGTATCTGCTGACGATTTGAAGTAAATACCTTTAAGAATCGAGCCTGTGATGTATAATCATGTTCATTTCTTTTCATTATTCTGTTCATGGAAAATCTTGTCCCATTGGGTCCTTCATTCAACCTGCTGCTCCAGTCATGCAGTGGATACAGGAGACTCCCCCATGACTCTGTGCTTATGTGGGCCAGTGTTATTAAGCTGTCTGTTATTAATCAACTTTTACTGCCAGTCATGTGCCCTGTTCATAGCTCGAAATGAACTCTCGCTTTGCGGTGAAGGTTCATAACCTTGATCACAGTGCGGAATATATTATATGCTGATTGGCTTTTAACAGCACCTATAAAAGTGACATCCAAGTCCTGCAGCTCTCAAAGGTCATTTGTGTTCTATTAATGGAGACGGTTTTCTAATGGTTTATCATACAAGGCAGGGGCCCAACCATGCAGCAGGTGCTCCGTTCTCCTTTTAAAAATAGTTCGCTGTGATAGCCCTCATGCTTTCCTTGAAGCGCGCATTCACATCTGAGTCTACAGTGCAGTGAAGTCGCTAGAGCACTCTGCACTGCTGCTGTGGAAAGGGCGCCTGGCTTTGTTAGTCCCTGTGAAATGCTGAATTCTGTTGTTTTTACGGGTATCTCAGGCGGGCAAAGCTGTTAACGTACACTGCTATAATATCTCAAATGTTTACAGCGTTGATGTCGTTTTAAGCACACCGAGTGCACACTCTGAACAGAGCTCACCTGTGATGAGGTACTGGTACTTGTTCACCTCGAACTTCACGCCGCACAGGCTCTCAGACGCGTCGGTGTAGATGTGCTGAACATGCTGCATCTTATTAAACCCCTTGTACATCTGAAAAACACAGAGGCAGCACCAAGACATTGAAGACATATACATTTCCAGTACTGCGCTGGTCTCCATATTCTTACTCGCTGAAATATTTTAACAAATTAGCAAATAGATTGGGACTGATGTCACACATCTAATTCCACTTGTAATCTGAGCTGGATTCAGACCCAATGGGTTAGACATGAAAGGCCAGTGTTTTCGTCCACTGTGTCACCTAGTGATAGGTATATTGGCCAGGCTTTTTTTCATCACATTGTCATGCAGCAACAATGTGCCTTTTCAATTTCTGTTCTTGTATCAGATGCTGGCACCATTCGTCAGGTTTTGAGAAAATGGAAAAGCTTGGGTAAACTGTACAAAGAAGTTTTCAGATTCCAATACTTACTTTCATCTGTTTGACAGTATAGCGCATTGTTCCAAATGGGCCATCCTTCAGCAGCTTCTTCCCAACCACCTTGGCTCTGATCACTGAAGAGACAGAAAGAAAAAACACAAATCTGTAGTCAGACATTTTATCCAAATAAAAAAACAAATAAAAAACAGATGAAAACCAGATGTCAACACATTTAATCTGTTTATAAAGAACCCATTGTGTTCTAAACGTTTAGAATTCTTTGTCATTGACATTCTGAGTGTGAGATCTACACTCTTAGTGACATTGGAAGTGTAGTTGCTGCTAATAGGCTCCAATGGGGACATGACTTCTTATAATGATTATAGCAGGTATTTTTGAAGTAAATAGCATTGGAAATCATTCCCTGCGAGTGTTACGCATGAACTGTATCTTTTAAACAATGTCATCTACTGTTGTACAAAATCCTCTCATTCGTGATGTATTTCAAATCTAAAGCTGGATCACAGAAACTCTTTATCCCATGAAATGCGAGACCGCTTTAGGGTCACTTTTTATGGGAATTTATCAATCAACTTGTTGGGGGTGACATTTTTTAGCAGTTTTCACAGTGAATAGTTAAGCCACAGTATCTACTGTAAATAAGCTTCATTTCAGCTGCTGGCTAAAATAAAATTCTTGAAAATGTCCCCTAAAAAGAGTTGCTTGATAATCTGCCTGGTGTTATATGGGCTTTTGTTCATTGTCTTCTGGCGACTGCTGAAGCAGCTAGTTGTTGGTGGCATTTACCAGCAACATTTTAACTCATGAAATATTTACATGTACTGTAGGTTATTATTGTTCTGTCTTGTGTGAGATAACTGTTTCCATTTAGTTTAACCTAACTAGGCCTCTTAAACATCTGAATCAAAGTGTTACTGTGAAGGCCCACACACATTATCTATGCATTGAAACTTTAAACAGCCCCGCAAGACGCATCATCTTGTTTTCATTGGGGTCCTGGGAGATGTGCTTGTTTTCATAGCCTCTGTGTGCAAGGGGTGTGAGGTGGCCAGCGTCATGCCCGATTTGCCTTTACGCCGCCTCTGTTTTTTTTACACAAGACACCTGTTGTCTCTCTGCTGTTCAGGGCAAGAGGTTTACATTAAGACCTCCTGTATTGCAGCTTAGGTTGCAACCGACACAGATTTTGCCCTATTACATAACTGTTAATCGTAGTAATAGCATAGCCAGTGTAGCAGTGCAGTGGAAGTATGACATGGTATAGGCAAGCGTGTTTAAAGCATAGAGCACAAAGACTTTTTTTATGGTATACTGTAAGCTTGGGGAAAAACATAGAAAACATTACTATGAGAATATTTCACTATGGGTTGTTCATTAATATTTTGTTAAGTCAGTGGCTGACCTTGATCAATCACTTAATATCAGAATTTCACAAATTAATCTGTTGGTGTGGATTTGGGACTACGTATAACACAAAAGCGCTTTTCAAAGTTGTTGTTGTTGCAGTGTGTGTTGCTTTTTGCGCAGCATTTCAATGGAAAATGTACTCAGAATCTACCAGATAGAAGTCTAGACCCCGCCCCCAATCCGCCACGCCCCCAAAAACTCTACAATGTGAGCTGACCCTTCTGTGCAGCATTCAGCAATCCTAAGCAGAGCCCGGCTCCCGTCAAAAACTTTTTTTTACAACAAGTCAAACCTTATCTTCCCTGTGCGGTCTCTTAACAATCTGCACAGCCCTCACCCCCACAGTCCCCTCCGCGGAAAGGCTTGCCAAAGTAATTTGTTTCATCTCATTGTGGATTGCAGGTCAAGCCCTTTGAGGCCTGACTGTACCCTGTCCCATGGGGGAGCGGATGGGGGGATGAAGGCCCCTTAATTATTTATAAACACCCTCAAACAGAATGGTTCCCTTGCCAATACAAGTCAGCGATCATATGGAAAAGTGGCGCTTGTTTCCCATTCATCAGAAATAAACAGTGTATGTTACAATCGTTTGTCTTGCATTCGAAGGAAACTACACTGTAAAGCTCCTTTTCTATAGAAGAAGCGAGATGTTAGCTGGCATTTAAACATTTCATTGGTAACCACAGGCTTTTATAACAATTGGGGGTAAAGTTAAAATACAATATGTACATTACTGATAGGCTGTGTTGTAAGATGTGCAATAAGATCAAATGATCATTAATGGTGGATTGTTCTGTTAAATGAGATTGGGGGGGTGTATTCATACCATCTGGTGGACTATATATAGTCTTGGTCCTCCATCACAATACACACATTCAGCACCTCTATTACAGGATGATATCACATCAAAATGGAGTGAGGTAGCCAGTGGTGTACCACAGGGATCAGTATTAGGTCCTCTGCTATTCCTAGTCTACATTAATGACTTAGATTCTGGTATAGTAAGCAAACTTGTTAAATTTGCAGAGGACACAAAAATAGGAGGAGTGGCAAACACCATTACAGCAGCAAAGGTCATTCAAAATGATCTAGACAGCATTCAGAACTGGGCAGACACATGGCAAATGACATTTAATAGAGAAAAGTGTAAGGTACGGCATGCAGGCAATAAAAATATCATATGGGAGATACTGAAATTGAAAAAGGGAACTATGAAAAAGACCTAGGAGTTTACGTTGACTCAGACATGTCTTTATCTATTATTATTATTATGTATTTCTTAGCCGATGCCCTTATCCAGGGTGACTTACAATTGTTACAAGATATCACATTATTTTTACATACAATTACCCGTTTATACAGTTGGTTTTTTACTGGAGCAATCTAGGTAAAGTACCTTGCTCAAGGGTACAGCAGCAGTGTCCCCCATCTGGGATTGAACCCACGACCCTCCGGTCAAGAGTACAGAGCCCTAATCACTACTCCACACTGCTGCCCATAGACAATGTGGGGAAGCTGTAAAAAAGGCCAACAAGACGCTATTGTGAAAAGTGTTGAATTTAAGTCAGGGGAAGTAATGTTAAAACTTCACAATGCATTAGACCTAATCTAGAATATTGTGTTCAGTTCTGGTCACCTCGTTACAAAAAGGATATTGCTGCTCTAGAAAGAGTGCAAAGAAGAGCGACCAGAATTATTCCAGGTTTAAAAGGCATGTCATATGCAGACAGGCTTAAAGAATTGAATCTATTTAGTCTTGAACAAATTCTAAAAGGTATTGACAATGTCGACCCAAAGGACTTTTTCGACCTGAAAAAAGAAACAAGGACCAGGGGTCACAAATGGAGATGAGATAAAGGGGCATTCAGAACAGAAAATAGGAGGCACTTTTTTACACAGAGAATTGTGAGGGTCTGGAACCAACTCCCCAGATATGTTGTTGAAGCTGACACCCTGGAATCCTTCAAGAATCTGCTTGATGAGATTCTGGGATCAATAAGCTACTAACAACCAAACGAGCAAGATGGGCTGAATGGCCTCCTCTCGTTTGTAAACTTTCTTATGTTCTTATATATATCACGTACTGGAAGTATTACAAATCATTAATTGGTGTCAAATGAGAAAAACTTTATAGCCCCTTTCTTTTCTGAAATAACTCCCCCCCCCCCCCAGCTCTTTTGATATAGCACTATAGTAGGCAGCCCATGCAACTATGATATACCGCTGTGAAAATCTTATAGTTAAAGCACAGAAAAGCATGTTAAATGCACAGGATACGCATAGTAAACCGGTATGGCATTGCTATAATCACTAGCAGGCTGTTTTTCAACAAATGTGGGTCATTGCTTATTTTTTTCATATTATTTTCTTTTCTTATGAGGGTACACATAATTCCTAAGCTCGTGCTGGCAGCTGTTCCTGAGCGTATGTTTCCGAGCGCTTCAGAGCCCTCTGCATCAGAACTGTGTCCTCTAACAGACAGACCTCCTGCTGTCAAGCTAGTAACCAGAACAAAGTGCTGTTAGCTGCCTGCAGAAGGAATGCCTGCTATTTAGCAGATCATCAATCTCGCTTTGCTGGCACCCTCTCTGCCCCCCTTCAGGCAAGCTGCGGTGGGCAGCGAGTCCCACAGACTAACAGGATTGAATTGAAGGCAAGCTGGGTGGCACTGATAATGCTGTGCTAGTGTGGGTGGTAAGATCTGCAGCAACCCACACGGAAAAAAGAATATATGTTGCGTGGTATATAAAGCGCATTATGCCACACGTTTTATGGGAACCTAATGTGTGAACCTGGATTTCATATACAACGCTACAACCGCACTAGCTGACCTCATAGAAAAATAGTGAAATGTTGACAACAAATAAGTTGAGGGTCCTGAATGAATGAACCAAATTCATGAATTATCCTGAAATAACAGAGTTTTTAATAAGACACACCTGAGCGTGTTACCTATACTCTGTGGCTTATCAAGCTTGTAGTAAAACCTGGAATGGGTGAAACTGCTATGTGATAGGAGTCTTTTTTCCATCCCTGAATAACAAGGGAGCACTTATAGACACAGATGTTTATCTTAAAAAGAATAACTGCATATAACCTGCAGCTTTGTGTTACTTGTAATACACACATTTTTCTTGTATAATGCACACCTCTCATATACCACCTGTAGTATATGTAAACACATGCCAGGGACATGGTTATGGATGATGGTGATACTATCCTGTGCATTATGTATATACGACAAACCTTGTATATAACACACAGCCAGTATATGACACGCACCCATTATCCTTTATATCCATTATAGCTACTCTATGAAACACATCAAAATGTGAGGTTGAGTCTAGCACACTAGCTGCAGCCTGTAGTTACAGCTATTATATGACAAGTGTTTTGGTCATTTCTTGTTTTAAAGTTCCTGGGTTTGAATGAAATAAATAAAAGTTTATGTGCTGCTTCTGACTTTTACAGAATCAGACATTCAGTTTGGCTCCTGGCTGTCACTGTGGAAGCATTCTCTTGTAAAAGTTTATCACTGTATTTCTGCACTTTTCCCAGGCTTTTCCTATGGTTATAATATGCTGTACCATACCTCGCTATTCTTTACAATGCTTACCTATGCCTTACCAGGCTTCTACTGTGCTTTATTAATCTTTGCTATGCTTTTACCATGGGAAGCATTTATAAGATGTGTGACATGTGTTTATCCAAGCTGTACCTTGTCATGTTATCACAACGAAAGTGAATGGAAAAGAGATTATACTCGTCAAATAACGTAAATTACTTTGAAATTTTTCTTTGTTAAATGTCTACCCTGCTACTGTTGCATGCAGTGTAACCGCACTGCATGTGTACGTACCCCTGTGTCATTTAAAGAAAAGTGAAAAGGAACCGTAAACAGTGAGCGACTGCCGGAATTCGCTAACAAGGTCTGATTTAATTGCTGACTGTTCTAGTATTATATGAAATGTAACACAGAAGCAGGAGCTCAGAAAATAGTACAGCCTTACAGAATAACAAGACGTCAAATGAGATGATGGTGATTGATAACATGTGTTGATAATCATCAGTCACAGATGAGCTGTCTCCTGAGTGCCACTGTCCTCATGCTGTTTTAGAATAAGAACTGTATTGTACTGCACTGGTACGCCAAAAGATACTACTTGTAACCCTTACTACAGCTACATTACTACTCTACTACTAAAGCCTGTAGTCACTGTTACAGAGGTGTGTATTAGTATGTAACACTTGAGGTTGTCTACGCTATTTATTAGCAGTAGCTAACCATTCATTAAAATCCAAGTTACTAAACTAGAGTACCTTCTTCTAATACTGTTGATCACTGCTCTGCATTGTTTAATTTGATCACTACGTTCAATGAAAAAAGCACCGCGCCCCCTTTCAAACCCAGTGCATTACACAACACTGCCTATTAACCCAACACTATGAATTCCTTATTGTACTGCGGTCTCGTGATGTGCAATACATAGAAAAGCAGCACAGGCAGTAGCCCCCAGAAGCACTGCAGTGAGGATCCTGTGAACCGTACCCACACATTGTCTCTGTCTCCCAAAGCAGCTGGGTTTACTGCACCCTGCCAGACACCTGGACTGGGTTCTATCACTTATGAATCACGATGTAGGAGGGACTTTTTTCCCCCCAAGAAACAATAACCCCTACGATGTTTATATTTGAATTGAATCTCTCTTGGTCTGCAGGGGAAATGTATAGAATACAGTGTGGATCTGTAGGTGTTTCCTTTGCAGCCCCACCTGTCTCTAATTGCCGTTGTTATCAAAGCTTTTTAATCCAAAATGTCAATCTTCTCATTTTTAACTCTGCAATGCGAAAATCGCGTAAATGAAAACAAAAAAAACCATGACTTAAAAGCTCTGAAATTAAATTGCAGAGTACTTTTTCCTCAACTTTTTTCTTTTCTCAGTAATAATTGCAGAGTTTTGGTCCTTTCTTACCTCTTGCTGCAATACATATCCCTGGTGACAGGGAGTAATGGAGGTGCTGTTACAGACGGTACTCTACATGTGTCATACTCACACGTTTACTTGTATCTAGAAAAACGCTTATCTATGAAACTTGCTTAGCACTTTCTTTGGCACAAGTTACTGTATAGAGTATCTCGTTTTAAAGTGTGATAAATATATAAAGTGTAAGGAAGCAAATGCACAGTGAAATAAAGCAACATTCAAAACATTGCTCAGAAACGTGTGCAAATTCTGCGGAAAATGTTTTAGCATCAGCCTCCTACAGGAGTAAATCGAAAGAGAAAATGTTTCAAAATTCGTAACCAAGCACCTTGACTGACTTTTCGGTTCTGGAATTAACCTTCCTGCCATAAACTGGAAGAGTTTAAAAGAGCTTTAATAAAACCCTCATTCCTTATGTTCACCATAATGCCTGGAAAACAAACAAAGCAGCCAAACTGGCCCGGCAGAAGAGGGAGCATTGCTGATGCCTGCCTGGCCTCTAAGCCTCACTGAATCTCCTGAATACCCCCTGTTTCCTCAGTACCTGCAGCAGCGCTAGCTTCCACAGAGGCAGTGGGGCATGACTTTCACCTGCTCGCCTCAAAGCCGCGGCTGCGGGTCCAGGGCTCAGCCAGGGTGATTAATGTGGAATTTCCTTCCGAGTGGGTATTTTTCAGGCTTTGACGGCTCTCGAGACTTGAAAGGGCGGTGCATGCATTTTAGACATTCCCTCTCCTTTATAACAGGGGACTGGGAACGCAGGAATCAGAAAGGTAACCATGTGCGCATTCTAGTGTATTTATGGAACACCCATCAAAATAAGGAGCAATGTTCGTGAAGAAAGCAGAGACCCCTTAATGCGATATCCAGACTCGCAATTATTTTGGAGCAGTTTCCTTTTCTGTTCCGCACTCTCCAAACACTCAGCAGACCCCAACAGCAGACCACTCCCTCCTTGTGGCTCTGCTTACAGACCAGCTCACAATGAAGACCCCATTCAAAAATATATATATATATATATATATATATATATATATATATATATATATATATATATATAATATAAACCATGTTTGATCTCTCAATTGAGCTCATGGGGGTTCTTTTTTTAAAACTTTATTTTTCAATTTGGGTCACTTTGTTTCTAGAAGTACAAACAACATACCACCGCATTGCCAAACTGAGTTTCTTACTAAAGCGAATGGGTGGTTTCTCCTTCAAAAACAGTTAGTGCAAATACACATTGTAAAGAGATTTGAGTCTCGACCCCTGGCATGTCTCATTAAGAGCTTGTGGCTAGGACAGGATTGGAGTCTGGATCTTATTCAATTGCTCAGTTAGCTTGAGACCAAGCTTTCACCCTGTTGAAATGATGTGCTTATGCACAGTACTGGTACAGGGAACCAATGGCTTAAAGGCTGACACCTCCCATATCACTGCTGACCTCTTATTTAAAACAGCTGTTGAGAGTTTGTGCTTTTCTCCTGGGTACCAAACCACTATTGTGAGGAAAACAATAAACTTGAAGCGGTGTGGTTTTCGGCCATCCAAAGGCTCTTTTGGTCAGATAAGTAGGTTGTCAATCACAGTGCTGTCAAGGATAATTACCCCTGTTGACAACATTTAACAAACAGACTGTAACAATGTAATGGATCTTTGCAGAGAGTGTCCCCTAAAAATGGTTGATGCAATCCAGGGTGACTGCTGTAAAAACCTCTTTAAAAAATCCAACTATGCTCTGTCTCAGCAGGGTATATAGAACGACCAAATCAACCGCTTAGTCAAATAGATTAATTCAGTTACACAGACATGTTGTATAATAAGTTTAAAAACTACTATGGTGGGGCTCCCGAGTGGCGCATCTGGCAAAGGCACTCCGCCCGGAGTGCAGGATGTGCCCTATAGCTTGGAGATCGCCGGTTCGAAACCAAGCTATGCCACTGCCAACCGTGGACAGGAGTTCCCAGCGGGTGGCGCGCAATTGGCCAAGCGCTGCCCAGGCGGGGTAGGGATTAGGTCAGCTGGGGAGTCCTTGGCTCACCGCACACCAGCGACCGCTGTGGCTGGCCGGGCGCCTGCAGGCCAGTCTGTACACAATTCCGAACTGCGTGGTCCTCCGACGCTGTAAGTTCTGTTATGGCTGCACGGCGGGCTTGCAGAGCGAAACAAACTGGGTGGTTGATGGCACTCGTTTCGGAGCCTGCCAGTGCTCTTCCTTATCTCTCACAAGTCAGTTCAGGGGTTGCAGCGGTGAGCCAGGTTGAATAATAAGACATTCCAAAATTGAGAGGAAATTGGAAAATGAATAAAAATAATGCCATCATGTTTGTGTATTTGATCACAGGAAGGCAGGTTTTGTATTGGTTGATGATGAGCAAAGGGAATGAAGTTTTCATTGCAATATGTGGTTGATTCAATTAACCACTATATTATACTCTTGCACATACAGCAGACAGGCATTGGTTTTGTGCATCACTTATACAATGACACCCAGTGTTGTGTTAAATAATGTTGATTCAGTCTAGTAAGTAAGGAAGCAGTAATGGTGTAAAGAATGTCTGACTTTTGTAACCAACTCACAGGGATTCCATTTGTGTGATTTGAGGGAAATATTGTAATTGGGAGCCAGTGGGCGAGATTGCAATTGGATTAAGTACCAGCGAGGCGTCGTCTGTCTTTGGAATGGCTGTTAATGTATGGAACAGTGCGGCTTGTCCTCTCTACAGGGTTCGTGTGTGTGTGTGTGTGTGTGTGTGTGTGTGTGTGTGTGTGTGTGTGTGTGTGTGTGTGTGTGAGTAACTCCGTGCAAGTCCAGAACCTCATTGTGCTTCAGAGCTGCCATATTACTTAAGATAGGCAGATAGGCTTCAGAATATTGCATGGATAATGTGTGGGTTTGGTTTGTGTTTAGTATTAGGCGGGTTGTGCCTGAAAGCAGAAGGAGTCCTCAGTAATGAGAGAAGTTCAGCACTGAGAGAGTGCAAGGTTGTGGCAGGACAACAGGGGAGCAGGAACCGTTTCCAAACCCTGCTGTCTACCTGCACTTTGACCCCTTCACGCCAGCAGCTTCCTCTCATAATGTCAAGTGCAGTGCACTTTGTCAGTGACCTGTGAGGGATGCTGCTTTTCTCCCAGCAAGGGCAATGTATCTACAAAACTGTACAAGGTAAGAGGTTCACACAATCCCAGGACCTGGGAGTCACCACATGAGAGCACCACTGGGTGAACTGATAAGAACACCAGGATTTATGAGTGGGATGGGCTGACCCACGTTGTTCCCGTTTTGTGGTGGTGTTATATCAAACTACCAGACATTATAAATCATATGCAAGAAATATACCAGTTCTAACAGTTACAGATTTAGCATAATTCCTTATACTGTAGACAGATCCCATCCCGTGAATGGAATTTGAAACACTGGACCCAATTCTTATCTCTTATTAGCATTTTTTTTTTTCTGAAGGAAACAATTCTAAAACAAATTAACAACTTGGACTACTTGCAAGCCCCCAAATCAAATTCATGTGCTGTTTATTTCTAGGCTGGTAACTTTATTATGTACATATTCCCTTTCTGAAGACAGGTGTGCTCTAGACGATTTGGAGTGACAAGCTTTAATAATTGATGTGCAAGACCTGTACACAATACCTGCTCACTAGATGGCGCTGTCTCTGGCAACTAGAGGCACTTTGCTGATCTAGCCTGCGGTTATTATGTCTATGGTGAATCTGGCAAGTAGAGTTGGAGAACTGATCCTGAATTAAGGTCAAAGCAAAAAACAAAACAAACCTAGGTATTGCATAAAATAACCAGATGGCTTGTGCCTGTTTGAACACTAAGATAAAACCATGTCTGCCATTGTAATTAGGTTTCAGACAGAGCAGAAGCCAGCTTCTCTGTTTGAATAGGTGCCTCGTGCTGATAAGGATGTTTATATGCCTGATTAAAAGTGCAAAACTGCAACACTGGCAGAACAAGCAAAGGAAATATTGGAAGATCATGGGCACAGATATAGTATAGTATAAATAAGGGGCTACTCTCTGGAGACAGAAGGGGAATAAATACTGTTAATACAAAGACTTCCACTCTTTCCGTGTTCAAACTGCTTTCTTCTGCTTTGGTTTGTTATGTCCCCTGGCTTCAACTGGATTGTACTGGGTGAGGACATTAGTCATGACCCAAAAAGGGCTTGTGCAATCCATGTAACAGCATGAATAAAGTCCCCATACTGTTTTTGTGGATAGTAGTAAGATTGCCTAAATACACAGTCAAGTCTATATGAGAGACCAGCTGTATAGAAGGACTAACAGTCTATAGTGACCCCTGTGATGAATCCCAATGTAAATACAGTCAGATCCAATACAACAGTAAAACAAACTAGGAGCTGGAGCGTCAACACACACACACACACACACATACATACAAACGCACGCGCACACACACACACACACACACACATACAAACGCACACACACACACACATACAAACGCACGCGCACACACACACACTCATACGCACGCGCACAGGCACAGGCACACACTAATTATCTCTAAAGTAAACTGACACACCTTCCACGGCTGTAAATACAAAATTTTATCTCCAGTAACATGAAAATCACTATGCACTCTTAAACATATGCATGTGACATACATGCATACATACACACAGCACTCCAGATAAAGTCTGGGGTCTGGGAGTAACTTACCCTCTAATTGTAACACTGCAAAATTCCCTTGAAGTCATGAGTAATCTCGAAAAATATTGTACAATCTTTAATGGTAATGGGTAGGCATTAAAAAAGAGCCTTCCATTTTAACTGCAATGTTACTTGAACTACTGTACAACCACGCGTGTGTTCTACAAGGTTCTTTATCGGCTCAGCGCATTTTTTCCGAGGTATCTCACTGACTCTGCAAATGAATTACGTTACTTATATTTAAACATTACATTCTTAAACTCAGTGAACATGTTAAAACTTCAATATAAAGCCATACTTATAAATACAATAATGAAATGCATTAATAAGTTATAAAACAGTTTAATATTACAGTATAGGCACCTTTTTTTAGTAGTTGCCTCTGACAATTGTTCCAGTTGGATTTGTAGCTGGACTGGGGTGTTTACGCTTCAACCTGGGGAGCTTCGAATTGTTCTTATTCTTACTGCTGCTAGCCAGAGGTTGGATAATGTTTGTTGGCTTGGTTTTTCTTGTGTACAGTTTCCTAGTAACTGAAGACATTGCATTCTGGGAGATGTTGTTGGTGGAGGTTTTAGGGGAGGCAGACAAGCTATGCAGCAAAATTGCCATACATACATACATGCAAGCATACATACATACAGACATATGCACCATTAACCCCCAGATTCTCGATCTGTAAAGATACCGTACATACCCCTTCATATACCCCCAGATTGTCATACACTCAGTAACCGAGAAATTCCTTAGACAGTTTCATGACAATTGGAAAAGCTGTTCTCTAGATGCATTCAAGTGTGGTATTCGGCGGATACCTCCACTGTATTCCTGGTAATATACTGTGCTAACAAAGGAGACTTCTGCCTGTCTCCCAAGAACCAATTACCTTCAGGACAGGTTCAGCCAATTGTGTTCATTTCAACTTGCTGTAACAACAGGAAAACGTCTTCCACCTTGAACCATACAGTCCTATAAGTACAGTACTGATCAGTCTTAACAGTGGGTTCCATTCTACAATGGCTCCTACTGTCCCATACCATGCTGATCCCATTGTCCTTTACTGCAGCATGGAACCTGCATTGAAGGTCATTAAGTTAAGGGAGGAATGGTACTTGGTTTCTGTGTGTGTGTGTGTGTGTGTGTGTGTGTGTCTGTGTCTGTGTGTGTGTCTGTGTGTGTGTGTGCCCTGCTTACACCCCCAAACAGCAACACAATAGTATTTTCTCTGGACCAGTAATCTGACCTCTTCCCCAGTACCAGGGTCAGCCAAACAGTGATTGTAATCCACCTTACACATGCGAGTTCTGAGACGTTCTCCCTTGGTACAGTGGAAGGAGGGGGGTGGAGTGTGAATTACAAACCACTGCCAGGGGCTCTGTGAGCCTGATAAGTGCTCCTGGCTTGCACTGGGCTGTTACTTGTCAGTTTTAATAGTGGGTTATTATATTAACCCAGAGTCACTCTAAAGCTGCTAGCAAAGAATTTGGAGCATGTGAGGATTCTGAAAAACAAACCCCACTTTGTTCTGCGTGTGCTGAGGCTGGAAATGTTCTTTTCCAGCAACTGCCTCAGGGTTCAACATGCCCCCAGTGTAATTCAGCTATTTCAAATATTAATTACACTCCTGTTGCCAAGATCAGTGCTTCCACATCATGGCACTGAAATGAGAAGCATGTGCAAACCATGCTTGTTATCAGGCTTAAAGATTGTGGAGGCATCCGTCACACTTACATTGTTAACCATGTTATAAGAACATCCAATTCAGATGGAACTTGGTACGGACATTCCTAAGCATATATTCTTAAGCGTTTTATAATCCAAGTCTGATTGGATTGGCTAATGAAGGCTTCAGAAACTTGGCAATGAGAATTCAGCGTCCTGTATTAAAGGTGCTGAGCTATGGCTATATCTTGGGGACACCTTGTCTGGATTCAATGAAACTTCGTGTCTGCAGCTTGGGAAATGTAGAGTCTTGAAAAACAAAATCCCTCAAGTTGTTTCTCCAGTACGCTTGGGATAGATTCAGTACTAGATTCTTAAAGTGACTGTGCGTTTAACATGTGGAGCTCTAGTTATGTCCAATATTTTGTTCGAACATTTGTGCGTGATATACACAAACACCCTGACAGCCACTGCACTGTCTCACTGATAAACACACACACACACACACACACACACGCGCACACACACACACACACACACACAGCAAAACACCCCAGCTCGAGGAACAAGTTCTTCACAGTCGTCTGTGTTTTCACAGGACAGGACGACCTTGAACAAAGTTCCCTCTGTCTGTGGGGCTGTGCGGCTTTAGATTTTATGTAACTTGCAAATTGCTGAGTAGGCTGGCATTCTGCAGCAATTAGAAACACTGGATCAAAAAGAATTAAAGCGATCATGTGATTTTTGTTTTTGGAAAACAAGCCAGTTTATTTAGGAGAGGAAGGCTGAAGGATTTAGAATTGGCGGCGTACGCATTGACGCGTCTTCTATTTTTACTCCACTTACCGTGCTATAGTGGTCAGGAAATGAAAGATATACATCCCCAGGTCAGGATCTGGTATGAAAAGTAAAGCTGTCCTCCCCTTTGCTTTTCTAATAGCACTCGGCCCAGCTATCTCAGCACTGCCAAGTCTACTTTGTAACCTGGTTCTCACATTGGCCACTTCAAAAGCATGCCCATGAACTTCAATGGGTCCGTCAGCATTCCTCCTCCCTCCACTAAAGTGGCATGCTGACCTTGAAGGACGGCTATCCATGTACAGAGCTCTCCAAGAAAGCCAGGGCTATCAGCCCCCTACACTGTGGGGAGCTTGTGTGATGTCATTTCAAATTCAAACCACTTACAGTACTAAACGTTTCAGGATCTTCATTATAAGAGAAAATACGTTGCTGAGTATTTACTGTATCTACACTACCTAGGAAAGAATAAACAAACATGTCCACAGGTTCTAAAACATCAATCACTACAGCGTGTATCTCTTTGATTAACCCTTTAGCTGCAAGCACAGAGCATGGCAGCTGCATGTTGCGTTTAGAGGGAGTTGTTATGTCTTGGCTGTCGTAAGTTTGCTGTGGTCTTTTTGTATTGTCTTGCTTTTGTTCAGCAGTCTAGACAGAAATGTATTAAGGATTTTGTTAAAGGCAGAATGCCATAGAAAGTCCCGGAATGTTTCACGATGATGATATATTGATATATTTTAAAAACCTACATTTGCAAGTAAATGTCCAGCTGCTTGATTATCGTGTGGTCTTTCTTTAAATGTTAATGTTGTATAGAGGGCAAAATAGGATTTTCCTGTTTATGGCTATTGTAGACCACAATTTGAGCCCTAAAATTAACCCCACAGAACTCCTTGTTACTAGTTTTGAAACAGTAAATGTAATTTTTTTCTTTTTACAATCAAACAAAAAAATAATCGGTACAATTGCAGGGAAATCATGCCCACTGTAACAGGCGTTGCATCTACTAAATTAATTCAAAAGTTACTTGAGTTGCTTTGCCTCATTTTTAGGAATACAGCTGTGCTGCGCTGCGCTGTGCCACTGCTGAAAGTTGCTAAATGGCACAACACGTAGGCACTACTACAAACGGGCACTACTACAGGCTTATTCCTGTGACCTCTGTAGTGCTGTTACCACACATGGTTGTAATACTCCTGCAAGTTAAACAGCAATAAAATACCTTGCCAGCTACTGCTCCTGCCTGCGCTGTTTTATAGCTCAGCAAGAGGCCATTTCTCCTCCAAAACACTACTGCACTTTGAGGCTGGTTTCCATGGAGACCAGTTAATGATGTCGCTGCCTGATAACTAAGTCCACTCTTGCACCAAACTACAATGTGAAGAGATACATACAGAAGTCTAATAGATCGTTTGACACTTTTAAAATGAAATAAATGTTTTATTTAGTTAGAAACATTTATCTAAAATGCAACTGCTGTTTTTTTTTTAATCAAACTTCTCAATCATTGCAAAAAGGAACACCCTTATAAAATGATACAGTGGTACAGTATATAATGTTAAAAGCATAGAGAAGTGTGGTAAAAGCAGATTTAAAATGTAATTCAAGCCTGGTAAATTTCAGATTTGGAGAAGGTAGAAACCATGATAAAGCATACACATTTATAGTATACCTTTATATGGTTAACAACATAGACACTTGCCCAAAATTCATTGAACTCTATCAAATGCATTCAGTATCTAATGGGACCTACAGTAGGATAAGGTGAGTGATGTGCAGCCAAACTCAAAATAATGTTTTAGATTCAGTTGGCCATATTCCATATTGCCCCTTAAATTAACTTTTAATAATATTGTTATAGAAAGCTCTCTGGTTTTAAAACTCCAATATCTTGTGTAAATATAGAACAAACACTGACTGCAGCATATTTGGAGAAGCTGTTTACCTTCTGGCTAACTACGGCAAAAAAAAAAAGAGTTTACTTGACACTTTCTCTGTATAATGTGTTCGATTATAATGTGACTTCTACATAACACAACAGAAAGGCTCAGCACATCTCAACCATTAATAATAAGGTCACACTTTATTTTAAGGGGCACTGTGTTATTATTATTTATTTCTTAGCAGACGTCCTTACCAGGGCGACTTACAATTCTTACAAGATTTCACATTATTTTTACATACAATTACCCATTTATACAGTTGGTTTTTTTACTGGAGCAATCTAGGTAAAGTACCTTGCTCAAGGATACAGCAGCAATGTCCCCCACCTGGGATTGAACCCACAACCCTCCGGTCAAGAGTCCAGAGCCCTAAACACTACTCCACACTGCTGCCCTGTTAGTTGATCGATTGTTACTGACATGTTAAAAATGTTTTTTTTTTTGTTAATGGTAAGTTAATATACTGTATAGTAACCTATTTATAAAGTAATAAAAATAACTGTAAAGCAAGCATCAAGGACTGACCACCTCCAAGTCAATAATAGCCACTGGGCTTATTAAAACAGAGTTAAATCTGTTTAAAGACAGTAAACGAGATGCAGGTTTTATTTCAGTTTATAAATAGGTTACAATAAAGACCTATTAACACAAAATGCATTTGTTAAGCTAGTTAACGGTTAATAAGTTCCCCTTAAGCGTTAACATAAGTGCAAATAAAATTAAAGAAAATTGGGTCCAGTACCCAAAGGTTTCAACCAGGTGTCACACTGACGAAGGCATTAGCCAAAATTTTACTTTAACTTTTACCTCATTCTTTTAGTTTAGACACCTTTTCAAAACTGGAGGGTTCTTTTAGATTTATTCAAAATTCTGCTTGAAGAATCTACGACAACTCCAGCTTTTACAGTGCACTGGCCCACAGGAACAGACCTGCATGTTAAAACAGAAGAATTAAAAAGTGCTTCTTACCTATGTCAGAATTGCAGTAGGCATCCTGGGGATGTGACAAGGCACAGGAGCAAGCCTCAGCCACATCATTGAGTCTGAAGCTGCACAGCACCACAAGCAAGCTGAACAGCGTGTGCGCAAACACCGACATTCTCCTTTGCGAGAAGAAAAAGTTTTTTAAAGAGAAGTTACAATGGAGAACTAAAGTGACTCTGTCGCTGGCTCTGACTGCTCTCTGCACTCTCCTCTGTCTCACTGCTTCACTCCCCAAGAATTACAAATTAGATATACTCTCCCTACGGTGACATAAAAAGACAGACACACCCCTTTACACAACATGAGCAGCCAATCAGGGAGAGCCATGATGTAATTTAAGGTTAACAGACCCACACCCTCCCTTAAGACTGAACTATTTAGACTAATTGATTAGCATGATATAATGTGAAGGCTAATGGGTTTAGTTGTGAGTGTTATGTTATGTTGGAAAATGCTGGGAAATAGGGTGGCTGGTTTAGCCTTAAACAACATATTAAACAAACAAAAAACATAAACCTGTGAGAAGGCAAAAAGGCAGGCTAAAGATAGAGAATGAAAAAAAAGAATTGCAAGTAAATGCTAGAGGGTAATGGGAAAGGAATCCCAGTGTTTAACATTCTTTATATGAAACTGAATTCTTTCTTCATTTTCTTTATGATTATAGCCCTCTGACACATGTAGGCTGTTAAACTCCCATAACACATTTTTAAAAAATCCTATTTATTTAGCAAAAACATTGTAGCTAATTATTCAAATAGTGAGTTTTCATTTTATTATTTACTTTTCTTATCATTTATATCATTTATATATATATATATATATATATATATATATATATATATATATATATATATATATATATATATATACACAGTGCCTTGCAAAAATATTCAGACCCCTGACCAATTCTCTCATATTACTGAATTACAAATGGTACATTGAAATTTCGTTCTGTTTGATATTTTATTTTAAAACACTGAAACTCAAAATCAATTATTGTAAGGTGACATTGGTTTTATGTTGGGAAATATTTTTAAGAAAAATAAAAAATAAAAAACTGAAAAATGATAAGAAAAGTAAATTATATATATATATATATATATATATACAGTACTGTGCAAAAGTTTTAGGCAGGTGTGAAAAAATGCTGTAAAGTAAGAATGCTTTCAAAAATAGACATGTTAATAGATTATATTTATCAATTAACTAAATGCAAAGTGAGTGAACACAAGAAAAATCTAAATCAAATCCATATTTTGTGTGACCACCCTTTGCCTTCAAAACAGCATCAATCCTTCTGGGTACACTTGCACAAAGTCAGGGATTTTGTAGGCATATAGTCAGGTGTATGATTAAACAATTATACCAAAGAGGTGCTAATGATCATCAGTTCAATATGTAGGTTGAAACACAATCATTAAATGAAACAGAAACAGCTATGTAGGAGGAATAAAACTGGGTGAGGAACAGCCAAACTCAGCTAACAAGGTGAGGTTGCTGAAGACAGTTTACTGTCAAAAGTCATACACCATGGCAAGACTGAGCACAGCAACAAGACACAAGGTAGTTATACTGCATCAGCAAGGTCTCTCCCAGGCAGAAATTCCAAGGCAGACAGGGTTTCCAGATGTGCTGTCCAAAGTCTTTGAAGAAGCACAAAGAAACGGGCAACGTTGAGGACCGTGAGACGCAGTGGTCGGCCAAGGAAACTTACTGCAGCAGATGAAAGACACATCATGCTTACTTCCCTTCGCAATCGGAAGATGTCCAGCAGTGCCATCAGCTCAGAATTGGCAGAAAACAGTGGGACCCTGGTACACCCATCTACTGTCCGGAGAAGTCTGGTCAGAAGTGGCCTTCATGGAAGACTTGCGGCCAAAAAGCCATACCTCCGACGTGGAAACAAGGCCAAGCGACTCAACTATGCACGAAAACACAGGAACTGGGGTGCAGAAAAATGGCAGCGGGTGCTCTGGACTGATGAGTCAAAATCTGAAATATTTGGCTGTAGCAAAAGGCAGTTTGTTCGCCGAAGGGCTGGAGAGCATACACGGATGAGTGTCTGCAGGCAACAGTGAAGCATGGTGGAGGTTCCTTGCAAGTTTGGGGCTGCATTTCTGCAAATGGAGTTGGGGATTTGGTCAGAATTAATGGTCTCCTCAATGCTGAGAAGTACAGGCAGATACTTATCCATCATGCAATACCATCAGGGAGGCATCTGATTGGCCCCAAATTTATTCTGCAGCATGACAACGACCCCAAACATACAGCGAAAGTCATTACGAACTATCTTCAGCGTAAAGAAGAACAAGGAGTCCTGGAAGTGATGGTATGGCCCCCACAGAGCCCTGATCTCAACATCACGAAGTCTGTCTGGGATTACATGAAGAGAGAGAAGCAGCTGAGGCTGCCTAAATCCACAGAAGAACTGTGGTTAGTTCTCCAAGATGTTTGGGCCAACCTACCTGCCGAGTTCCTTCAAAAACTGTGTGCAAGTGTACCTAGAAGAATTGATGCTTGATGCTGTTTTGAAGGCAAAGGGTGGTCACACCAAATATGGATTTGATTTAGATTTTTCTTCTGTTCATTCACTATGCATTTAGTTAATTGATAAATATAATCTATTAACATGTCTATTTTTGAAAGCATTCTTACTTTACAGCATTTTTTCACATCTGCCTAAAACTTTTGCACAGTACTGTATATATATACACACACACACACACACACAGAGCTATAGCCAAAAGTTCTGCATCATTAGATTTTTAAATGTCATATTTTTCCTTTTTTGTCACTTTCATTAAGCACATGGAAAACTACAAAGCGGTATGTAATTCAATATGTTAACGTACCATTATTCAGCAGTTTTCATTTGTCTTTATGACGCAAAATGATTTAATTCTATAGGGTGATGAAAAGCTTTTGGCCCTAGATAGATGTATACAGTTTTTTTAGTTTTAGAATACAGGCTACAATTTGAAATTCAATTTGAAACATGTTTTAGTGTTCTTTAATTCCAGCAATTACACACACTTTTTATTCATGTTGAAATTTGGTGGTACCATATCTGTACTTTATTATGTTGGTCTGGGGGATCCTAAACAGTGCAGCCCATTGATTTTCATTACAATTACTCAAATACCGTGTTAAAGTGCTTTTAGGAGCTGCTCTTCAGTTCTAATTGCCATAGATATAAGCAACTAAGGCTAGATATAGAGGTAAGAACCAGCATCATCAAGTGATCTGCCCCTTTAGATGGAGATTCCTTTTGTTTTGTGCTCTAGATACTAATATGAGGACAACTGGAACTAGAGAGCAGCTCATGAACCCCTGAAAGCACCTTAACACAGATAAAAAAATAACAATATCGGAGTAATAACTAAAAGAAGTACTACTGTGATTGCAAATATACATAACAATGTAAGGGGGGGGGGGGGGGTAAAAAATCAACGTTAAGGAAATGTAACTTGAAGTCATGTGTTCTTCAAGTCACATTTGAGTACCCTGACTCCTAGTGTGATTATGTAGCTGGATTGTAGCCCCAAGGAGAAAATACATAGCACTGTACAGTAATAGTGGTATTGTAATGATGGTGCACTCAGGCATTAACTATAGAGCACACCGAGTGTATTATTATTTGTTAATTTAGCAGACGCCTTTATCCAAGGCGACTTACAGAGACTAGGGAGTGTGAACTATGCATCAGCTGCAGAGTCACTTACAATTACGTAAAGACGGAGCACAAGGAGGTTAAGTGACTTGCTCAGGGTCACACAATGAGTCAGTGGCTGAGGTGGGATTTGAACCGGGGACCTCCTGGTTACAAGCCCTTTTCTTTAACCACTGGACCACACAGCCTGAGTGTAGGAGGAGACGTCTTCAGAGTCAATGGACTCTATTTGATGTTTAGCCAAACTGTACACTGTCGTTTCATCACAGGATAACACCCCCTGGAATCCTAGTGAAAGTGAATTGCAAAGAGATTCCACTTGTCTTTCACTACCCTCGGATCTCTCCTAGATGGCTGCATCAAGCGGTTTCCTTCAAATCTAGTGGACTGGCACCAGGCACTATGTAACCCTCTCTACCTGTCAAAAAAGCTGCTGTAACTTGAGTTTGTTTTCAGTCAGACTGGATCATAGACCACATTCAAGCAAGTAACAAGGTGCTAAATCCTATTATAAAAAATTGTAATATGCAATATATATATATATATATATATATATATATATATATATATATATATATATATATATATATATATATATATATATTTTGCACAGTATTTTTGCTTTTTTCCATGCTTTTCCCGTGTTTTGTACTATGCATTTATCATAGTTTATTCTGGTTTACCATGTTTATTAATATTCTTTACCATATCTCGCTATTCTTTACCATGCTTACCTATGCTTTACCTTGCTTTTACTATACTTTATTACACTTTGCTATGGTTTTACGATGAGAAACTTGTATAAGGGATTTAGCAGGCTTGTAACATATTTACAGGAATTAAAAGTTTAATAGGATTTCATTAACCTGGGTGCCAGTGGAGTCTACATCAAAGATATTAAGGTCAGTTTGCTGTGCTCAGTTCAATGAAAGAATGTTGGTTGCACTTGTCAGGAAGGCAGGGCACTGTAGTTCTAAGCACTACTATGTGTCTTAAGATTGCTTAATTCCTACACCCGCAAAATGGCAAACAGTTTTTATAGTACATAATAAAATGTATTCTGGTGTACTTTCACAGCTTCATAAAATCGCATGCCTAAAAGCAGGGCTTCTTGCATGCAGTTTGCTAGACCGCCTGCTGGGTTGTTGCTGCTCTTAATTTAAAGTGTGTACGTTTGCAGTGACTTGGCAAGCCTGTCTGTCATGCACATGGCATATGAAGACTGCCTGATGAAAAGGACATTTTCATGGTATTTCATTTCTTACCCTTGTATGATCTCTGTTATTTTCTGGTGTTGTTTCTGCACTGTGTTTTGGAGGGCTTGGTGCTATAGATATGTGTGGATTTTGGGGGTGGTATTTTTACAGTGTTGCTATTCATGCTCAGTGTTACAGATCCAATGGCACACGCTGTGGTGCTGCACCAGTACTGACCTTGCTCTCTACTCGCTCACACCACAGGAAGACATTGGTTCCTAGTTCATCTCTATCACCTTAGAGTCTGAACCTGTCAGATCTCAGAATCTAGGCTAAGCATTGGAGACCTCCAATGAACGGGCCTGTAATAGAGCACACGGTATAACAGGTTTATCACAGTACATTTGCACTTTTTCCCCATGCTTTCCCCACTATGCATTTACCATGACTGCCAGATTTTTTAACATGCCGTGCCATACCTCTCTGATCTTTAGAATACTTACCTATGCTTTACCTTGCTCTCACTGTGCTTTGTGTCACTTTTCTATGCTTTTAATATGGGAACTTTTATAAGGGAACCCCTGTAATTTTGCGGTGCTTACCCGTAGAGCTGCATGAAACTAATATATTTGCAATGCACAATGTACAGGGCAGTGTAGTCACAGAATATAGTGTGGCACCATAAGGGAGATCTTAGGTTGAAATACCAGTGCCCTGCGTGACTCAACGTGTGAACTCGGGGGTGGTAGTCTCCCTCACTCCTACTCCTGGTGTCCCAGCCGCACTGCAGCTGTAAGAGCAGAGCAAGAACCCCAGTGGAACTACAGCATTCAAACACAGCTACTCGGGATCACTGAACCACAGAGCAATGGGTCAAGTGACATCCCTACACAGTGAGTCAGTGGCTGTGCTGGGAATCTCGCATCCTATATATAACATGGTAACCAACCCCTATAAAAAGAACATGGGAACATGTTGTCTTCGGCTTTTTATTTTTCCTCTAGGTTTTGAATAACAGACCCTCCCTTATGCGGTGCTGTGCTGGACAATTTGAATTTGAGTGCAGTTCAAAAATTAAAAAGAAGGGAAAGACGCTAAGGAGAGTAAGAATAATATTATGCCACGAATATATCTGTTCCAGTGAATGATGACGTCCTGAGGGAATGCTCTGAGACCAGGTTATGCTTCATTTAGAGACTGCTGCTGTTTAATTGCTCCCCACTAATATGAACCACTTATGTTTTTCATGCATTCATGTGTTACACTGCAAACATAACCTTGGTTTAAGTGTAACTGTGTTATCTTTCCAGCCAAGAATGAACCATAAATGATCCCTGTATTATTACATACCGCCCCCCACCCCACTCAGGGGGAGTACATACAGTATATAAAGTGCAGGATAGGCATAATACAGTCAGCGAAACACCCCTTGAATTCTGCCCTTATAAAAGCTTACAAAAGTATTTTTGCTTTTTTACAATGCTTTTCCCATTGTTATGCTATGCATAACCGTGGTGTACCATGTTTTTTAATATGCTTTACCAAACCTCTCTGGGCTTTAAAATGCTTACCTATGCTTTACTTTGTATTGTTGCAGATTTCTTTCTAAGCTTATTTTTATCAACATATCCTGGGTTAATCAACAGCACTCCAATATTTTAGAAGTCCAATCAGCAACAACATTTCCAAGTTGAATATCAACGCTTTATCTCTCAAAAGCAAGAAGCAAAATAAGGCTTCAAATACAACTAAAAATGAAAATGATTATACATACTACAGTCAGGAACTCATTTAAAAGAACAGATCTAGTCTTTTTTTAAATGTCTGTAATGTTTTAGATCTTACTACGTCATCTAGTAGGCTATTCCAGGCATTTATAACTCTCTGTGTAAAAAAAAAAAAGTGCTTCTTTCCTTCTGTTCTAAACTTATTTTACTCTGCTTCCACTTATGCCCTCGTGGTGATCTCTCTAAATTTGAAGTAGTGTCTTGGGTTAACTTGTTCTATACCATTTATGATTTTAAAGACTTCAGTTAAGTCCGCTCTTTCCCTTTTTTTTCCAGGCTGAAGAGATGTAATTATTTGAACCTGTCCTCATACCTCATGTCATTAAAGTCCTGGGATCAGCTTAGTTGCCCTTCTCAGTAAGTGAGTTCAAAGGGCTCTATTTGGAGAGTGCATGGTATCCGGAGGTGTGACGAGCAAAGTGGTCAGTGCTGCTGTTATCAGCTTACAGGTCTCTTTCGCATTTCTCTCTCATTCTCTCTTCCTGTATCCCCTACATAAAGGTCAACCCCAATACATATATGGGAACTCTAACAGTCCACATGCAAACATGCATTCATTCAAACCTGTAATTCAAAGGTGTAGACATGCATTTCAGACATAGTGTAGCAAATGCAAATCACTTATTTTCTGTCCTACACTAAACAAGTGCTTTTACTAGTTGAGTCAATGTGGGCCAATCAACCTGCTATTGGGCCCCTCTCAGGCAAATTGTGCCAAACTGTGCCAAAACAGGTGGTGGTTTTGTGATGTGGGCTACCAGTACCTACCGGGGATAAAGACCTGACGGGCCAGTGTGTAAACATCATCACCAGCCCGGTCGGAGTCTGGGACGGCACTGCCATAACTGCTGCAGCAGGGTCCCAGAAAACAATAGTGTCAAATCCTGTGGCTGAAACCAAACTTGTGGCTTGGACTGTGGAGGGTCGCACAGCTGTTTAAAAAATTGAGCAAGAAAAAAAACAGGAGAAGAGAGCTGCCCATGAGCTATGTGCAATCCACAACCCCTGCCCTGTCTCTTGGGCCCAGTGGATTGTTGTCACAGTGTGAGACACACTGAAACTGCATAGCTCCGACATGACAAAGAGAGAGACAGGAAATTCCTTCATTTCACTTCAAAAGAACAACCTGCTGAATAACAATGAAAGCGAAAACTAATGCATATTTTGGACATTCTCCAAGGAGTGTGGATGGGGCCAGATTAGGAATCTTTCCTGAAACTCATTCAGGATCTGATTCATAAAGCTTCGATCACAGCACTGGACAGCTTCTGTGAATCAGACGAGTCTCTGCGTGAAACAATAGAGATGGAGATTTAAACAATGCCTGCAAGTACATTTTTTTTAACCAGATAAACCATGGTTTGTTTGTTATTTTGACTTCTGGAATACATTATTTTGGAATTGAGAAAATCATTAGGATCTAATTAGACAGACAATTTGGGTTTTCTGGCTCTAAGGGTCCAAAATCTTAACACTTAAGATGAGGTAAAGCCGAGGGAACACAAAGCCACTTTTTCAGGTGCAGTGGCTTGAAACCTGGTTTCAGGAAACCGGAAGACATAGTTTGAGGCAACTTTGCTGTGTCAAGCCCCATCCCCCTGGTGTGCCATGCAGTGGCCTGAAACCTAATCTCATGAAACTAAGTTCCAAGTCACAAAGTGGCTTCGTGTTCCCTCAGCTGTACAGACGAGCACATCCGATCCAACACTGAAGCAGACTGACTTTCTTTATCTCACCATTAACCATGGAGACACACACAGACACACATGCTTGTTTATAGTGTTCATGGCACTTTGCTTTCACTCTAATATAGTGTAAGTGTAACATTCTAAACTCCAAAGGGGCCTGGGGATCAACACTATAATGGAAGTTACAGGGGCTAAGGTAAATACTCTGTCATTGAAAGTTTACTTTGTTTAAACTTTGTCCTCATAAGGTAGGTTTTGTTGGGTTTTTTACCCCTTGAGCAATGTAAACGAGGCCACACATACGCACGCATGCACCCCCGCTCACGCACACACACACACACACACACACACACAGTTCAGGTCTAACTGTGGTTTATTTACCCCTAGGGGGTGTTTTATTAACCCCCTTGTTAATCTCACTAAATACAGTTTTGTATCATCCTATAGAATTAACTAACTTTGCATCATAAAGTCAAATGAAACCTGCTGAATAATGTTATATTAACATATTAAATTACATTCCGCTTTGTAGTTTTCCATATACGAAAAACTGACAAAAATTAAAAAATGTGACATTTCAAAATCTAACATGAAATATTGTACTACTATCGTGGCTTCCGGTAGACTTTGGCAATATCATTTTGTAGTTTCTTTGATTACATGATGTTAAATAAGAGATCTAAATTCTGTTCATGTAATTTTGTCTTATTATGTCTCAGTCCTAAATTCTAGGTGGTGCAAAACATTTGACCATAGCTGTGCAATTATAATCCAGTGAAAAAAAGAGGTTTGGCAAAAGATTACATCCATACCAGCTGATTGTGCATCTTAGGAGGGCGTTTTTTATAAATGTTTACCACAATCATTATGCAGTTTTCCCATGGTTATACTATGCATTTACCACCATGGTTTGCCATGTTTTTTTTATATTCTTTACCATACTGCTCTGGGCTATACAGTGCTTACCTAAGCTTCACCATGCTTCCACTATGCTTCATTACACTTTGAAATGCTTTTACTGTATGTGTTTCCCCCTGTCCTGCAACACATTATGTGCTGCATATGAAACATTCTGTCTTGTGAGGCTGGATTTAAAAAATAATAATATAAAGGGGTGACTAAGCATTGTATCACATGTCTTACAGAAATGGGCTCTACAGGGTTAAACAGTCCCCAGGATGGGATGAAACAGAAAATGATGAACCAAAGTGAATCTAAACCACAATAAGACTACATTAGTCGAGATATTCTGAGATTTCCTGTATATACTCAAACCAAGGTGCTCTCAGTTGTGTTTACCTTTTTTCATCAATACTTCTCTGGTTCTTATCCGTCATCATACTCACAATGGGAATTGACACCTGTCCAGTTTAAAGTGCACAGACCCATGAAGAATGGCTGTAGGCTGTCATCTCCAGGGTGCAGATAATTCCCACACAGTTTCCTGCTGTGTCGGCAGTGGGCTGTGTTTAAAGGGGACAGTGAAATGCCTTCTAGAATGCTGTGAGGTCATAGAGGAGAGGAATTCTTCTGCGAGTGGGTGGCAGACTGTCCCTCAAGTGAAGTCTGTGTACAGGAGGGTGGAGGGAATATTGATAAAAGCTATAGGGGGTCGTCGAAGGGAGACATACTGGCTGTGATTCACTTTGCACAGGACTGTGAAATGAGCTCATTCAGTCAAGTGATAGCATTGCTGCATCCTCCATATCCGGAAAGTCATGTCTCAATCATGTCAAGGGTTAGCCTCCCATGTGGAACACATCTATATGAATCATATTGACATCTGTTTTTTTGGCTCAGTTGTATCAAATACAAAGGTCTTCTGTTTGTACATGTATGTATTTTCTTTTTCTGTGTTAGAAATGTACATACTTTTGTCCATCTGAGTTTATCTGGGCTTTTGTTTTTGATACCGTACGGGAAGCGAGTCAGCTGCATGGGTTATATAAACACAAAAAAGTTGTAGTCTTTGGTATCTTTTTTTATCTTTGTTTATTGTTTAAACCTTAAAATCAGAAACCTTGCATATACAGTATGTAACATAGGAAAAATGCACATTGGTTTATCCAGGACAGGATACAACTCTATCCATAGCTCTGGCTGCAGCATTTTTTATTACAGAACTCACAGGTCAGAACTATGAAAGAAGTTCTACTAACTTCACTTTTAGGGCATCCGGGATAAACTGAAGTAAAAAAAAGATCTACTTAGTTGCAAATCATCAAACTCATTGTGGCCAGATTCAAACCCAAGTCTCCTGAGGGCATGATAGAATATTGAATCACCTAACCCCCTGTACTGGCCCCCACTGGAGTACCTTCCAAAAAGGAACTAGAAAGATACTAGAAAGTGAGGTAGGGTAGCAACAAAGGATAGGCAGGTCATTACTGTACAGATATTCTCCATCACATTCAATTAGAGCATTTTTGTTTTTCTAAAGATGTTAAGATGAAAATGAAAACCCACCTTCAGCATGTCAGTGTTTCAAAGCAGAGGCTTTGCAGTATCCCCTGTTCCGCCTCTGGGCCTGTATCAAGATGTGCTGGTTTCCATGGCTACCAATTGAGATAATCTAATTTCTATGGCTTCAATGTAGGCCAAGTATCAGCAGAGGCTGAAGTAGAAGAGCTTCGGGGGAGCTTTGTGTGATTACATTTGTTTGGGAGTCAGAGGCCTGGGAACCAGCGCTTTGCAGAATATGAATTCAGAATAACATTTCCCTTTCCAAGGAATTCATTCAAACTAGATAAACAACCTACACTGCCTCTCGTTTGTTACCCTGTATTTCAATGATATTACATTGTGGCTGGAATTCAAGGTGTAATAGTGTTGATCATTGCGGTCTTCAAATGGTTGCTGTCTGAGCAATATATACTGTAAATAAATAAATAAATACATCTGAAATAAGTTGCCAGGCGTCGTACTGCAAGTGCCTAAATGGTCATTTTTCAACCTTTAAATTACAAAAACGATAGGGAAGGTGCAAAACATCAACTCAAAATACAACCAGTCGGTGGACCTTTGGGAAACATAAGACAGCTGTGCCTCTTCTCATCATTCCAAGCCTGCCCAAGACTAGCTGGGACAGTACTCTCATGGGTTCACCACCAAGGGTAGCCTTGCAATGGCGAGGATCTTGAGGGTTAATTGTACAAACCACTCTTCCATGCCACTCCCATGCCTTATTTGTGGAACTCTATTCCGGTTGACATTAGGCAGGTTGAAACATTGGATTCTTCTGAGATAACATTGATAACATACCCTGGAGTGTATTGTATATATGAGCTCTCTTGTGCTGTTTTTCATTTTGTACAGCGTTCTGGGATGCCATGGCATGAAGGGTGCTAAAAATATAAATGTGTATTGTATTGTATTATATTGTACTACATGGCATTGGTGACTGTGCAGCTGTAGTGTGATTTCTGGAGGGACACACTGATTCATAATTCTTGATGAGTGTTCTACACAAATAAAACAGGCATTTATTGATTCTGCTGGCAGACAGGCAAGGGAGAACTGTGAAACACTGTAATGATGCCTCCTTTCACCGTGTACACATCTCTGCTTAGGTAGCTACTAAATTAGAAAATCCAGAAACTATAGATTAATACTGAGCAGCTGGCAAGTTTGTTTGACAGTCGGTTTTATTGTTAGTTTGCTTGTGTGCGTTTCCTGTTCATTCCCACAGTGATAAACAGCATAATTCTGCTGGGTGGAAGTGCTGATAAAAGTAAAAGCAACTGTTCTTAATAGGGGTGTGCTGATACTGATATGGAGTAATTACATGTAAAGTATTTGTCAACAGGTATTAAATATGTCAAAACACACCTATTTATTAATGTGTTAATTTCAAAACAAGAAAAGCTTCCCTTCCCTCGCTTTTGCAATTGAGTACCAATCAATTAAAGAGTAAGTACGTCCCCATGTGTTGCTACAACTGTTTAAATAATGTACCTGTAATTTTTAATTCATTGTTAACATCCTGACAACTTTTTACAATTGAAAACAATCACTTTTTACAGAGTTAATGAAGCAAATAGTCTTTGTTGCATTCCCCGAACCGCATCCAATTGCACTGTTTGTGTTTGCGCTTTTCCTGAACTGTCAGTGCACATTTTATAGCCCGTTCCTCACTGTTTTTTTCTTTTCACAAGCTAATAATACCAGATCTTTCTCCCTGATGTATGATTGTAGCTTATTAAGTATTGCTTTCCTTTGCGCAACTCTTGAGTTTGTGTTGGCTGACGGGGAGCTTTCCTTCCAAATGCTCCCTCAGCGAGTGGACTTCTCAGAAAGCGTATTCAGCATGAATCCGTTTCAAAGTATTTGACCTGTGTAAGCTGGGCTCTCCTGAGGCATTGTTCTCATAATATATCTCTGTAGGAGACTCCACAGGAGTGGAATCCTAGTGCGCTGCCGACAGACATTCTTCATCAACATGAGGCAAAGGACGACAAGGATTATTTTTTTGTGTATCTAGTTATTTTCACCTAGCGACCTGGTATTGTATTTAGAGTATATGTTGCTCACCAAATAATTCCAGTAAAGGTTTCCTGATATGTAATGTCATCATTTCGTAGGCCTCACATTTTCCAGTATGAAAAATGGTAATACACACACTGTGTACAGTGCAAACTAATACATATTAGATAAGATTTACTGGAATTGTTTTATCTCTGTGTAACTTAAAGGGACTTTACGACAAGTTTTCTATAGATATTATAATCTGAAAGTAAAAATAAGCCTAATCTAATCTAGGATAACAAAGGCCTCTCATTAGCAGAACAACATTCTCTCAAAGGCCTTGTTGTTTTGCTTTTTGTGTTTTAGAATCTGTTTTCATTGTGACTCAGGTAAAGTTTATTTTTCCTTCCACTTCCAAAAAAAATTCCTTTTACTTCCTGTGTGTTACATTTAATATCATCCTACCCGACCCCTTTATTATAGGTACACCATAGAACACATTGTAAAGTGTCAGTCTCAGGTGGGGTCCTATAATGTGTTATATAATATTGCGGCAGAAACAACTGGATTGAAAAACAGAAAAGACAAAGATCAAAAACATTTGGAAAATGCTTGAAATGGGCCGGTACTGACAAGTATCTCATGTTCTGTGTGGCTGTGCACTGCTTTCAGGGGGTGAATTCTAATCTGTTCATCGGTGTACAGTAGATTACACAACAACCCCCAGAGTGCATTGCAAACACCAAAGACAGTGCTGCTGTGTATCCATGGACACATCTTCATTTCAGTTTTTGATACAGAAGTGCCCCATTATGTATACATTTCTCCTACATCAGCTTCCCAAAGTCAGTTCATTGTTTTACATAAATCGATGGACAAGTATGAGAAGAACACCTTTGTCTGGCAAATCAAATTAAAACATTGCATCATGCTTTGATCAAATAGCTTTGGTGTAACCACAACATCTATGAAAAAGGATACATTTAAAAAAAATAAGGGTAATGGTTTTCCTTCATTAATGATGCTTCTGCTTATCCTCACGTAGTGGATTTTGACAAGTCATGTAACTTTAGGAATTGCAATGTGTGGTCTGTTTTGCTGGGACTCCTGAAAGGATCATTGTTTTCAGTTTTGTTTTTTTAGCGTTTTGTTTGTATGGGAGCAGACTGCAAAGTACTGTACGTTCAGTTAAACAATCCTCAGGATACACATGCTAGAGTTTTTTGTTTTTTTTTCTTAACTGAAAGGGTATAGAAAACAGAATTGTTGTGAATTTCAAGCACTGAATGAGAGGTATGAAAAGGTTTGTAAGTCTTAATAAATGCAGCTTTAAAAGCCAGAACTGAAGGGCTGTAAGATGTGACTATGGTTTAATGTAAACAACCAGCTTTAAATATGTTTTTAAAGAGCATGCTTTTGACTTTGTGAGCATGGCCATTATCCATTATCCATTCCAGTCTTTTTAAGCACCCTCTGATTGTATTTATTTAAAATATTTAAAAATAACAAGGAGAATATTTTTTGTTTTCAAATTGCCACAAACTGTGTTTCCCCGGGTATCCGTTCTTTCTTTTCTGTTTTGAGTACCATTAATGTCAACACAGGCATGGAAATAAGACTCCTATTGCATAGCAGATCCACCCATTCCAGGTTTTACTACAAGCTTGGTTAGCTACAGTGTATAGGTAACAAGCTCAGGTGTGTCTTATTAAAACTCATAGTAAAACCAGGAATGGATCAAACTGCTATGCAATGGGAGTCTTGTTTCCAACCCTGCAACACAGTAGAATCACAGTAGCAGCAACAACCTTGGTGCCATATTGAATTTGTGTGACACGTAATAGCTGTGGGTTTGCTTGGCACTGCAGACTCTACCAGCACATGGTCTATTAAAAGAATCCCATCAGGAAGCTGACCTTTTCCACCAGAATCCAGTTGCGTTCTCCTTGGCTTCTGCAGGCCCAGCTGGCTCTATTATTATTGTCCTGATTTGCTTAAAATGAAAAGTACATCAAATAAAGACCAGATGGTTTGGCCGGTCCTGCGATAACACTTTGTGTGGATATTAATCATCTATGTTGTCAAGCGGCATTAGTTTTGATGGTATTAACAATCGTGTTTCAGTTTGAGTGCCTGTGTCGGGGAAGCTCAGATGCTGCTGAAATCTGCACAGTGTTATATCACAACTGTTATGCCCACCAGTTCCACAAAGATCCACTGTATTCCAAATCCCAGTGCAGCCATGTTTATTACAGTTCATTGTGGTATGCTGTACAAGGAGGGGTCGAAGGGGGTTTTTCTCTTGCCCTTTTTAAAGTGTAATTAATCACTTTTGAGCAGACCGGGACTTCATTAAAAAGTAACCGGGTTCCCCACATGACTCCCCTGGTACGACTGACTGGTGTGCAGGGTGAGTCATGCATTCAGGTAGCGTGGGGTTTGCATCCTGGCTCTGCCAAGTTGATACTTGTGAGAAATCCCACATTCTGACAAACTGGTTTATTAAGAAGTGACCTCTCAACTTGGGGAGTTGAAAGGTCATATCGTCACATGGTTTTAATGGACCGAGGAAGGCTGTTTAGTCACATGGGATTCATCAGACAAGACAGGTAAAGCTAGATTTAAAGAAAAATTTATAATAACTTAATATTGGAGCAACAGAACCTAGAACAATCCAGAATGGTTGCAAACATCACAAAATAGTAAGGGGAATGTTAATATACTGCCAGTAGAGAGATAGAGACAGTCAGATAGTTAATGGAATGCACTGCACATCGCAGGACCTCAATGCCTTGGCAAAGCTAGCACAGTCTTGGGGGGGGTGGCTGTGTGGGTTTCATGGATTGTCAAGGCTAAGTCACTTCAGCTTTCATTGTACTGCGCTGACAATGCTATCTGTCCTGTGGCAAGCTGGCTCGCAGTGGTGACGTCACGGACCAGGAAGTAACTGAATCACAAACAGTGGATGGGCGGGTGAAGCTGAATGCTATGGCATTCAGCGTATTTATTAATCAAATAAACAAAAACAAAAGATTCAAACAATGAACAAAACACAAAACAAAAAGGCACAAGGGCCAAACGAATAAACAAAGACTGTTTAGCAGTCGTTTTTAAATGTTGTTTCCTCGCTCTCGCTCTCGCTCTCTGTACTCTCCTCTGTACACTCAACCAACGCAGAACAGACAGCTGCAGGTTCTTATACTCTGGCCGAGGGGTTAACTAGCTGTTAATTATCTTATTACCCTCGGCCACAGTCTGCATCGTTTGGTAAGGATGCATGACTGTCAGCTAGTTAAATAATCAGTAGCTGATCAGTCATGCATCCTCACGAGGTTTTTAAATATAAATAATAATAAATACGCGGCGCTGTTATCCGCGCCGCAAACAATAATACAAATAATAATAATGGGGCGGGACACTCCACACACATGCCCCCATGCGCAGCACACATGGCCTTTTCGCCACCTCCCCTTATTCCCTAAAGTCCCGGCTAGCAGTCCTGGCCCAGGAACATGGGAAGCAAGGTGTCTCGAGGCTGCCCACGGCGGGATGTCCTCCTCCCACCCCAACAACTGTAGCGTCCTAGTGGTCCACGCACAGGCCGGCTCCTCTGGCCAGAAAAATTTTGGGGTGGTCTCCAGACCTGCCCCCTTCTTCATGGCCGGCAGCTCCCCTCCGTGGGGCTCCGCCACAGTATTTCCTGCAGCGAAATTGCTGCGGGGGAGCTGGTCTCCTGACCTCCCCCTTCTTCATGGCTGGCAGCTGCCCTTCATGGGGCTCCAGCCACAGTATTTCCTGCAGCGAAAGTGCGGCTGGGGAGCTGGTCTTCTGACCTTCCCCACTTCTTCGTGGCCGGCAGCTGCCCTTCATGGGGTTCCAGCCATAGTATTTCCTGCCGCGAAAGTGCGGCTGGGGAAGCTGGTCTCCTGACCTCCCCTTTTCCGTGGCGGCAGCTCCCCTTCATGGGGCTCCAGCCACAGTATTTCCTGCCGCATGGCAGGACTGGTAGCGACCCCAGGCAAAACAGGACCCTCGGGAGGAGGCGGCAGCAGCAGCGGACCCTCGGGAGGCGGCGGCAGCAGCAGCGGACCCTCGGGAGGCGGCGGCAGCAGCAGCAGACCCTCGGGAGGCGGCGGCAGCAGCAGCGACCCTCGGGAGGCGGCGGCAGCAGCAGCAGTAGCGGACCCTCGGGAGGCGGCGGCAGCAGCAGCAGTAGCGGACCCTCGGAGGCGAACTTCGGGAGGGAGCCCCTGGCCATAGAGGCGGCAGCGGGAGCTCCACTTCTCCCTCGTACCCTATAACTGGTGGCTCTCCAGGCGATGCGGAGCAACAGGCAGCCTCGTGGGATGCGGAGCAACAGGCAGCCTTGGGCGATGCGAGGCAGGCATCCTTGGCGGTGCGAGGCAGGCATCCTGGGCGGTGCGAGGCAGGCATCCTTGGGCGGTGTGAGGTAGGGCAGGAGCAGTCCTTCCCATGACAGTGGAGGTGGAACCAGCAGGCATTCACCCTCTGCTGGTGGAGCTGGGAGCGGCAAGCAGTCCTCCCACGGCGGTTGAGGCAGAACCAGCAGGCATTCATCCTCTGCTGGTGGAGCTGGGAGCGGCAAGCTGTTCTCCCACGGCGGTTGAGGCGGAACCAGCAGGTATTCACCCTCTGCTGGTGGAGGTGGGAGGGTCAAGCAATCCTCCCACAGCGGTTGAGGCGGAACCAGCAGGAATTCACCCTCTGCTGGTGGAGCTGGGAGCGGTAAGCAGTCCTCCCACGGCACTTGAGACGGAACCAGCAGGCATTCACCCTCTGCTGGTGGAGGTGGGAGGGGCAAGCAGTCCTCCCACGGCGGTTGAGGCGGAACCAGCTGGCATTCACCCTCTGCTGGTGGAAGTGGCGGAGGCAGAGGCAGCTCTTGCTGCTCTGCTCCTGGTGGAGACAGAGGCAGCTCCTGCTGCTCTGCTCCTGGTGGTGGTGGAGACAGAGACAGCTCCTGCTGCTCTGCTTCTGGTGGAGACAGAGGCAGCTCCTGCTGCTCTGCTCCTGGTGGTGGTGGAGACAGAGGCAGCTCTTGCTGCTCTGCTTCTGGTGATGGTGGAGACAGAGGCAGCTCCTGCTGCTCTGCTCCTGGTGAATGTGGAGACAGAGGCAGCTCCTGCTGCTCTGCTCCTGGTGATGGTGGAGACAGAGGCAGCTCCTGCTGCTCTGCTCCTGGTGGTGGTGGAGACAGAGGCAGCTCCTGCTGCTCTGCTCCTGGTGATGGTGGAGACAGAGGCAGCTCCTGCTGCTCTGCTCCTGGTGGTGGTGGAGACAGAGGCAGCTCCTGCTGCTCTGCTCCTGGTGGTGGTGGAGACAGAGGCGGCTCCTCTCCCCTGGCGCTGGAGACGGCAGCGGCGGCTCCTCTCCCTCTGGCGCTGGAGAAGGCAGCGGCGGCTCCTCTCCCTCTGGCGCTGGAGAAGGCAGCGACGGCTCCTCTCCCTCTGGCGCTGGAGAAGGCAGCGACGGCTCCTCTCCCTCTGGCGCTGGAGAAGGCAGCGACGGCTCCTCTCCCTCTGGCGCTGGAGAAGGCAGCGACGGCTCCTCTCCCTCTGGCGCTGGAGAAGGCAGCGACGGCTCCTCTCCCTCTGGCGCTGGAGAAGGCAGCGACGGCTCCTCTCCCTCTGGCGCTGGAGAAGGCAGCGACGGCTCCTCTCCCTCTGGCGCTGGAGAAGGCAGCGACGGCTCCTCTCCCTCTGGCGCTGGAGAAGGCAGCGACGGCTCCTCTCCCTCTGGCGCTGGAGAAGGCAGCGACGGCTCCTCTCCTCTGGCGTTGGAGACGGCAGCAATGGCTCCTCTCCCTCTGGCGCTGGAAACAGCAGCGGGCCCCTCCCATATCTGCAGCCAGGTAGTTGAGCACCATGGCTGCGATGTCTGGGAGGGATGCTGGTTGGTGTTTCTGTTCCCAGGCCTCCCAGCGTCCCCATCTCTCGCCCACAGGAGGTTGATCACAGCAGGGAGGGCGACCATTATATCCCTCTCAGGCTCCGCCAGCCAGTCCCAGATCCCCTCAGAGGAGACGGGATTCTTCCGCCTCGTGGGATGCGGGTCCTCTCACCCTTGCTGGATGCTCAGGCTCCTTCCTCTCCTGCCATGGAGGGGTTGGTCCGTGCCACGTGCCCAACCTCACCAACCGCTGGCACCACTCCTCACCCTTCAGGCAGGTGAGGCAGACGCCCACCGTGGCAAGGACCTGCTGCTGTTGCTGCGCCTCCTGCTGCTGTTGTTGCTGCTGATGCTTTCTCCTCCGGCTACTCTTCCCCATTTTTTTTTCAAAAACACACAAAAAATACTTTTGAAAAACAAAAGAAAAACGTCCTTTTGCTTCCTGGTCTGACTGTTGGAGGCGTTGTTTTGTCCCACGCAGGACACCATATGTGGCAAGCTGGCTCGCAGTGGTGACGCCACGGACCAGGAAGTAACTGAATCACAAACAGTGGATGGGCGGGTGAAGCTGAATGCTATGGCATTCAGCGTATTTATTAATCAAATAAACAAAACAAAAGATTCAAACAATGAACAAAACACAAAACAAAAAGGCACAAGGGCCAAACGAATAAACAAAGACTGTTTAGCAGTCGTTTTAAATGTTGTTTCCTCGCTCTCGCTCTCGCTCTCTGTACTCTCCTCTGTACACTCAACCAACGCAGAACAGACAGCTGCAGGTTCTTATACTCTGGCCGAGGGGTTAACTAGATGTTAATTATCTTATTACCCTCGCCACAGTCTGCACGCGTTTGGTAAGGATGCATGACTGTCAGCTAGTTAAATAATCAGTAGCTGATCAGTCATGCATCCTCACGAGGTTTTTAAATATAAATAATAATAAATACGCGGCGCTGTTATCCGCGCCGCAAATAATAATACAAATAATAATAATGGGGCGGGACACTCCGCCACAGTCCTCAAAAAACCTTGAACTGTAGTGTCTGTGCCATCTAGTCTAAACCAACCACTGCAGCATGTGCGCTGTGCTGTGAAGTGCTGTGCGATGAGGGGCGTACTCTGGGGTAGGTGCTGGCTCGCTGGCTACAGCCTCCCGTCCTCCTGCTCCTCTGTTAACACACAAAAACAAAACACGTAATCACAAAAACAAACATCGGCTCCGCCGATCACTTTTGACTCAGCTAAGGGGAGGTTTTGACGTAGTTGCTTCCCCTTTGTACCCAGCAAACTCCTCCCTGCAGTCAACGCGTCGCCATTATTTCTCCAATAGAGGGCTGCCCCGCAGCTGACTGCAATGGAATAGTCCTGAGTACTTGCAGCTACGCGCCCCTCCTAATATGGTCACCTTCCGGTTTCCACCTACCACCGAGGTGGCAGATCTAGGAGGCAGCATACCTTCCCCCTTACACAGCGCCCTTTCTAATCGGGAGGGAGATTTACAGCATCGATCCTTTCTCTGTCTGTTACACTTGGTTACAGCACCACTCTAAAAGCAGGCAGCAACAATGCTGCTAATATGTGGTAAGGGAGTGGCTTAAAGCCTGGATTATCGCTGTCTTAAAGGGACGGGGCAGTGATAATATTGCTAGTGCTAATATGTGGTGGGAGAGTGGAGTTTAAAACGTTAATGTGGCCGGACAGAAGCCTTGCTGCTGTAAATAGTGTGTGTGTGTGGGAATGTAAGGTTGGCAGGGATGGGGTTAAATCTGTCCCTGCCAGCAATCACAGGTGTGGCCATTCCCCAGTTAGGTGATTGGTGCTAATTGGGGAGTGGCCACATGTATAAAAGGAAGGAGAAATACGTTGTCTGGTGGAGGAGTTTGTGCTGTGATTTTTGTATTGTTTTTCAATGTAGTAGTGAAGGCTAATGCCCAGCCTACACATAGTTATTATTTTGTTTAAATCTTTGTTTTGGCCCTCTGGCCATTTTATTTTGTTCCTGTGTTTTGTTTAATAAATGTGTTCATGAGTGCTTAAACTGCAGCTTTGTGTCTGTGGGTCTAATTCCTGCCAGCAGCCAGCCTGGGCCGTGACACTACCCTGTCACACTTGGTTTGGACTCCTTCTAAAGGGGGGCAGTGATAATATTGGTAGTGCTGAGATGTAAGATTTCTGGAGGTTCGACCATGCCGTGCACAGCAGTACAAGCTATTAATGATTTCAGAGGAAGTTATAAAACCCGCTACTAACTACTAATCTGTCCCAAGTTACAGTTGAGGAATTTATGAAGATTGATTTTCCCACTGCAGAACACTTGGAAACATACTTTCGCAAGATTGTACAGCAAGTTCTGTTTACCAGTGCAGTCCTCTCCTTTATAAAGACACTCAAAATAAAAGAATGCATCCGTGCAATGAATCCAAGTCATTACAGTGTAGTGACGGTTTCCTTCTCAAACCAATATTAGGGTCATTAGGATCACATGGCTTTTTGGTTTCCGGATGATAGTACCCGAAATCTTTGGGATATTGTCTTCATAAAGTCAAGTACACAGTTGTATTCTGTGAGTCTCTGGGTCAAGTTCAACTCGTACAAGAAGGTTTTCGTTTCAGTAGGTTTACAAAGGTAGTTGTTGTAAGACACTGCTATACCATGAGACAGGGTCAGCTGTACTGTACATATTAACTTATAAATAATGTTTTCATTTAAGAAAAGAACACAGTGCATAGTTACTGCCATTAGAACTTGACCGTTCAGTGTTCTGAAGTTTGGCGTTTTGACAGGCTGAGAGTGGCTTCATGATTTAGACCAATATCAGAGCATTAACGGTGAAAAAAAGAATATGCTGTAAGCACAGGTTCAAAGGTATTCTATATTTAAAAAATACGCCAGATTATTAGAATGGTGTGTGGTTATAATGTTCCAAATAGAATGGACTTGTGTACCCAACAAGTAAATATTGTACTCATCCAAACAGGATGTGAGGCTCCCAATAACAGCATTGGGCATGGGGGCATGTTTGCGTGTGCTGGTTTTGTGAAGCCATTAAAATAATCCCAGCAATCAGAAACCCGGCTTTAACTTCCTGCTCACCACTAAGCTGGTCATCTTTCCTCAGTAACAGAGGAAAATATCAATCAAACCGCCTTTCCAAACGAGAGGCCTTTCCTTTGCCTGCTGGTTTAACCGTTGCAGTGTCTAATAATAAAAAAAATGAATCCCAGACAACCCACTTTTGTCAGCTAATTAAAATTGCTATTATAGTTTCACAAGTTTTGAGTGGGAAAATCTCAGAGGAAATGGCAGGTTTAATTGGGGAAGACACCGCAGGGCGCGTACTGATTGAGCTGTGGAGGGGGTGCTGAAGGTCTGAAATCACAGGGCCTCAAAAAGGGAAGTATTGTTTAAGCAATGAGGACAACAGAAACACCTGAACTGAAGTGAACACTTGAACAACAAAATGGAGGATTGAGCACTGAGCTCAAACGGGGCAAGAAAAGCGTGGTCTTTGTTCATCAGTATCGCACACTGCTATGGCTCACTCCAGCAATACACAATATACAGTCCTAGCTGATGAAATACTTACATAAATGTTACCTGGCATGCCCATCCATTCACCACATAGGACTGTAATGTACAATTTTTAATTTTTAAAATATTTAATAACATACTAGGCATATTTTCAAAGTGTTTACGCCAGTCTTTTTTCGAAAGGGGTAAAACACATGGTAATTTTACAGAACTAAAACCAAGCAAGTTCTGTATTTCAAGTTCTCTTAAGCACTCTCAGGGTGTCTTGTATGACATTTTGTAACATTTAACATGATGTTTTTCTCCTTTCAAAATATATTTGTTAATTAAAGAATATAGGAATGCATTGAAAATAAGACCCTTGGTTTCAGAAACCATGCCTTACTTACAGGCAGTCTGCACACATGAGACCTGCATAGCGAACGGAAGTGCGGGACAGGCAAGATCGATGCAATGATTAGCTACAGCTCCGGCAGCCAAGTAAACCAACTTAACTAGTTGGAACCACCAAACTATTTGTATGTTACTTTCATGTCTGAATTTGATATGATCGATTGATCAAAATTCTCAGATGTATAGCATTTATTGCTATTTTCACAAACATAAAACAGGTGTTTGACATACTCATTTTTGTAAGAACCGAAAACAGGGGTGGCCCAAGTTGGCCCTTCAACTCCTGGTCTTAGTTCCTGTTCTAAACAGCCATCCAGACCCAGTTAATGATCTAAGTGAAACCTGGAGCGGAATGGCCCTCCAGGACCGTAACTGGACACCCCTAAAACATAAGAACATAAGAGAAAGCCACAGGGTCTAACAGGATCCAAGTGATTCAGGATCCAATTCTGATTCAGCAACATGACTAGGTTGCCCATACTCCATACTCCTTTGTCTCCTCTTAATTTCCAACTGTGTACTCTGGTCCTAGTTTCTGTACTGCACATAAAGTAATGGTCTGGGTTAACTATGTCAACTAAAAACATACAAACGTGGTTCATTAGACATAACTCCCTTAATGTTTAACTATTGATAGTGCAGCCAGTAGATTTCTGCAACTAAAGAGTGCATTCATTTAGAGCTGTTCTGAGCAGATTCCACAGTCCATCCCTGGTGCTCTGATTGGCTGGGGTCTTTGTAACTGAAAAGTAAAGGGGCATCTGGGAACTGGAGTTTTAACACGTCCACCGAACACCTGAAAGGAGATTTTATATACGAAAGAAAAGTTTGATCAAAACCTATGATTTTACAGAAGTAATACATGTCTACTCAATTGGATTTGGCATCGCTATGAATTTGCAAATTAGGTTGATCATGTGATGTGAAATGTGATCCCTGTAGCTCTATAAAGCTGTGGGAGCAGCACAATTGCAAACAGTCTACCAGAAATGGGGAAAGGCAGATATCTAAGGGAAGGATAATGGGTGCACATCAAAGCAGGTGCAAGGACAGTCTTACTGGTTAGGCTGAATGTATCAGCCAAGGCAAAACCAATGGAAAGTGGTCGCCAAGAGAGACTGCTGTGGCTCAAACAGTTCATGACGAGCAGAGGGAAAAATCGGATAGAGGCTTGTCAAACGGTTGCTAAAATGTATTATTTTGCTGTAAAGGTAAACAAAACAAAAACAAAACTATATATATATATTAATATATATATATTTGAAATCACTGTTTCCCTAGTACAATAATCGCGCACTGCATATTTACTCTAGAGGTGACAGCGTGTAAAAGGTTAATTATAATAGCACCGATGCCTTCAGTTCAGTCATCAGAAGAGTCCGCTCACAGACTGTCACTCTGCAGCTGTCTCTTATATTGTGCAGTGGGACCCAGAAGAAAGACCTCAAGTTTCAGCTTCTGACTGATTCAATATCTGTCCACAGCTCACCGGACAACTTTCACTACTGTTGCTATTGGAGGGGGAAAGGGAAAGCATTCAATTTGCAAGTGGCTAATTAGCCCGCATGTTCATTCTCTATTCTCTCAGCCTGCACAAGTAGCCCAGTTCCTTTGTGAGCAGGTGGCTGTCGTCTTGTTCAAGTAAACGTTGGGTGCACTTCAGAGCCAAACTCGACTCATCAGTTGATCTAGCTTGCCTGCAGAATGGCTTCCTTTGCGTTTCAGTGCTGGAACAGGGCAAGAAGCAAGCACCGCGTTATGTTTATCCCGTTACTGGGAGTCCCTTGAAACGGGACTCATTTCCACTACTTTTTACTTCCACAGATCCAAGTCGAATTCATTTGGGACTCTGTGTCACCATAGTTAGGATTGCAGGCAGGCAGAACTCGATCTCTCAAACTGATGGTAGAAGTGACCTAATGAGTCCATTACAAAGGATGAAAGAGGCATTTAGGTATGAGTTTTAACCTCAGGTTGGCTGTGCTATCTCTTGGGAACCACTGACCCCCAAAAAGTATTCTAGGTTATGGAAGTTATAGTGAAGTTCTTGCTACAATACTGACATTTGCCAATGATACAGTTTACAATGATTATTCCGCCATTCAGTTTCCCATTCTTACTGTGAGTTATCTTGGTTTAACTATGGTTTACTATACTTTGCTTTTACAGTGGTGCACCACAGTTGATGTTTTTTTTTGTCAGTAATACTAAATAATGTTTTCTGATATCCAACGGCAGCACAGCCTGCTGGGTTAGTAAGCTCCAAAAACATTTGGAGACTTAATGCGCAACAGATGTTTTTGCTCCATTTATTCAATTTCAATCACCTGTAAATGTATCTGTAATTTTTGCGGGCTCATCTGGGAATCATTGTGC
This sequence comes from Acipenser oxyrinchus oxyrinchus, assembly GCA_030684275.1. Classification (NCBI taxonomy): domain Eukaryota; kingdom Metazoa; phylum Chordata; class Actinopteri; order Acipenseriformes; family Acipenseridae; genus Acipenser; species Acipenser oxyrinchus. The sequence goes on from CM060256.1 coordinate 33,176,407, forward strand.
CTGGTTCGGTATCGATCACAGGAAATGTTGTGGTGTAAGCAAGCTAATGATGACGGCTTGATTCCCAGCAAACAAGGGACTGGCCATCTGCTCTTGGCTTGGGAATGACAAATTGATTGATGAAAAGTTATATTTGTAAACCTGTGCATTAGCATTTCTTTATTGAAAAGCACATTAGAGATTGGCAGTGAGAAGCACCCGACAATCTGTTTGTAGTTTTTTTCTTATAAAGCAGAGTTTCGTAGCATTTACCAGCTTGAAACAGGACAGGTTCACAATAGGGCTGCCACGGCTCCATAATCACTTGATTAGCCAGTGTGTAGGTAACAAGCTCAAGTGTATTATACTCTCAAGTAAAACCAGGAGCAGATCAAAATGATATGCATTGCAAGTCTTATTTCCATCCCTGTGGTTTTCTCAGTGAGTGAGTGAGTGAAGTGAGTGAGTGAAGTATTTTGCAACTTGATAGTGAAGGCTAATGCCAAGCCCAGGGCCAGATTAAATGACATGTGGGCCCTACACTAACCCATTTTATGGGGGCCCTATGCATATTATTGCGAATGGTGTTATTGGCATATAGGTTAATCTGGCCCTGCGTTGGGGACAGAGAGCACGAGTAGAGCGGAGTGAGCCAATTGGATATGGAGCGGGGGAGCGGAGCGGGGTAGTTGCTGGAGTGAACATTTCCAGCCCGCTCTTTCACAGCACTGAGAAGAACTGAGCACGGTTTTCTTTTTCTTAAATACATGTCCAGCCATGGAGTTTGCACAGAAAATTAAAAAAAGAAGGTAACAAATACAGATAGTCACTTTATGGTATTTTCCATCATGCCTGTGCATGGTAACCATTCCAGTTTCAAACCAAAATTTTGCAGACTTTCATTTTTAAAAAAAAGCTTTTATATTCAATGTGATTGGAGTTGCAGTTTCTAATTCATTATGGAGGGAAAATATATATATATTCTCCGGATTGTGCAGCTGCCATATAAAAATGTGAGAAACGTCATCAGTATATCCGTCTGTCTGCGGTTATTACATCGCCTATATTGTTTTTATACAATTCTACGGTTATGCACCAATACAGCGCTGTGAACACTGTTGATATTTTCTGCACTCTTAAAGATAGTTCATACACTACAGCAGGTGTGTCCAATCCTAGTCCTGGAGGGCCAGTGTCCCTCCTGGTTTTTGCTCCAACTGTACCCTAAATTACTTAATTGGACCAATTAAGTGCTTATTAGAAGCTTAATTGGTCCAATTAATCAATTTAGTGTACAGTTAGAACAAAAACCAGGAGGGACAGCGGCCCTCCAGGACCAGGGTTGAGTAGCCCTGCACTACAGGGTGGTCCGTCAGCCCCGTTGAGACTCACTCGTGTGTTTGTGGGTTGCTTTGAGCTCCCAATGAGATATTCGGATACAAACAAGCTGTGGCGGAGTGTCCCGCCCCTATTTATTATTATTTGTATTTGTTTGCGGCGCAGATAAAAGCGCTGCGTCGTTTGTTATTGTTTTTTATATTTATATTTAAAAACCTCGTGAGGATGCATGACTGATCAGCTACTGATTATTTAACTAGCTGACAGTCATGCATCCTTACCAAACGCGTGCAGACTGTGGCCGAGGGGTAATAAGATAATTAACAACTAGTTAACCCCTCGGCCAGAGTATAAGAACCAGCAGCTGTTCGGGTTGGTTGTTGAGTGTACAGAGGAGAGTACGGAGAGCGGAGAGCGGAGAGAGCGCGTAGAGTACAAAACAATTGCTAAAACGTGCTGGTTTAGCCAGCACGCCACTTACTTGTTTGCTGTTTATTCGTTTGGCCCTCATGCCCTTTGCTTTGGTTTGTGTTTTGTTGTTTTGTTTAAATCTTTTGTTTTGTTTATTTGTTTATTAAAACGCTGAGTGCCATAGCATTCAGCTTCACCCGCCCATCCACTGTTTGTGATTCAGTTACTTCCTGGTCCGTGACGTCATCACACTCACCACTGCGAGCCAGACTGTCACATATGGTGTCCTGCGTGGGACAAACAACGCCTCCAAGAGCCGGACCAGGAAAGAAAAGGACGTTTTTTGTTTGTTTTTCAAACAGTATTTTTTTTGTGTTTTTTGGAAAAAAATAAAAATAAAAAAAATGGGGAAGAGTAGCCGGAGGAGAAAGCAGCAGCAACAACAACAGCAGCAGGTCCTTACCACGCTGGACGCCTGCCTCACCTGCCTGAAGGGTGAGGAGTGGTGCTCAGCGGTTGGTGAGGTTGGGCACGTGGCACGGACCAACCCCTCCATGGCAGGAGAGGAAGGAGCCTGAGCATCCAGAAAGGGTGAGAGAGGACCCGCATCCTCCGAGGCGGAAGAATCCCGTCTCCTCTGAGGGGATCTGGGACTGGCTGGCGGAGCCTGAGAGGGATATAATGGTCGCCCTCCCTGCTGTGATCAACCTCCTGTGGGCGAGAGATGGGGAGCTGGGAGGCCTGGGAACAGAAACACCAACCAGCATCCCTCCCAGACATCGCAGCCATGGTGCTCAACTACCTGGCTGCAGATATGGGAGGGGCCCGCTGCTGTTTCCAGCGCCAGAGGGAGAGGAGCCATTGCTGCCTTCTCCAGCCAGAGGGAGAGTCGTCGTCGCTGCCTTCTCCAGCCAGAGGAGAGGAGTCGCCGCTGCCTTCTCCAGCGCCAGAGGGAGAGGAGTCGCCGCTGCCTTCTCCAGCCAGAGGGAGAGGAGTCGCCGCTGCCTTCTCCAGCGCCAGAGGGAGAGGAGTCGTCGCTGCCTTCTCCAGCGCCAGAGGGAGAGGAGTCGCCGCTGCCTTCTCCAGCGCCAGAGGGAGAGGAGTCGCCGCTGCCTTCTCCAGCGCCAGAGGGAGAGGAGCCGCCGCTGCCGTCTCCAGCGCCAGGGGAGAGGAGCCGCCGCTGTCGTCTCCAACGCCAGAGGGAGAGGAGCCATTGCTGCCGTCTCCAGCGTTAGAGGGTGAGGAGCCCTCGCCACTGTCTCCAGCACTAGGAGCAGAGCAGGAGGAGCTGCCTCTGTCTCCACCACCACCAGGAGCAGAGCAGCAGGAGCTGCCTCTGTCTCCACCACCACCAGGAGCAGAGCAGCAGGAGCTGCCTCTGTCTCCACCACCGCCAGGAGCAGAGCAGCAGGAGCTGCCTCTGTCTCCACCACCGTCAGGAGCAGAGCAGCAAGAGCTGCCTCTGCCTCCGCCACCTCCACCAGCAGAGGGTGAATACCTGCTGGTTCCGCCTCAACCGCCATGGGAGGACTGCTTGCCTCTCCCAGCTCCACCAGCAGAGGGTGAATGCCTGCTGGTTCCGCCTCAGCCACCGTGGGAGGACTGCTTGCCCCTCCCACATACACCAGCAGAGGGTGAATACCTGCTGGTTCCGCCTCAACCGCCGTGGGAGGACTGCTTGCCGCTCCCAGCTCCACCAGCAGAGGGTGAATACCTGCTGGTTCCGCCTCAACCACCGTGGGAGGACTGCTTGCCCCTCCCACCTCCACCAGCAGAGGGTGAATACCTGCTGGTTCCATCTCCACCTCCACCAGCAGAGGGTGAATACCTGCTGGTTCCACATCCACCATCATGGGAAGGACTGCTCCTGCCCTGCTTCGCACCGCCAAGGATGCCTGTTGCTCCGCATCGCCTAAGGATGCCTGTTGCTCCGCGACCGCCTAAGGATGCCTGTTGCTCCGCATCGCCCAAGGATGCCTGTTGCTTCGCACCGCCAAGGATGCCTGTTGCTTTGCACCGCCCAGGATGCCTGTTGCTCCGCACGCCCAAGGATGCCTGTTGCTCCGCATCGCCTAAGGATGCCTGTTGCTCCGCGATCGCCTGGGGCTGCCTGTTGCTCCGCACGCCTGGAGAGCCACCAGTTACAAGGTACAAGGGAGAAGTGGAGCTCCGCTGGCCTCCATGGCCAGGGGCTCCCTTCCCGAGTTCGCCTCCCGAGGGTCGCTGCTGCTGCCGCCGCCCCGAGGGTCCGCTGCTGCTGCCGCCGCCCCGAGGGTCCGCTGCGGCTGCCGTCGCCCGAGGGTCCGCTGCTGCTGCCGTTGCCTGCCGAAGGTCTGCAGCTGCTACCTTCGCCTCCCGAGGGTCCAGTTTTGCCTGGAGTCGCTACCAGTCCTGCCATGCGGCAGGAAATACTATGGCTGGAACCCCATGAAGGGAGCTGCCGCCACGGAAAAGGGGGAGGTCAGGAGACCAGCTCCCCAGCCGCACTTTCAGCGGCAGGAAATACTGTGGCTGGAGCCCCATGAAGGGGAGATGCCGCCATGAAGAAGGGGGCAGGTCTGGAGACCACCCCAAAATTTTTCTGGCCAGAGGGGCCGGCCTGTGCGTGGTCCACTAGGACGCTACAGTTGTTGGGGTGGGAGGAGGACATCCCGCCGTGGCGCCCGAGACACCTTGCTTCCCCTGTTCCGGGGCCAGGACTGCTAGCCGGGACTTTAGGGAATAAGGGGAGGTGGCCGAAAAGGCCATGTGTGCTGCGCACAAGGGGGCATGTGTGGCGGAGTGTCCGCCCTATTTATTATTATTTGTATTTGTTTGCGGCGCAGATAAAAGCGCCCGCCGTTTGTTATTGTTTTTATATTTATATTTAAAACCTCGTGAGGATGCATGACTGATCAGCTACTGATTATTTAACTAGCTGACAGTCATGCATCCTTACCAAACGCTGCAGACTGTGGCCGAGGGGTAATAAGATAATTAACAACTAGTTAACCCTCGGCCAGAGTATAAGAACCAGCAGCTGGCCGGGTTGGGGGTTGAGTGTACAGAGGAGAGTACGGGAGAGCGGAGAGCGGAGAGAGAGCGCGTAGAGTACAAAACAATTGCTAAAACGTGCTGGTTTAGCCAGCACGCCACTTACTTGTTTGCTGTTTATTCGTTTGGCCCTCATGCCCTTTGCTTTGGTTTGTGTTTTGTTGTTTTGTTTAAATCTTTTGATTTGTTTATTAAAACGCTGAGTGCCATAGCATTCAGCTTCACCCGCCCATCCACTGTTTGTGATTCAGTTACTTCCTGGTCCGTGACGTCATCACACTCACCACTGCGAGCCAGACTGTCACACAAGCCCAGCATAAACCTAATTTGATACGAATCATATGCAAAGTTTGAAATAGGTGAGTACACCGTACATGATATTGTAGGAACCTCTTAATTGTAAGATTCCTAACTTTTACTTTATTTTCAATTTTTTCTGTACCAATCAATAATAATGAGGAAGCATCTTTGAATTGAATTATCTAGGCTTTTTTCTTTGTTGATCATAGCTGGGCATGAGGCTTGTAAAACTGTATATGCCTTTATTGCCTTGTACCATACGACAGAAATCACATGTGAATGATAATAATTAAATCTCCCTGTTGTTAATGATCATTTTAATTAACATTCAAACATCCGTGGGAACACAGAGCACAAAAGGATGCAATATGGATCACAGACATTTAAAAAGCTTCAGTCCTAGGCAGTAAAGTACAAAAGCATTAGCAAGTGCTAATATAACATCCACTGAGGTTAATTGGTCAGTGGTTTTGTTAGTTTACACCAGAAAGTCCAGCAGCTAATATATACAATAACAGCAGAATTATATATATATATATATATATATATATATATATATATATATATATATATATATATATATATATACAGTACTGTGCAAAAGTTTTAGGCTTTCAAAATAGACATGTTAATAGATTATATTGATCAATTAACTAAATGCAAAGTGAGTGAACAGAAGAAAAATCTAAATCAAATCCATATTTGGTGTCACCACCCTTTGCCTTCAAAACAGCATCAAGCATCAATTCTTCTAGGTACACTTGCACACAGTTTTTGAAGGAACTCGGCAGGTAGGTTGGCCCAAACATCTTGGAGAACTAACCACAGTTCTTCTGTGGATTTAGGCAGCCTCAGTTGCTTCTCTCTCTTCATGTAATCCCAGACAGACTCGATGATGTTGAGATCAGGGCTCTGTGGGGGCCATACCATCACTTCTAGGACTCCTTGTTCTTCTTTACGCTGAAGATAGTTCTTAATGACTTTCGCTGTAAGTTTGGGGTCGTTGTCATGCTGCAGAATAAATTTGGGGCCAATCAGATGCCTCCCTGATGGTATTGCATGATGGATAAGTATCTGCCTGTACTTCTCAGCATTGAGGAGACCATTAATTCTGACCAAATCCCCAACTCCATTTGCAGAAATGCAGCCCAAAACTTGTAAGGAACCTCCACCATGCTTCACTGTTGCCTGCAGACATTCATTCGTGTACCGCTCTCCAGCCCTTCAGCAAACAAACTGCCTTCTGCTACAGCCAAATATTTCAAATTTTGACTCATCAGTCCAGAGCACCTGCTGCCATTTTTCTGCACCCCAGTTCCTGTGTTTTCGTGCATAGTTGAGTCGCTTGGCCTTGTTTCCACGTCGGAGGTATGGCTTTTTGGCTGCAAGTCTTCCATGAAGGCCACTTCTGACCAGACTTCTCCGGACAGTAGATGGGTGTACCAGGGTCCCACTGTTTTCTGCCAATTCTGAGCTGATGGCACTGCTGGACATCTTCCGATTGCGAAGGGAAGTAAGCATGATGTGTCTTTCATCTGCTGCACTAAGTTTCATTGGCCGACCACTGCGTCTACGGTCCTCAACGTTGCCCGTTTCTTTGTGCTTCTTCAAAAGAGCTTGGACAGCACATCTGGAAACCCCTGTCTGCCTTGAAATTTCTGCCTGGGAGAGACCTTGCTGATGCAGTATAACTACCTTGTGTCTTGTTGCTGTGCTCATGGTGTATGACTTTTGACAGTAAACTGTCTTCAGCAACCTCACCTTGTTAGCTGAGTTTGGCTGTTCCTCACCCAGTTTTATTCCTCCTACACAGCTGTTTCTGTTTCAGTTAATGATTGTGTTTCAACCTACATATTGAATTGATGATCATTAGCACCTGTTTGGTATAATTGTTTAATCATACACCTGACTATATGCCTACAAAATCCCTGACTTTGTGCAAGTGTACCTAGAAGAATTGTTGCTGTTTTGAAGGCAAAGGGTGGTCACACCAAATATGGATTTGATTTAGATTTTTCTTCCGTTCACTCACTTTGCATTTAGTTAATTGATAAACATAATCTATTAACATGTCTATTTTTGAAAGCATTCTTACTTTACAGCATTTTTTCACACCTGCCTAAAACTTTTGCACAGTACTGTATATATATATATATATATATATATATATATATATATATATATATATATATATATATATATATATAAATGTCGGTTTCGGGACATTCTGTGAAATTCTTTTGTTTTTTTATTGTCATTCGTGAATTTATTTTAAAAATTCAGTGAATTTTCTGGGCCCCTATGACTGCTGCCATAATGCTGTTTCCTGTCAGCTGCTTTCTCACTTTTTCTTTGAGCCCAAATAAGACTTTTGAAATTTGGGCCCTTTTAGGGCCGGTGCTGCTGTTCTGCCGCTTCATAAATCTCATTTTAATATCACACACTTAATTTCAAAATGAGCCCCACCTACAATTTCCCCATGCATACAATTAAGGCTCGACCGCCTTATGCGTGCATGGCTAATGGCGGCGGGCGCATTGCACGGCAGAGCGCATTTTGGTGATGCTAACACGGCCTTAACTTGCCAAAAGTGTCATACATACGGGGCAATTTTAAGGCGGCGTAAACTTCGGCGCTATGGCCCTAATGCCATCACAAACGCTTGATACATGCCCCCCTTAGTGTTTACATGACTGCTAAACATTGTAACAATAACACGCGTCAATATATGTGGATATGTCGGACATTCATTCCATTATGGATAGCGTATTACTTATGGATAGCATATTACTTATGGATGGCGTAGTAGGACTAGGGACGGATCTTTCCCAGGAGGTAGAGGGCGTGGAGCATTTGGTATTGTACATTAGCAGGAAGCTGCTTGCGTGAGAGACTCAGAGACCTGGTATGTTGTGATCGAGAAAGAAATGCATAGCCGTCATAAAAGAACAAAATTAACCAAAAGCAGGCTTCTGTGCGCCTCGCTTCCTGTGTGTGTGGGCCCATCCGCCCGCATGCAGTTTTTGTAAAATGTCCCAAACAAACGGCGACCTCGCGGGGGCCCCAATTCTCCTGGGGGGGACCTATGCTATAGCGTAATTTGTGTATAAGTTACTCCTATACCTACAGCCTACAGGTGTTTAATCTTTTTTGTTTGCCCTCATTCCTGTTTTTGTGTTTGTTTGTTTGTTTAATAAGCGTGCACACCAGCACTTTAACTGCAGTTTTCCGGGGTCTTTTTCCTGGGTTTCTTTCCTGGGTCTCTTTCCTGGGTGTCTTTCCTGGGTCTCTCTCCTGGGTCTCTGTCCTGGGTCTCTTTCCTGGGTCTCTTTCCTGGGTGTCTTTCCTGGGTTTCTTTCCTAAGTCTCTTTCCTGGGTTTCTTTTCTGGGTCTCTCTCCTGGGTCTCTGGTGTATTTATAAGTACTTTATGAACTGATTATTCAGATTGTCCTCTCCCCAGAAATCAGGGGCTGACAATCAGGTGAGGGTCACTGGTGTTGATTGGGCTAATTTACCTTTCCAAGTAGAGAAACAGCTGCTTGGATGTGTGATGATTGCTGCTTTTCTCAGACTCTGTGGAGAACAGCAATCAATACAAATCCAGGCAGCTGTTTCTTCACTTGTTACTCTTGTAAATTAGCACCAACGACCCTAGCCTGTGGAGAGATTCAAATAATCGGTTCGTGCAGCTCTAGTATTTATGTGGCTTTTGCTATTATAAGTGGTTCTGAGATGATGCGGTCCAAAACTGCTTCTTAATGTGCAAGACGGAATAGAATCATCATTTCACTCTTGTCTTCTCCATAAAAAAGGTGACATTGTAATGATTTTAACAGTGACGGATATCGAGATATCACTGCCCTTTAACTCTGCATTAGTCCAGCATACTAACAATACTACATACAGTACAGTACAATAAAAATAGAGTGCAATGAGGTTTGAAACAAAGTCATATACATATGAGGATGGCGGTAATAAGATCCTACGCTGATTATAATAGGCACTTAATAAATAAAATACTGTATAAAGAAAGGGCTCACTTTGGTGATATAGCCCTCTCCTCACAGAGGTTTATAGTACTGGAGTAGAGAACTGATGTCCAGCTGGTTTCACAGAGCATGATCAAGGTCTGCCGGACCGAAGGTAATGTTTTGGAGCCCTGGTGCTGGTCGTGGTCTGGGAGGCAGCCGGTAATGTTACAGTCCTGGTGTGAAAGACATGGTGGGGGCTTTAAATGGGAGGCTGTGTGGTCCAGTGGTTAAAGAAAAGGGCTTGTAACCAGGAGGTCCCCGGTTCAAATCCCACCTCAGCCACTGACTCATTGTGTGACCCTGAGCAAGTCACTTAACCTCCTTGTGCTCCGTCTGTCGGGTGAGACATAATTGTAAGTGACTCTGCAGCTGATGCATAGTTCACACACCCTCTGTAAGTCGCCTTGGATAAAGGCGTCTGCTAAATTAACAAATAATAATAATAATAATAATAAATGAGAGCCTGGCCTGTATCCCATAATCCCCTCTGTGTCATCCTATAATCTACTTCAATCTCTCAATTCAGCTTGGAAAATCATCATCGCCACTGCTACCGTCCTTGCTAGATCTAGCATTGGATAACTGTTTCATATGCAGTGCTCCTGAGTGAATATTTTGGGGGAATTTACAGTACCTTGTATTCAGATCCAATGATCATAATGACTGGGCGAATGACACTGTTCCAAATTACACCGCAAACACTTAAATATATCCAGAGAGGCACTTCATCAATTATGATGACACTTGGTTCGCCCAATCCCCTGTTGTTGAGAGTATCAGCATGTAGGATACATGGAGGCCTGTCTGTTTGTAAAACATGTTCATACAGTTAATAGATGGTCTACTTTTCATGTTACCCTTATAAAAGTTTCCCATAGCAAAAGCATTGCAGAGTGGTAAGGCAAAGGAAAGCATTGTAAACAATAGGGAGGTATGGTAAGCATATTAATAAACACGGTAACCAGGGTAAATTGTGGTAAATGTGTAGTATAACCATGGAAGAAGCATGGGAAAACTGCACAAATATCATGCAAAAGTACTGTGGTAAACTTTTACAAGGGTAAGTGCAGAATTTGATCTATATTATTTATATTTAAGCATACTCTCTTTTTGATATATTGTAATTGTTACATAAAAAGTATGACTATTCATGGAGTGCTTTGTTTAGTATGCATCCATCCTCATGCAGAGTTCTGTCTTTGTTTCCATCAGATGTCTGTTAAAAGTAGAAAACCGAGCAGGATTGTCAAGGGCGTGCTATTGAAAAACACTGTCTGTTTGTTGATTTTCCAGTTTTCAGAAAAAAAACAGAATATAGCAAAACCATTAATACATCTATATATCAATTTCCAAAACCACTGATGCATCAAATACAAAAGAAAAAAAGGAAATAATTAAAAAAGACCAAATTTATTGAACCTTAATTCTGGTGCATTTTATTTAAATCCTTCTATAAGAGTTAGGGTGGATTTTTTTTGGAGTGAATGTTCTATACATGTGCTGGAGTTTAATAATGACACTGAAGCTGGGGCAACCTTTAGACCTGCCTTCGAGCAATTGAGCAAGTTCTCATTAAGCTTGATGTAAAGACACATTAGTAATTCCCAGCAGAGAGGCCCCTGAGAAGGTGTCTCACAGCCCCTGGCATGTGTTGCCCATGTGGATGTAGTAACACAGTATCCCAGGAGAACAGAGCCGCGGTGCAGTGTAACCGCAGCACTGGCTGAGAATCGGTGCACTTTCCTGGAAGACTTCTGAAGTGGGCTGCTGTGGATGGTATATAATTGTTCTTTTCCATGGCGTGTTTAACAGTCAGCCAAGGTAATTGGTGTTTACAGCTTGCAGCTCCCAGCTCCAGATGTTGGATATACCTAACATTCCTTTCCTAATAGTTCAGACATCAGACATTACTCTGAATGTTTTAAACGTGTACTTGTTCACATAAATAACTTGGCTTTTCCTGGTAGATTTTGGAGCTGCTGTTTGTATAGTCTGATTTGAGTCTGTGTAGTCTGATTTCTACTGTCTTGAAACTACCTTCTTTGTTTTTCCCCCATATTGAAAACTGTGGCAGCAGCATTTGGTCTGGAGGGTGGATCTGAAAAAAAAAAAAAACATTTGACCCCGGGCTTTGATAAGCTAGCAGCATCTCACTTGGGCTAGACTCCTATTGCAAAGCAGTTTCACCCATTCCAGGTTTTACTACGAGCTTGATTAGCACCAGTGTATAGGCAACAAGCTTAGGTGTGCTGTGCAGAGTCTCTAGTATTTGCATTCATTCTAGGTACAATTGGGGAGTGCATTCACCTAACTACTAAATGAACTCTCCAACATAAAATAATTTACTAATAAAAAATATGAATAATTCCAAAGTAGTGATTGAAAAGGTCATTGCAGTTCAGTAAAAGCGCTGTGACAAATGTCAGTATTGCGTATGCTTGTTCCTAACTTCCTGTATAGATCTGGGGAAGACTGCTTGGTTTAACGTATTTGTTTTTTGCAGGGGCGGAGCTAGCTTTTCATGCCGGGGGGGGAGTCTTACTCTAGGGGCCCATTGTTAAAATATTTGTCTTATAATTTACTGGTGTCGTGATCGTATATTCGTATATTGAAGCAGATGTAGCAGAAGCGCTGAATTACTGTAGAGTGCAATGCAGAAAGTAGACTTTTAAGACCATAACAACGCTAAAATAAAAGTCGATACATTTTCAAAAACTGTAGAGATTCCGTACATAAAATAGTTGAAAACATAACAGGAGATGCAAATATTTGGCTAGAATTTATGCCCATTATTGAGGTACTAAGAATCCAGCAGTTTGCTTTGGAATACTGGGTTTATTGATGAAAAATACAAGGACATTGAAAAGAAATGGGTTTTCCTCACATTTCAGATAGACTTTAGACTCCTACCCCCTGCCGAGACAGGTTTAAAAATAGGTCTCCTGGGGGGCTACGGTATTCAAACTTTCTTTGACTTGATGCACACATTTTCATGAACATGAGAGTAGGAGGAACACATTAATGACAATATTATATCAGAAGGCTCCATTTAATTAAAAAAAAAGATTTGATATTAAATATGATTGGCAAGCAAAAAATAAAATGCAAGATGTTAACCAAAAATGTACAAATTTATTTTTAATTATAGTGAGAAAAAAACAGAACAAAATAATAATAAAATGCAGGGCTTCCAAGTGGCGCATCCAGTAAAGACGCTCCACGTGGAGTGCAGGATGCGCCCTATAGTCTGGACGTCGCCAGTTCAAGTCCAGGCTATTCCTTTGCCGACCGAGGACGGGAGCTTCCAGGGGCGGCTCAATTGGCGGCGTCACCGGGGGACGGAGGGCAGGCTCAACCGCCGAGTCGTTTCCTTGTGTGAGGGGGTGAAGAGGTAACGGATTTGCAATAATAACTAAATAAATGAATTCATACATTAAATTGAATTAAATTAAATTAAATTAAATTAAGTTTTTTTAATCAGAAGGTTTTTTCAGGTAATGTTGTCTTTTCTATATGTACAACTCCAAAATTATTTCACACACTAGAACCCTCACAAAACAGCTAGTTGCTTTTTCAAATCCCTCCTAACACAGGCAGCGCTGCAGAAGAGACAGACCAACAGACCAACTGAAATGCCCATAAAACCAGCTGATTTCTCGTTATCCAATGGCCAAATAAAGATACAAAACCGTGTATTACAAACGTCATTGCTAGGCTTCTGGGTAGTGTAGTTTTGAAAGCAATCAATTATTTTTAATAGGACGGCAACAGTATTCAGGCGTGTGTGTGTGGAGGTGTATTTTTCTAAGTGTGTGTTCGGGCAGTCAAGAGGGGCCCACCAGCCTTCATTTTTGGGGCCAGGGGGTGTGGCCACACACCCTGCCTGCCCGCTGGCTCCGCTGCTGTTTTTTTGTATTTGTTTGGAATGTAATGGACTGTCAATTCAGTTGTCAAGTGTTTTAGGATTATTTTTTTTTTACTGAAACCAAGATAAACCATATTTCACCGGTCTTCACTAGGGACGCATTGGCTGTGGATTAGGGAGGCAAAACTCCTCATCGTGCTACAGTGGACCCAACGGGCCAGGCTTCTGGTCAGCTCAAGTAGACACCTGCAAGGATGGCCTTTGTCCTTCAGGGGCTAGTAACTTATTGACATTCGCTCTCGAGTGTAAGATTCACTGGAATAATCTTTCTGTACTTTTGTCAGGTCAAATACCATATAGTGAAGCACAGGGTTTCCAAAAAATGAGTCTTGCTGTGTAATAATATGAAGGAGGGCAGTACAATTGCCCAGCATGAGGGTACGAAGGAAGCCAGTACATGTAACACCCAGCATGAGGGTATGAAGGAGGGCAGTACACACCAGCAGTGTGCCCAGCTTTTGATGAGTAGGAATCTGTTCTATGGGAGAGGCTTTCTTGCACGGAGGGGGGAGGAGGGGAGGCAATGCCAACAGCTTTTGGCTAGAACTGTATTTACTTCCTCCTCGTTTTGTTTTTTGTTTCTCAGTACATTCTCCGCCGCTTGGACCATCCGATATGAAATGTTTATTTGGGAGCACTGATTGAAATCGTGGTCTGGAGGATCAAAAGAGGAGGAAGTCTTGGTGGGTTGTTCCTGTGTCTGCAGTCTGCTTTCCTGTCTTGGGAACTTCAATAGGTGGGGCGGTGATGCAGCACAGAAAAGCATTTGACATCATTGAGCAATAGATCCTTTCTTTTGTTTTCTGGACCATTCTTTTTGCCACATACAACCAGTCTGGAAAGATCCCACCTCCGATATTCGACAGAAGACAATGGAAAATGCCCTGAATCCCTTCTCCTCCCTATTGCTGAAGATAAACACACTCAAACTAGACATTGTCTGTGTTATTAAAAATGGTTTATTTTTTTTATTTTTTTCAGTATTGTGGTGGCCTGCAGTAGCTTTGCTGTCTTCGTGAGAGATAATTAGATTCTCACTTCAGTACCTGGTGGAATCTCCAGCGCAGTCCATTCAAATGCTTTTGTTTAAGATAGCAGAGACTATTAACTTTTACATGCAGTCGTCTCGAAGCGAATCATGGGCATTCATTGTCCAGTCGTACTCTGAAACCATCATTTTATATTGAAGTGCGAACAAACATGTCCTTCGTCTCTAGGGCCTGTTTGAGTTATTATTAGCATTAAGTTGTCTCCTGGCCTTAAGTCTTTTTACCTAAACTGTAGCTAATGCATTTCCTCAACGCCATCTGTCTGTGTTTATCTTCATAATTTGTGCCACTGAGTGCATCCTAACAGCTTGTGTTCTGCTCTGCTGCCTCAGTTTGGCAGATCTTTTAAAACAGATGAACGAACAAACAAATACTGGTGGTGTGAGCAAAGCATTTGAGCAGGGAGAGAACAGGGTGGGTCCGTCTTGATCTGGAAGCAGATCCTGTCCTTGTTGGTTGGTTTCAAATGTATTTTTTGGTTCTTCCAGGGTTTTTCGGCTCGGTTTGAAAAGTTTCCAGAATTCAACAGTGCCCCTTGTGGTCAATTTATGTTATTGCTTCTAGTTTTGTGTTGGAACCCAAGTTAGATAAACCATGGCTTGTGTGGATATACCCAAAGTGACTTTATGCCAGTCTTGTTTGTCACATATACTTTTACACCAGTAAGGTACAGTACAGGGATGGAAATAAAACTCCTATTGCATAACAGTTTCACCCATTCCAGGTTTTACTACGAACTTGATTAGCCACAGTTTATAGGTAAAAAGCTCAGGTGTGTCTTATTAAGCTTACAGTAAAACCAGGAATGAATCAAACTGCTATGCAATGGGAGTCTTAGTTCAATTGCTGACAGTACTGTGTGTGCCAGTGTATGTATGTATGTGTTTGTGTGTGTGTGTATACGTGTGAGTGTGTGTGTGTACATAGGTATATGGAAGACCACCTGGGTCAAAAATGTGATTTAGTACGCGTTTCAAAAATTTCGCGCACATATTGATTTGGACCAATTAGAATACATAAAATACTACGTGTTCTAAATAAATGTAAATGAACTGCGCATTCTCTACATAGGGGCTGGTCATTTTTCAGTCATGCAGCATAATTACAAGAGTAGCCAATCACCTACGGGATAACATCTTTTTAATTTCAGGCACGAAATAAGCTTAAAAAAAATAAGGAAAATTGCAAATCATGGCAGCGAGAGACTTTCTTCTACGGTGCAAATATAGATCTTGAGACATACAATGTTGACTGTGACACGGTCCGAGTTTATCCATCTTTCACTAGACTTTACCCATATACCGCCACTAATTGGACGGGAATGGCAGATGTAAGGCATCATTTAATTGGATAATTTTTTACACATAGTATTTTCTTTAAATTCATTGGTTCTTATTTCATTTTCAGTGATCTAATTGGCCAAATTAGTATGTGCAATAATTAGAATTACACCATGTACTAAAGTCAAATTAGAATGTATACTAAATATTTGAAATGTGTACTAAATAAATTTTTGACCTGGATGGCCTTCCATATATGTATGTGTGTGCACATGTGTATATGTGTGCATTTGTGTAGGTATGTGTGTGTGTGTGTGTGTGTGTGTGTGTGTTCGTATGTATGTGGGTATGTGTGTGCATGTGTGTAAGTCTCTAGATGTGTTTGGAAACGTCCAGACCTGCGGGTGAACCCCTGTGTTACCCGGGTAGTGACCCGTGTGTCTGCGGCCACACTGCCTTTGACTGTCTGTCACAACCAGCCTGCTGAACAGCTGGCGCCCAGGCCAATGGCAATCTGCCACCCAGCCCCTGCTGCTCCAATTATTAACATCTCACCTCATTTCCTACCTGCTATGGAAGTTTCAACTATTGCCCTACTTTATTGTAGAGCTGTGAAACCCAGAGCCAGGTTTATGAAGTGCCTGGAAACTGGAATCTCATGGGGCACAAAGAGAATATTCATGGGGTCCGTTTGATCAGTCATCAGGTCTGTGCCAAGGACCTTGAATCCAGCAGGGCTTATCAGCTTTGGCCCTGCTAGAGAGACAGTATGATATTTTAGTAATGTGGGAGAGAAACGGACAGTAATCTCGATCTGTACCAGGCCAGATTCTTCAAGGTCAGAGTTCAGTGTTAAAGACCAGCTTAGAGACACCTTGAACTACAGTCCTTGCTTGCTTGTTTCCAGTTTAACATTAGTTTTATTACCCTCAACTGGGCGACTGAGATACTACAGTGGTGACTGTAATGAAAGTGGCTGATGACCCTCTTCAGCACAAATTATTGAGTTACATAATCTGGGAGTAGATGCAGACTGTCTGTTTGTCTGGCCGTCTCTGTCATATCTAGAGATGTTTGTCTGGCTGTCTATCAGTCATATCTAGAAATGTGTAATTGTGATTAAACATAAAAAGAACATTCCTTAGCACTGAGGGTATATGCAGACAGTCTGATTGTCTGTCTGCACATTATGTCATCTATTTTTATATATTTATTTATTTTAGTCTTTATTGCATTTGTATAGCACTTTTTTAACAAAAGTATCACAAAGCACTGTACAGTACATAGCAGAAAAAAAGAACAAACCACAATCCATTTTTTATAGCATGTCACACATACAACTGCCACAATCAGACCATTTAAATAACAGATTTAAATAAGAGTATACACATAATAATAATACAAAAGCAGCAATTTTAAAGTTACATTAAAACCCACTAAGATAAGAAAGCCATTTTATAAAAGTGTGTTTGATATGCAATTATGATCAGACTTAGAGCACATTCTATTATGAGCATCGAATCTGTGGGTATGTGTCTGGCTGTTTGTTCATAAGGTACACTTTTGCTTTGATATATTTTCAGAGAGGCACTTCATCAATTATGATGACACTTGGTTTGGCCAAACCCAAGATTTGTTATTGAGAGTATCAGCATGGCAAACATGGCAAACCAGGATAAACTATGATAAATGCATAGTATAACCATGAAAAAAGCATGGGAAAACTGTGAACATGCTGTGATAAACTTTTATAGGGTACTGTTACTAATTAAGATTTTACAGCTGTGTCAAGGGCTGTACGCTATCTTTTTTTTATAAACTTCATTTTAATTCACTGTTATCACACCACGCTATGGTTTTGAAAAATACAAAGGGGAAAGATTTTTTAAGGTGTTTACAATAGTCTTTAATTAAGTACTATTTAAAAAATAAATAAATAAAAGTAAAACCTCCTGTAAATTATCACAAAACAAGAACCAAACAATAGAGTATTATAATTGGAGCACACTTGTTTGTTTCTCATTGTTTTACCATGTGACCAACATGTGTTTTTCTTCTTTCAAAAAATATGAGCTAATTAAAGACTGGATTAAACTTTTTTGAAAATATATACTGTATATATAGATATAAGACAGCCATGTATAGTGACTTGTAAAAGATGTACCGAAGTCTGGAGGAAAGCATTTCTAAAGCTAAGCTGGATTTCACTGTTTTTAGTAAGTGGCTGTAGATGTCATCATAATTTATTTATTTATTTATTTATTTATTCAATACGACTTACAGATGTTACAGAGCAATAAAGGGTTACAATGCAAGGTCAATATTTCAATACAGTGTAGTTTACAGTAAGAGCAAATAATACTACTAAAACACAATATGAACTAGGATGCAACAAGTTAGGATTACAACAAGTCATATCTACAATTACATATTAGTAGAGCAATAGTGCAAGGATGGTGCATCAGCTGAGGATCCAGTAATGTGGTGCGTAGGTCAGGCTAGTCCAGTGCATAGTAGGAGGGGTAGATCATGAGATCTACAAGCGCAGTCTAAACAGGGGGGTCTTGAGGAGGCGGTGGAAGGCAGTGAGAGATGGAGCAGTCCTGAAGTTCTCCGCTAGCTGGTTCCACCACAGAGGGGCTAGGGAAGAGAAGGAGTGGGCAGAGGAGGTGAAGAGTGGAGGGAAGGCATAACCAGTCGGACAGTAGAGGAGGAGCAAGAACAAGGGTCTTGAATTGAATGCGAGCAGAGGTAGGTAACCAGTGGAGGCTGCTAAGCAGAGGGGTAGCATGAGAGTAGCGAGGCTGGGAGAATACAAGACGAGCAGCAGAATTTTTAATTCATTGGGAAATGACTTGAAAGCGTGTATCTGGATCACACCATTTTTTTCAACACTAACTTGTGGTTCAGATGTGTGACTGTAACCGACAAGCACCCTATTAACCCCTTCAGGTACACAAGGGATTGAGCGCTTGTACAAACTGACCATTTGGATGAGCAGATCTAACCTGTCAGTAAATTGTAAACCCTGTTTTCTGCACCTCATTGTAAAAATAAGAAAGTCGTCGTTGTTTTATGTGTGGGACTTGTATGTCCCTTGTACCTTAAAGGGTTAACCTGTTGTTCTCTTTAATTACAGCTCACAACAGCGACCTTTCCTGTAGTGGTTAAACTCGGGCACGCTCACGCTGGTATGGGCAAGGTAAGCCAAGTTTCATTATTGTAAAAGACTAATTAGAATAAAGTGTACTCAGGTGGCACAGCGGGCTAATTCATTAGCTTGTCATGCACTTCACCTCTGGAGACCTGGGTTCAAATCCAGTTATGGGGAGTTTAGTGCTCTGAACTTGCATCCAATGTGTGTTAGATTTTTCTAAGCTTTTGACCAAGATACTGTATCAATTTTGCTCCAGTTCTTTGGAATGGAATTTAAAGTGTCTACTGTTTGAAAACTAGCTATAAACAATTTAGATGCAGTTACCAGCACTCCAATAAACAGAATACACTGTTTATACCTAGTTTGGAAACATTAGAAGTCTGTAATTCCTTTTGGTAAAAATTGCTCCTGGTCCAAAAACTTAGCAAACCTACTTGAAATCAACTTTTTTTTCTTTATGACAAATTACATTATGATACATAAAATAATAGACAATAAATGTATGGACATGATGCTTTTTAGGACCCTCTTTGCAAATTCCAGGGATAAAAATAAGACCCCCCTTGCATAGCTGTTTGATTCATTCCTGGTTTTATTATGAGTTTATTAAGACACTCTTGAGCTAGTTACCTACCTACTATATACACTGCGGTTAATTACATTTGTAGTGTTATAAAGTAGATTGTTGTTTGTTATGGTAACGATAGAGAATGATCTCCTATGTTTTTACATACATCTAGAAAAGCGCTTATTCAATACACAGATTTAGCAAGCAACCATGAAATTCAATTGTTCACTTTCTATACAATTAAGTAAAAGTCAAACAATGTGAATTTAAACATTTTTACAGCTGCCGACAGAACACTTTTAACTTTCCTGTGCTATTATAATTGCTTATGCATACAGAATTCTTCCTGAGTTTATGGTTTGCTGTCCCGTAGTGTCTCAAAAAGGTGGTCAGTGATATCTAATTCATTCTCTGTGATGTACCAGTATCACAACAATTGGCTCTGGTTGACCTCTAGTTTAACTTCCGGGTCACAGTCTTCAATCGTGTATTAGCTACTGTGAGTATCATTACCTGGGGGTATATGAAGGCATCAGTCCATCTGTATGTATGTTAAGCTTTTACATGTGTATACAGTGGAAATAGGTCATGGCAATACTTTCTCATGTTACTGATTGAGTTTGAATTTACAGCCGTGGCTGGGTAGAATGAATGTCCCCAGCGGTTAAAGTGGAAATCTGTAGCTGGGGAGGGGGGGCCCAGTGCCTCACCCATAGTGGGTTCCTTCTTTCAGTATTGTAGTTCATTTTTAATTTCTAGAAAATAGGCATATAGATCAGGGAAGGGAGCAAGTATGAGGTTTCTTTCATAAAAAGGAGGAGCCCTCTGTGAAGTTCTCTCTGAAGAACCGGTTAAAATATAAATTCCTTGAATTGTATGAATAGCTTCAAATCAATATATAGACAAAGAGCCTGTATTTTATTCTATTTCGTATTATATGTAAGGAAAATCTTGTGAAAGTCTTGCTCTTATTAATGTATTATTGAGTGTGTCTCCCCTCATGTAGACGCTCCTCAGTTCTTTGCCTGGGATAACCAAGACTTTCTGTCGTCTTTCTGAAAGTTTATATATTTGTGGAGTAATCTAGGAATCCATCATTTTATATTTTTTTTTTATATAAGGTATGGAGAAGAAAATTGATTGGGAGTATTTGGTGGTGGTCTGTTACTTGCGCCCCCTTTTATTTAAATAATGGTATCCCACACAATGACAATGTAACTGTACAGTTTCTGCATATAGGCCTAATCGTAGGTTCCTCATTGTAGTTCCTCTACAAACTTTCTATTATCCTATAATATTGTTTCAGTTCCCTTTGGCCCCTTATTCCATATAGCTAGGGGGGCTCTCCTTAGAGATTTTCTTAGCTGGCAGGGCTGGGGGTCTGCCCCCCCCCTCCCTTTACCTTAACCACAGAATGTCATTAACTTGAGTGTTCTATTAGTTGCACATTGCCAGCACTCTCTCAATGCACTTCATTCTTGAGTCCCATATTCCAAGGGACATACTCAGCACACCACACTCACCTGATAATATAACCCTGCCTGTGTCTTCTACTTTTATACGGCTGATTTGATTTTGCTGTGCCGGTACAAAGTAGGCGTCTACTACTAGCATATTTCCAAGAAAAAAAAAAAATGTTATTTTAAACAACAAGTTAAAATAAATCACTCCTCTGTATTTGTCCATAAACACATGCTTGCTCTAAGACGGTTCACTGCTGCTCTGCATTCCTTAAAAACTGGACAAATATGAAGCTGTGTCAGGCCCCCGAACTGAAGTAAATAAAACCATATCTCAGTCAAAACGATTTTTTGAAGGGGTAATATTAAGCTGCTGTATAATTATCTGGCTTCTAAACTGACTGGCCACAAAACAGTGCCTGCTGCAAAGTGCACTGTTCAGCAGACCTGCATTGTTTGTCCAGTGTTGCAGGTTTGTGTGATTTGGGTCACTGTAGCAGTTGTCTGTCGCTTGTCACAATATGATGCACAACTCTGCAGGCTTGATCCATCACAACTTGCTTTGTGGTTTTCTGAAAACATAGCCATTCAAGGCACACCCGGTGAGTCTGTGCTGATGGACACATTGGTCAATGCAGCTGGTTGTACCCACTATCATGCCCCTTGTAGTCATAGATATCCTTCATGATTGTTGCTGAATAGTTGCAAATAGCTCATATGTGAGAGAGAGAAAGAAAATAATATATAGGTCAGAATATATTATCACACAATAGGTCTCAAAACTAACGAGAGACCCTTATTATTATTTTATATATTCTATGTTTCTTACCTTCTTTCTTAAGCTATTTTTGTTTGGCTGAGAGTTTGGTTTTGTTTGTGTAAGCTGCGGCGAGCTGCTGTTTAAAATTGGTTATATATAGAGTCCCTTGATACAAGCGCTGTTCGTGCCTCATTCTGCACTACTGCATTGAAATATGAGTGAGTCACCATTCTTTCTAGAAACCTGGTTGAGGCTGCTGGGAGATCCAAGAGGGAGATGCAGACAGACGCAACCCCTGAGTGCGCCCCTCACTGCTCGCAGCTCATAGGAATGTCAGGAATTCCTATGAGCTATCTTACCTGTCTGGATGTTTTCGCATTGCCTGAAAGGCAGTTTGGTGAGCTGTCATCACTGGGTAGTCTGACCCGTGGGGAAAAAAATATAAAAAAACGCTGGACATGGAGCGACGACCACGCAAGCCACAAACAAGCATCTTAACCACTATGCAAAAGAGCCAACCTCATCTGCAGGAGAGGTTAGAGAGCAGCTTTCAGTCCCATCTTACCACAGGTGAGAATCTGTAACAGCAGTGCAAAACACTTGACAAAACAAAAGGGCACAATGGCCAAAACAAACAGACAATAAAGCAAACAGAACGAACAAGTATCGTGCTGGTGTAAAGCCAGCACGAGTAGCAATTGTTTGTCTTATTTTTCACTCATGTCTCTCTTGTTTTACTCCCTGAACACCCGACCTAGACTGATGGTTTCTGTCTCTTTTATACAGCTGTGCCTGAGCTTGATTGGTTGTTAATTGGTTCAGTCGGGTTCAGTCTACACGTGAAATGATTTGGCAATTAACCCTTCCCTGCCAACCTAAAACAACAAACCTACGTTTAAATAATAATACAACAATACAAATAAATACAAAATACTCACAGGGGCGGGGTGTACCCATTACAGGGGTGCATACACATGTTATAAATCAATGGTCAGATTTAGTCATCCCAACAGACCATGCTAAATACTCCTGCTTTGATGTGCAAGGAACCTGGATATTGATTTACATTTACACAATCAGAACGTTGAATAGAACTCTGAGTGTTCTTGCAGGTTTAATTCTATTGTACCTCAGATTCATTGAGTACCCTTCATTGAGATTGCAGGGAGGATCGGACTGCCTGTTCCGCCCCAATGCTACCCTCCACAATGTTAATACTATTACACAACACCAGCATGAAGATTCTGGAATGATTTTATTACACAATGTGCCAACATTTCTGTCTGCTGTCTAGAGGGAGGGATGTGGGAGAGATGGAAAGTTCGAAACAAAGTTCCAGAACAAATCAAAGTTCATATTTGTGGTTTTTAATTGTAGTCGTTTTGAGGGAATTCTCATGAGAAAAGGAAGCTTGCTGCTTTTAGCCTTTGATAAAATAAAATAGAATAAAATAAAATCAAAAGCATAGTGGCAGGATGTTTTGGGATTTTACTTTTGGTCTGTACCGGTTTGGTTTCAATGTACACTGGCTCTTCTTCATACTAAATACATTTTATAAAATCGCTGTTCTCAATATCTAAGTACAGTTCCGGTGTATTTGGTCTGTTATAAACCTTGTTGACATACCCCTAGTGACAAGCGGGTCTAACTGAATTTCAGCTACTATATATGTCGTGTTTCACCGATTTCTCTCAGGTAATTTTTTTACTTCTTGTTCATGTAACAGGATTAGTATTGAAAAGCTGGCTTCAGACATCTGGGCGTCCACAGTGTTATTATCTACAGGGGACTCTAGCAGTCTTTTTATCAGCAAGTAGTGATGCACCTACTGATCGATAAAGACTATAAAATTAGGAACATTATAGCTTACCACATGTAATACTAATTATAATAATGCAATCACTCTGTGCTGCTGTAAGTAGAAGTGTGTTGTCCACATTTTTTTCCTGTGTTATTTGTTTTTGCATAGCAACACTGCAGTATACAGTATATAACTTCATTATTAATTCAGATTTCATGTTGGATCACCAATGCAAGCAGCACTCCCATCTTACTGTTTTCGGGGCCTGTTCATTTTCTTCAGTAGATCAGTATTAACAAGAACAACAGTTGGAAACCAAATAGACTTGAAATCCATTCAATGTTCTGCTTGCTTAAGAAACAGCAAAGCTTGCAAACAATGTGTATTCTCTCCTGCTGCAGAAAGAAGTGCTGTCCCATCTAAAAGTATGTTTGCAGTTTTCAATATGTATTACCATAGTTTACACTGAATTGCCATGTTTTACAATACCTCTCTAGGCTTTAAAATGCTTACCATTTACCATTACCAGTACCTACACTTTACCATGCTTTCACTATCCTTTATTACATGGTACTTTTACTTTGGAGAACTTGTATAAAGGGGTAAAGTGTTAATTTCAATGGGAAGTCTGCAGCTAAAACTACCTTCAGGCGATGTAAACAAACTGGAAAGTCAACAAGCACTCAATCAAATAGAGTGCACAGATAAATAACTAAAGAAGCCACCCTGAAACACATTTTAGAGTGAAACTGAACATGATTGTGAGACACCACAACTTGAATTCAAAAGGGATTTCAGCTGAAAGCAACAGTCGCTTAGCAACGGTTATATAAAAAAAAAACACAAAGGTATTTGATAACTATCTCGTTTGATTTGGAACATTTGATTGCAGGAAGCAATGTCAAAAATGTGTAAGCAAGCCACAATTGTTTTGTTTTACTTCATTTTTTTTGATAAAATAGAAATACATAAGTCGGCCTAGAAATTGAATGAACTAAAAATGATATGGCAATAGCAAAACCTAGAATAGAGAAAGGCAAGAATGCAAATAAATGCTAAAACAGCACAGTGAACAAACACATATTTCATTAACCTATCCACTACTGTTACCTACCCCTTAGAAAAGCATCCCATAGTAAAAGCTGAGCAAAGTGTGATAAAGCATAATAAAAGCATGGTGAAGCACAGGAAAGCACTGTAAAAGAGAGGTATGGTAAACGATATTCATAACATGACAAACCATGCAAAACTATGATAAATGCATAGTTAAATCATTGGGGGAAAAAATGTAAATTGACTGTGGTAAACTTCTATAAGCGACAGCATATGTGCAATTGAATATATGGTTATGATTGGATGTGTGATGGGGCATTAACAGCACCACATGCAGTAATAGCCCAATTAAGGTTAATAAAGGAAGAGAAAAAGTACACACAGTGGCGCCAAAGAATATTTAGACAGGTACCCTTAAAACAAACTGTTCTGACAGTTTGGACAGCATATAAAAACCATTGCACTAATTGAACTAATTAATACCAATTTAATAATCTGGAAAGCTATTTAGGCCAGTTTTAAGGACATATTAGTAATGCCCAAATATATATATATATATATATATATATATATATATATATATATATATATATATATATATATATATATATATATATATATATATATACAGTACTGTGCAAAAGTTTTAGGCAGGTGTGAAAAAATGCTGTAAAGTAAGAATGCTTTCAAAAATAGACATGTTAATAGATTATATTTATCAATTAACTAAATGCAAAGTGAGTGAACAGAAGAAAATCTAAATCAAATCCATATTTGGTGTGACAACCCTTTGCCTTCAAAACAGCATCAATTCTTCTAGGTACACTTGCACAAAGTCAGGGATTTTGGAGGCATATAGTCAGGTGTATGATTAAACAATTATACCAAACAGGTGCTAATGATCATCAATTCAATATGTAGGTTGAAACACAATCATTAACTGAAACAGAAACAGCTGTGTAGGAGGAATAAAACTGGGTGAGGAACAGCCAAACTCAGCTAACAAGGTGAGGTTGCTGAAGACAGTTTACTGTCAAAAGTCATACACCATGGCAAGACTGAGCACAGCAACAAGACACAAGGTAGTTATACTGCATCAGCAAGGTCTCTCCCAGACAGAAATTTCAAGGCAGACAGGGGTTTCCAGATGTGCTGTCCAAGCTCTTTGAAGAAGCACAAAGAAACGGGCAACGTTGAGGACCGTAGACGCAGTGGTCGGCCAAGGAAACTTACTGCAGCAGATGAAAGACACATCATGCTTACTTCCCTTTGCAATCGGAAGATGTCCAGCAGTGCCATCAGCTCAGAACTGGCAGAAAACAGTGGGACCCTGGTACACCCATCTACTGTCCGGAGAAGTCTGGTCAGAAGTGGCCTTTATGGAAGACTTGCGGCCAAAAGCCATACCTCCGGCGTGGAAACAAGGCCAAGCGACTCAACTATGCATGAAAACACAGGAACTGGGGTGCAGAAAAATGGCAGCAGGTGCTCTGGACTGATGAGTCAAAATTTGAAATATTTGGCTGTAGCAGAAGGCAGTTTGTTAGCGAAGGGCTGGAGAGCGTACACGAATGAGTGTCTGCAGGCAACAGTGAAGCATGGTGGAGGTTCCTTGCAAGTTTGGGGCTGCATTTCTGCAAATGGAGTTGGGGATTTGGTCAGAATTAATGGTCTCCTCAATGCTGAGAAGTACAGGCAGATACTTATCCATCATGCAATACCATCAGGGAGGCATCTGATTGGCCCCAAATTTATTCTGCAGCATGACAACGACCCCAAACATACAGCGAAAGTCATTAAGAACTATCTTCAGCGTAAAGAAGAACAAGGAGTCCTGGAAGTGATGGTATGGCCCCCACAGAGCCCTGATCTCAACATCATCGAGTCTGTCTGGGATTACATGAAGAGAGAGAAGCAACTAAGGCTGCCTAAATCCACAGAAGAACTGTGGTTAGTTCTCCAAGATGTTTGGGCCAACCTACCTGCCGAGTTCCTTCAAAAACTGTGTGCAAGTGTACCTAGAAGAATTGATGCTTGATGCTGTTTTGAAGGCAAAGGGTAGTAGCACCAAATATGGATTTGATTTAGATTTTTCTTCTGTTCACTCACTTTGCATTTAGTTAATTGATAAATATAATCTATTAACATGTCTATTTTTGAAAGCATTCTTACTTTACAGCATTTTTTCACACCTGCCTAAAACTTTTGCACAGTACTGTATATATATAGACAGACTCGATGATGTTGAGATCAGGGCTCTGTGGGGGCCATACCATCACTTCCAGGACTCCTTGTTCTTCTTTACGCTGAAGGTAGTTCTTAATGACTTTCGCTGTATGTTTGGGGTCGTTGTCATGCTGCAGAATAAATTTGGGGCCAATCAGATGCCTCCCTGATGGTATTGCATGATGGATAAGTATCTGCCTGTACTTCTCAGCATTGAGGAGACCATTAATTCTGACCAAATCCCCAACTCCATTTGCAGAAATGCAGCCCCAAACTTGCAAGGAACCTCCACCATGCTTCACTGTTGCCTGCAGACACTCATTCGTGTACACTCTCCAGCCCTTCGGCAACAAACTGCCTTCTGCTACAGCCAAATATTTCAAATTTTGACTCATCAGTCCAGAGCACCTGCTGCCATTTTTCTGCACCCCAGTTCCTGTGTTTTCATGCATAGTTGAGTCGCTTGGCCTTGTTTCCCGTCCGAGGTATGGCTTTTGGCCGCAAGTCTTCCATGAAGGCCACTTCTGACCAGACTTCTCCGGACAGTAGATGGGTGTACCAGGGTCCCACTGTTTTCTGCCAGTTCTGAGCTGATGGCACTGCTGGACATCTTCCGATTGCGAGGGAAGTAAGCATGATGTGTCTTTCATCTGCTGCAGTAAGTTTCCTTGGCCGACCACTGCGTCTCACGATCCTCAACGTTGCCCGTTTCTTTGTGCTTCTTCAAAGAGCTTGGACAGCACATCTGGAAACCCTGTCTGCCTTGAAATTTCTGTCTGGGAGAGACCTTGCTGATGCAGTATAACTACCTTGTGTCTTGTTGCTGTGCTCAGTCTTGCCATGGTGTATGACTTTTGACAGTAAACTGTCTTCAGCAACCTCACCTTGTTAGCTGAGTTTGGCTGTTCCTCACCCAGTTTTATTCCTCCTACACAGCTGTTTCTGTTTCAGTTAATGATTGTGTTTCAACCTACATATTGAATTGATGATCATTAGCACCTGTTTGGTATAATTGTTTAATCATACACCTGACTATATGCCTCCAAAATCCCTGACTTTGTGCAAGTGTACCTAGAAGAATTGATGCTGTTTTGAAGGCAAAGGGTTGTCACACCAAATATGGATTTGATTTAGATTTTTCTTCTGTTCACTCACTTTGCATTTAGTTAATTGATAAATATAATCTATTAACATGTCTATTTTTGAAAGCATTCTTACTTTTACAGCATTTTTCACACCTGCCAAAAACTTTTGCACAGTACTGTATATATATATATATATATATATATATATATATATATATATATATATATATATATATATATATATATATATTAAGGAACAGAAAGACAGGCGTTGAATTTACAACAGAACTGGCAGAAGGTACAATATATACTTTTTTTTAAAATGGAATTTCATTCATTAGGGTTAAGGGTGCACGGCATATTTTTCCAAATGAATTCTCTGCTTTCTGAATTATTTAGAAATGTTCTTTCTTTTGTTCCACAACGCTGTCTGGTAATCGAAGACAAGACAGAGAAAGACGCATTGTGGAAATACTTGGAGAAATGATATAAATGCATTGCCTGTTACATGTGTTACTATAAGTTTGATATACAAATAAAAGGTTTAAAAAAAAATCTGTATTTTAGTGGCGTTCTGGTCTCTTCAGATTCAGGGCCACACCTCTGCCCCTTACCTGTTAATGATGTTTGCAGTCTTTCTGAGTGGTTCTGATTGCAATTACTCAAACACTGTTTTGATATGTATTTGTTAAGTCTGTGTGGTGGTGATTTCACCTGAGTTCAGGAGCTGCTCTTCAGTTCTAGTTGCTGCCATTGATACATTATACATTGATCAGTGTCTTTCTACAAGTAAGAGCAAGTGCCATGTTTCTCGATTTTCCTTTATTTTTCCTGGCAATACCCAGCTGCGCTCTGGATGATTTTGGTGCTGAATAATATAAAGACACGCATGTACATTATATATGTCCATGGCGGGCAACTAGTACTGAAGAGCAGCTCCTGAACTTTACGTAGACTTATCAAAAAATAACAAAACACATTATTTGAGTAATTGCAATAAGAATTTCAAACATCATCAAAATGTAAAGCTGCAGTAAAAAGAACTAAGGAGATTTAATCGAAAGCCTTACTTATCTTTTAATGAAATATGACTTTGTTTTTACACAATTGAACTTATACAGCACAGTGGAAAAACTCTGGATATAAACATTGTTGGTGCCGCTGTATGAATGACATCAACCATTTACACATGCCTCTTTTATATTAACCTTTTCCACGGACAAGCTAAATGGAATGCCATCACAGTAAAAATGGCAACTTGACATTATATTAAAGGTCTTTGCATTTCACCAGCAAATAACATTACATTATTGATATACGGTAAAACCTGTCTAATCCGGCATCGCTTGGGACAGTGTGCTAGATTACAGAGGTGCTGTAAAATCTAATATACCTAATCTAATAAAAAAAATATAAATGAAAAGTATTTGAACATTGAAAGTGACATTACATACAGCAGAAGAACTGCCCTGGAATAACCTGTAATTCAAGGATTGTATTCATTTTAATTTTACTTTAGCTATAGTGTAACAAATAACCTACCTGATTACACTCAGAATGTCACATGACTTGGTGGTGACCTGCACAGTGAAGTTTAGATGTTTGTACTGTACCTGCGTGCGGGATTCAGGAGCTTTTTGCTGGCATTCAGGTTTTCTCTGCGTTGCTTTTAAGTAGGCATTTTTTCTTTTCAGAATGTCTGAAACGGGTTGCCTTTGCAATTCTGAATTTGTAACTGTGGCAAAGTGGTTAATAGTGTGCAGGTAAAGAACAGACAGACAATTGTTTGTTTTTAGTTGCTCTGTCCAGTGCCTGACGGCGAAACAAACAGTAAATAATAATGATGGTAAGTAATACAGAGGCGTGTATTACTTACATTTATAATCCCCCAAGCTGGCCCCGAAATAATACTCCCATTATTGTATCCCCACATTAAACACAAGTCCCTTTAGTGCGTGAATTAGTGATTGTGGTACAATACAAGTTACTGTGAAACAAGTGAAGTGCTGTTCCGGGTTTGTGCTGGCCTCTGGTGACAGCTCCAGAACGTGTTAGCTGTCTAGTGATACAAGTAACAAATACAGTACAAAACAAAACACTCACGGTTATCTCCACAACAAACACAGGTCCTTCCAGGTCAATGACACAACCAAAACGAAGGAACAGATAACATTGCTTCGACCCCTATTTATACCATCACTCCTTGGTAAACGATTGCAGCTGCTTTTTATGATCTGCTGCTGCCACATCTTTTCCCCTCCGGGTCAATGAGTTTGTGTACCGAAGCTCCGTCTCTTTTCTACATGACGGACTTTATTTTAACCCTCGGAACAAAGTGTCAGGCTAAGTAGTCCAGAGTACTCTGTTCCCGTTACTTGGCGACCTCACAGGTCGAGAAAGAGATTTCCCACCAAGAATCATAGTCTTTCTGTCACAGTCACCTCTCCCTTTTTGCGTTTGTTTTGGTAAACTTTCATCTTCTCTTCAGCATCTGTATTTCAAACCTGCCTCTGTAGTCTTCCCAAAAACCTGCATCACAACTTCCATAAAAGATCACATTGCAATCCCATGTGACCAGAAAGAGGCGTTTTCTTTATTGAAGAGACCCCACCTTTTTGGAAAGGTACACACTATAAAAGACCTAAACAATATATCGAGGCCTCTCGTCACTGGGTACATAGGAGGGATAATGACATGTCCAGACCTCTCATCCAAGGCACTAAGAGGTTAAACAGTAGATTCATTCCTGACTGATTCTCTGTTGGCTCTTGCAGGTGAAGGTGGAGAGTCATTCTGATTTCCAAGATATAGCCAGCGTGGTGGCTCTGGCAAAAACGTATGCGACCACTGAGCCTTACATCGACTCCAAGTACGACGTCAGGATCCAGAAGATAGGCAGCAATTACAAAGCCTACATGTAAGTGCTTCACAGTTTCTCTAGAATAGTACGACAAAACGAATTAACCTGCTGTTATCAGTACCCTAAGCGTTTCATTCTTCATCCCTTGTACCTTTCCTTACTAGTAAACCACAGAGTATGGAAGAAATAACACATGCTGGGGTGTGCAGTTGTCCAGAGATACAGGGCTTCACAAGCGGTCTTCCAGGTCATCCGTCCGTCCGTCCCCCCATGACATTAAGCATCCTGACCGACCCACACCCGAAATTCCGATTTTTATTCCTTTAGTGAGAGACGAACAACATCGTAGTATAGCCGAAAGATAAGCAGGGGGCTACAAAGCCAGCCTCAGACCCCTCGCTTTACTTGACAGGGATTGCAGAGCACCTCACAGGAAAGGGACGCTCGGAGATCTGAGAGGTTATTTGAAACACAATCCAGTGTGGAAAGAGAGGAGAGCTTTGTGTTTCTGTGAGGAGTGAAAGAGCAAGCTAATCCACAAGCTTACAGTGATGTACAGGGAGCTGTCGTGTCCACAGGAGCACAGTAGAGAATTCAGAGAGCAGCCAGTGGCCCCGCGTTAGCAGTTCAGAGGACAGCAGGGATTTAGCCAGTGGTAGTCTTCAAAGCATCAGCCAGGGTGTAGAAAGTTGCCTTGATATCAGGTAAGCGCCTAAGCTTAGCAAGGGGAGATGTGTGGCGCTGCAGGAACATAAACAGTTGCCGTGGAAAAGATTACAAGCGGACAGCTGTTCTGAAACCGTCGACTGTGAAAATGTTACAGGAGGTGTTTTGCTTGGGAGTACAACATACTGTGCAGTAAACCAGATTAGTGTCTCTAGGGAAAGTAAGGAGTAATGCTGATAAGAAACGAAATAGGATATATTTTCTAAATGTTTACTTCCGTCTATTCATATTATTAGCATGATTCAAAATGAGAAATAAACAACTTGATACTGCTTAAGATGCCTTATATTATATTTAGGGCTTCTGATTTTATGGTTTTAACCAATAAAAACAGATAAAACACCCTGATACAAAATCGGTGTGGAGCCAATAAACACCGGAAGAAAACACAGGAAATTGTTACCAGTTCACGTTGATTTCACCCCTTTCCCATTAAAAAAAATAAATAAATAAAAAACTACTACAAAAAAACAAAAACAAACTACCTTTCCCTTCCTGACTATCATTGATTCGATCTCAATACTTTGAACCCACCCTTACTTCATGAACTACTGAACTACTAAGTGGCAGCAAATTCCTGCATTTCTATTGGAGACTCCGCTTGCAAGTTTTAAAACGAGATTACAATTAGAAACATAGACTTATTCGTGGGATTTAAAGCTATATTACAGTTAGATAGGGAGGATTTAAACCAAAATTGCAAATTGTGGCGAAATGTAAAAAAATGCCTAGACTCAAAAACCCCCGAAGAATGTGCCCGTGATCATAAAGATTTTGTTGAGGAAGACAGAAAAGTAAAGAAGGTACAATTTAAGTGTGCAAGTACTGTCGAGTTACTATACATATTGTGACAGAAAAAAAGTAACCGAAAACAATAATTTCATACAATATATAAAAAGTGAAAGCCCTGAAAAAAAAACAATTTTGAGGTATCTCGAAAATAGCAAAAAATAGCACCGAAAATAAAATTAATAAAAAAAAATCCCCAAATATAGGAAATAAAAACTGGAGTAAACAAATGCCCATCCATTAAAGAGGGGCTTGGTACAGGTCTGAAATATTTCAGCACAGTTATCGTTCATGTGTTCTTCTTTAGATTTGTAGATCACTTTCTGTTTCCGTCGTCACATCCTGGTGACTTTTTAAAACTCACAAGTTTGAAGCACCCCTTTGTCCTCTGTTGAGCTGTCTAACATGTCTACTCTCTAAGTGCAGCTGGGACACTAGAGTGTAACCATTAACCTGTCCCCATGCAACACTGTGCCCCCAGTGGATGTAAGAAACACCAAATTTGTTCTATTATTATTATTATTATTATTATTATTATTATTATTATCCATTTCTCTCGCTTTAATATTATGCTGGTATTACACTGAGGGTTATTATAATCTGACACACAAGTGCAACTCTAAAAGATCACCACTCCATTAAGTCACTAACACATGGAGTGCACGCTCTATCTCTGTAGTAGCTTCTGACCCCTAGTTTAAGTTTATGGCTGTCACACAGATGATTTAGCTTGCCTGCCGTCTGTTTCAGTTTATTTTTTTTTGCTGTTTAACTGCTCTCTGTAATTTAGGTTAGTGAGCACGTGCTCGACACTCAACATTAAAACTGACAACTTAAAATTAATGGACAGAATTCTGCTTTGCCTGGGTAGCAGGAGAGACAACTGCAGTAAGATCAGTGACAGGGCTTGCCTTGTAATTTACACGTCAAGCTCAACACTGTAGGTTGGATCATGACCTTGGGGGCCCTTTCATGCACCAGCCACCCAGGCACCCTGAATCTGTAGTGACCCTGGTGGGAGTTTACAGTACATACAGGGTTTTCAACAGGTTTTGTGGAGCTGCACTGAAAACGATGCAGTAGTATCACAGGCCACACATTTTAAACCGATTATTATAAATCTAGTGCAGCAGACTTGTTTATTAGAATACCTTTGCGGTCAGCTTTACTAAAGCTCTAGGGGTTGTAAATTATAAATCTTGGAAACTTAGGTCAAAGACAAACCCTGACATGAACACCCCCTGCCTGCCTGCCTGTCTGCCATTCAGTCCTGGGCCTCTCTCAAGCAGAGGCTGCCTTTCCTGCTGAATTGTGCGGAAGTTGCTTTTGTGGATTACACTTACAACTACTGAGATTTAAAGTCTCCAGAGGTGAAAGGCTATTAAAATTAGCTCACTGTACCACCTAGCCCCCACAAAATAACCAACTGTTGCATTTTTTCTAACTGTATGCCTAGCTAACACATTCTCACAGTCTTCCCTTTAACTCGATCAGTATCAATTCAGTTTGTGTTATTTTATGCCTTTCACCTGACGTAAGGGAATAGCAAGGCGTGTAGCTCTGTGCACGCAAAAGAAAAATGAGCTCCCTGTGTTTTTTTTTGCTGTGGAAACGTGTTGGTTCCCCTGCTGGGTCTGCCTGCTCTCACTGTACCGTTGCATTGCTGTGCCCCATGATAGCAAGTGCAAACAAACACTATGACCCTTCCATTGCAGCCTAGGCCCCTGGGAATGGAAGCTGTGCTTTCAGTTTGTTTCAGTTGTATACAATTCTGTGTGTAATGTTTTTAGACCGGTGTGACTAAATGACCTCATGCTTCCTTTATTTCAGCAGCTCAGCCCATGATGTATATCCTTATTTTCACCTCAAACCTTTGTGCTCAGCCAGACAGTGCAAAACTTTAACCTGACGAGTCTGCAAGGTGTTTAAATTGTTCTGAAGGGAATGCATGACCATTCTTCAATGATTACTGCCTCTTTCGAGACTTTTCATGCTGAAACATCAGTAAAATTACTAAATGCAGTCCTGGGTACCAGACCAACTACTATCAGCTATCTGTTAAAGTCAAACCTGCTTTCTTACCAATTGTGATGGAATTTAAGTGCTTTAACATAAAATAATCATGCCAGGAACAGCTCATATACACAAAAGTGTGTTCTACATATAGCAGGCATTTCAGGTTGTTTTGTCTGGCCCTGGTTCATCTCCATTTTAACCCCAAAGACCTTGCTACAGACATTTCCCTGTGACTGCGATTTGTATTTTTGTATTTCTTAATGTTCCAGAACACTAAAGTACACTTAACAGCAGAAAACGGTCCCACTGACATTTAATAATGTTGAAAATGTTGAAATGTTGCATGATCTGCTCTAGCTACAAGAACACTGTTTTTGCGTGGTTATTTACGACTGTGTTTGTCTTGTAAGGCTCCTGTTACTCATCAGTGCAGTACCCCAACGCCGGATTCAGAGTCACACCATCAACCCGTGAAAGTACCAGTCTGCTTCCAGGTTTTTTAATAGTTGTATGAAAAAGGGGGAAAAAAATCCCAATTTACAGCATCATCAATCAGAAAGGCAGCTGGAATCTGCAATGGATAGTTTCATTAGGTTCTATTTCCATCCCTTCCTGGAGATAACAAGCTGCAATTTTTTCTTTATGCACCAGTGCAAGGTTTGCTACACTATAATGAAGAAGAAAAAAAGTGAATGTAAGGATTGTTAAAGATTAGGAGTGATTTAACCGATTAGTCACCAGTTTGCTAGTGATATGAAATTGTAATGAAAGACAATTACAAGTAATCTATTTTAGTGATGTGATCTGACTTCTTTTGAGCTGTGCTGCCCGTTTGTATTACCTTCAGCCAATTTCCATGTCTAAAATAAAAATACATCAGGAGTGTATATATTACTGTAAATTACCAGCTGCACTACAACCTAGAACACTGTATTTAACAGACCCGTTTGTGTTATACCGTAAGCTTTCAAGTTTCAGACTAACAAAGGTAACTTACTGAGTGCGGTTTTATTTAGGTTAGCTGAAGAGAAATGTAATTTATTGAGTGCTACTTTATTTTAGTTAGCCAAAAAAAAAGAATGATATAACTGTTCATTTTCTGAAACCATTTGAAATAAATACGTTTAATGAAATTAAAATCAACTTGCAAATGAGATAAGAAGCTTGTAGTCGTGCCAAGAAAGGAAAGCACCAATGAGAAAATCTTTTTTTTTTTTTTTTTTGTCAGATATTTGGTATACCATCCAGCTGCCCTTTTTCCAGGGTCTTCAGAAGAGCCCTCCGCCATTTTTTCGCGCACCATTTTTTGATATCGCACACGGGTAGGCAAGATTAAAACATCAATTATTTTTTAATTGATCAAAGCCCACTGGCGTGAATAATTGATTCATCATCAATTGATTAAAAGCCCTTGTAACAGGGATACTCTGTTACTGTGTGGGTATTCACTGATTGGCAAGACAGACACAGGGGTTGACGTTGGAGACGCCGCTCAGGCGTCCAGGTTTTATTGACAGAAATTACAGTGGTTGCAGTGGCAGGTGGCCACCACTAGGGTAGCAGCAATGGTAGCTCAAGTTTGGGAGGACATACACACCAGTATACATGAAAATAATGAATTCAAAAAATGCAAAACAAAACACAGTTCAAAACAACTAGAGAATACCAAACTCACCAGTATCCCTGCTTGTAGAACAAACTCACTTTCCCAGACAGTCTGTATCCCTGCTTGTAGAACAAACTCACGTTCCCAGACAGTCTGTATCCCTGCTTTTAGAACAAACTCACCTTCCCAGACAGTCTGTATCCCTGCTTTTAGAACAAACTCGCCTTCCCAGACAGTCTGTATCCCTGCTTTTAGAACAAACTCACCTTCCCAGACAGTCTGTATCCCTGCTTGTAGAACAAACTCACCTTCCCAGACAGTCTGTATCCCTGCTTGTAGAACAAACTCACGTTCCCAGACAGTCTGTATCCCTGCTTGTAGAACAAACTCACGTTCCCAGACAGTCTGTATCCCTGCTTTTAGAACAAACTCACCTTCCCAGACAGTCTGTATCCCTGCTTGTAGAACAAACTCACCTTCCCAGACAGTCTGTATCCCTGCTTGTAGAACAAACTCACCTTCCGAGACAGTCTGTATCCCTGCTTGTAGAACAAACTCACGTTCCCAGACAGTCTGTATCCCTGCTTTTAGAACAAACTCACCTTCCCAGACAGTCTGTATCCCTGCTTGTAGAACAAACAGGCTTTTCATCCCCTTTTTAAAGGCATGTGGCCCGAGTTAATTGCTAATAAATTTATTCAATCAAGACCTGGCCACCTGCAGCACATGAATTTCAATTAGGCAGGGAGGGCCCTGCCATATCTAGCACAAACTTCATTTGCAGAAACTTTCAAATTAAACACATTTTCTTTATAAACAAACAAAAACATATTATTTACACATGCAGGGCATCAGCCCTGCCACACCCCTATTAAGGATGCATTAAGCCTCCATTACACCCTTTCCTGTGTATAGATGTTATCCCGTGCACAGAACTTACAGCAGAGCTCTTATACTGAACAGTGGCTCCTGAATACAGTCTTGTTTTTTGTGGTTTATAATAAATGAATAAGTGTATGGTGTCCCTTATTATAACAGAATCAGTTTCTCACAGATTGAGCAGATGCAAGTGTTCCCACTGGGCTATCATGCTGCTAGATGTATGTAATTTCTACAAATATTTCCACAAAGTGTCTTTTTCCATCTTTACGTGTCTGTGTGTCAGGGGCAGAACGATGATGTCTGAGCTGATTATAGAACTGTGTTCCAGCGCGTTCCGGCTCGACTACACCACTTTGTACAATGAAACAACATAAACTAAAAGCAAATGAGCAGCATGCATAATTGCTAATTGTCTTGTTTTTTAAGGAGAACCTCCATTTCTGGCAACTGGAAAGCGAACACTGGATCTGCAATGCTGGAGCAGATCGCCATGTCTGATCGGTACGTCTCTTTGATTCTTACTGCCACTGAACCTCAGAGATTCTTCTGCTTTATATTTAATTACCATTCATTTCACAGCAAGCCCACTCCTTGCTTTCATTTCATGGATGCACTTCAGAATACAGGTACCTTAACTGGACTGAAACTTCACTGGATGTATACAGTCATAAAGGCATTCGTGCACATAACTTTTTATAAAAAAAAGGTGCTG
This sequence comes from Acipenser oxyrinchus oxyrinchus, assembly GCA_030684275.1. NCBI lineage: Eukaryota > Metazoa > Chordata > Actinopteri > Acipenseriformes > Acipenseridae > Acipenser > Acipenser oxyrinchus. The sequence goes on from CM060256.1 coordinate 33,213,455, forward strand.
AGCAATATAAGGTACTTTGTATATTAAATAATGTCTCTACAAAGTCATAAAATAGTTCTTAGCAATGGTAAACCAACCATGCATGCCTTGCTTAATTGTTGATATTTGTGGAGGCAGGACTGGTCCCACACTCAAATAAACACATGTTCTATATTCTTTAAGACACGGCCACTGATGTAGCAAAATCTGCTTACATTTAATTTATTTTAAAACATTTTGATTGGAACAAAGCAAAGCAAAAACTCAACGTGTTTCAACACGTCTATGTATATTGTCATCCCCAAGCAATCATTCTAATCGCTGTTCAAAAGTCGGATTAACTTGGATGAAAAGTTTTTGAGGTTATGTAGTATTTCGGCTGTACCAAACAGTAGTGCCATCTCTGTTTTAAAATGACAAATTCCTGCTATCTCACTGCTGTGATAAGCACAGTGCAGGAGCTTGTCTCCAACTCCCAAATAGTTTTGTGATGAGCCTTTTGTCTAAATAGAAGAACGTAGCCTTGTGTGCTAGTACTGCAGGCCAGCACGCTGCTGCCAGGCTCATTAAGAAAGAACGGTGAAATAGTGACAAAAAGACAACAGCTCTCATTCCAAAACACGACGTGCTCCCCAGCAGCTGCTTCTGCCAAAGTGAGGCATGTTTAGCAAAAGTAATAGCAACATTGCATATCTCCACCATTATGAACACAGAGCAAACAAACCGCAGATTACACTAAAACGGTCTGGAAAATGCAAAAAATAAACTCCCTGGTTATTAAAAATCATATTTTTTGGTTTACAGACTCTTGAATACAGTAAGTCAGCCCAGGCTAATAGGAGGGGGAGTGTCAGCAGTCTGGTTAGCTGATAGCCTGAAATAATTGATTTTTGCAAGTTTAAATGTCAGAAATTCAAAGTACTTTTAATGGGAACTCCAATTACAGTAGTTACTATATGTTTCTACATGTTGACTGTTCACATTTGTACTTTATAAGATGCACTGTAGTGAATAAACACTAAAGAGATGCAGCCTATTATTTCAACTCGCTTGTCTTATGATGTAATCGATTAAGACAGGATGCACCACTGGCGCTGTAGGGATGTTGAGGAGGCAGTCATACGTACGTATGTATGTCCTACTCCCATTTGTCCTACAGCCATCCACCTGTATGTCACAATTATATATTTTGTTGCATATAACCGCTTAATTAATTGTGATTTAAAATGCAATTTTCTGTACATGCTGTTGATATATGTCATGACCTTTTTATTTTATTTATAAAAATAAACAAATACATAAACAAAAAAGTATCTTGAAACTTGAAGATCTTTTGAGGGGTCCTGCAAAAAAATGACATATGGGGAGCAGTGTGGAGTAGTGGTTAGGACGCTGGACTCTCGACCGGAGGGTCGTGGGTTCAATCCCAGGTGGGGGACTCTGCTGCTGTACCCTTGAGCAAGGTACTTTACCTAGATTGCTCCAGTAAAAACCCAACTGTATAAATGGGTAATTGTATGTCAAAATAATGTGATATCTTGTAACAATTGTAAGTCGCCCTGGATATGGGCGTCTGCTAAGAAATAAATAATAATAATAATTTCAGATTCACTTCAGGTTTTCTCCAAAATGATTTTCCAGGAAAATGTTAGGAAAAACTCGATAACCCCCACAAATATTTTGTATACATTTGTATTTGGTTGGTAATGAGACGCATGGAAAGTTTATCTACAGAAAATGTAATTATGGGTTATCAGGTTTTACACACTGGAAAATGGGTGTTGATGCAAATTTACAGGGCTCCCCTCTTTATAAGGCAACACTGTATGCTACAGAACCATGGTCATGGCTCCCATTTGCCCCATAATGCCATTTCACTAGCAGTCTCATTATGAAGGCTTCATAGCTCTGACCCCCGATTGCAGCATTACAAAAGGGAGCACTTTGAAGCATTTTCTAAAATGCTGCTTTAATTGAAGCTGGGAACTGTGTGACGAATTGCTTCACGCCTGTAATAACCATCGTTGTATTGCAGATACCGCATGTGGGCAGATTCCTGTGCTGAGATGTTCGGGGGCCTGGACATCTGTGCAGTGAAGGCAGTCCATGGCAAAGACGGGAAAGACTACATCATTGAGGTAGGGGTTTGCAGCAACCCTGAATTGATTTGAACAGCCAGAAAGAGTCTCAGGCTGATTGTAAAGCATTTTGGAGGTAATGCAGGGTGTATTAGTGGTGTAAAGATTAAAGGGGAAGTCTCATACACTTTCCTGCTTGCCCTGTAATCCTGCCCTCCCATGTGTAATATAAGGAATAATGTACACCCAACTGGGCATAATAAGACTATAATTCTATTAAGGGTTTCTGGTGACATATAAACCACGAGAGTGCAAGCTCAAGGGTCTCAAAGTGGCTGTATGAAACATCCAGAATCCAGAAACATTGCTCATCCATTCATATGTTCTGATATGTGGAAGCTCATTTAAGTGGTATTTGTATTTATTTCTCTTTGCCAGGATTATTGGGAGTTTTGCAATATTCAAATTCTATACTAATTCTGTGTATTTCAATCTGAGCTCAAATCTGGTGTCTCAGCCGGTCAGCAGTTTGTCAGGCTAGTGTCTTTCACCACTGTTCAGACAGAGAATGCATTACTATTACATCAGCTTTCTTCCAATCATTTTCTGTTGTGTTTACAAGTTGTCTATTTTGGGGGAGACTATATCAGGCATAGTGAATTCTGGTGCTGGGAGATAAGCAAGACATAATGACTCGTGTGCTTTTTTTAGGCCTTGAGTAAGCTTTTCGAATGATAACTGTCTGGTCACGGCAGCCCCCTTCAACACTGCCGTCCCCTGAGCATTTCACTGCCCTGCCTGCTTCCTACACACAATGCCGTTGTCCAGAGGGTCTGAGCTTGGGCTGGGAGCTTTTTAATTATAGACAGGCTATTATTAGGAACAAGGGGAGTACTTGGGAGAAGTTGCAAAGCAAATATCACATGATAAGTCATTGTGTGGGATGCTGCCTGCACACATACCATACTGGACAACAGAAGACAGCATACAGAGAAGCAGTGGGAGGATGGAGAATGCAATCCGCCCAGACCCTGGACGAAAGACGGGCTGGACAAAAGACGCCATTACCATTGTGATGTTGATTAACCCATTAAGTACGAATTCATTTTTCTTTGAACAAATCATAACACTGGCTGTATTTGTGTAATTTGATACATTCTAAATCAGTATTTCTTCACAGAAAATGTGAATCCTTTCTTTTGGCTAAAAACTGCTGCGTCCTGTTTTGAGGGCTGTCAAGTAAGACGTGCCCGTAATCAGACCAGTGAAATTTCACACCGTCTATGAAGGCAGGAAAACACCAAGAAATGTATTATTTGTAGGGTTTAGTTTCTTATTTTATATTGAAGTGTCATAAAATCACCTGAAAGGCTGTAGTTGCAGAATTAACTGCTACATTTAGATGGTTAACAAAATTAGAGTAAGGTATCTAGCAATATAGTTAAAGAGAAAATTAAAACAACAGATAGATGCCAGTTAAAAACGAAAAAGGTAGCTGTGAGGAATTCCACGGAAAGGCCACTATTAGGTTTGCTTGGCCCCCAGTAATAAGCTGTTAGGTTTCTTATGTTCTGTAGACATATTAATTAAAGTGCAGCTTTTCTTGTTTAGTAGTTAGGGGTGAGCTAACATGGGCTGAATAAATTGCCAGACTGTTTTTTATAGGAGTTGGACCAGAGGGGTGGGGAGAGGGGTGTCTGTGTTGGTTTTCTCCAACTTGTATGAGGGCTAAATGTGAAACAGATTAGTCTAATTTCTGGGGTTTTTACTGTGGAGTCTGCATGATATACAGCTTCTGTTTCCATTTATGAACCAAACATGTTTGCTTAAACTGGAAACCAGTATACCCACAAATATGACTTCTGTCATCTCAATAAAAGGAGCGTCCTGTCACGATTGTTTCCTCCTGGCCTCTTGCTTTTTTTTTTACACCAAGCTTGTGACAAGCCAGTCTGTCTCTTTTACAGACATGCTTAAGCAGAAAACACTAAAAATATGGATGAAGCCACAGTCTAGACCTGTCTATATCAGTTAAACACAACACACACATATACACACACAGACATGTTTGCATTTCTATATTTGTGGAGACTTCTCATTGACTCTCACTATATTTTTATTTATTATTTCTAACTCGTGTCAGACAAAACTCCACACAGGGTGAAAGTTGACAACAAACTAAATATTTTGGCAATATTTTTTTTTTTTTAAGGCATATTTAGTTGTTAAAAACGTGTTTTACAAAGTGGGGATGTCCCCACGTCGTTTTTTCAGTAATTACTATCTTTGTTCTGTGACATTTTCTCAAATTTTGTCTGCACTTTTATAATAATACTTGCCCACACACACACACACATTCACACACACACAGAGGTCAATTTTAATTATCTAAACTGTAAAGAATCTTAAAACTTACAACCCTAGAACGAGTATACAGCTGACCTCCTTCCACAATTTTTTATATTATTCTTTTTTTTTTTTTTTTTTTTTAACCGCTGTAGACCACCTGCAGTAAATTGAATGGAAACATTGAAACAATGGGCGGGGCCTTCTCAAGCAAAAAATAAATAAAAAAATACTACATTTAAAAAAAACATTTTTAAAAAATGACATTTTCTGGAGAAAATTCTGTCTAATTTAAATACAGTGTTAAACACACACCAACAGCTGCTTCTGCTACTCGTCAGAACTTCCAAAAAGAAGTGCAAATAGTGTTAGGAAGCATTTATGTGAACAAATTGGCTCTATAGCAGAGAGACCTACCTGTAGAGCCAAGTCCTGGGGTGGGGATGTGATGCAACTAGATGAAGTCAGCGTCCCACAGTGAGTGAGTGGCTGAGCTGGCTCCTGAACCCAGCATCTCCTTGCTCTTTTCACTGTTACCATGGCTACATTTGTAAAGTTACTGACTGGTGTTTCCATTTAAAGTGTCCAGACTGTCCAGTCATGCTGAGCACAATAGCAACACTATCTCTATTGCTGCTGACCTCACCCACACACTAAACACAAGCTCTGTTTTCGGCATTCACACATTCATAGTGAAGTCACGCATACGAAGGTGTCTGGACTGACAAGTGTGTGTGTGTGTGTGTGTGTGTGTGTGTGTGTGTGTGTGTGTGTGTGTGTGTGTGTGTGTGTGTGTAATCTACTCCACCTCTGGATGCATTGTGGTATTTGATACTATGTGATGGGCAATGTTATGTGATACACTGCCATGGGTATCACATGTCGTGAGTGGGGGTGTAGGGAGAGATGAGGATCTGGAGGTAGCAGGGTGCAGTCTGGTCAAGGCGAGCTAAGGCCAGCTCTTTTGCATAGTGGTTAAGATGCTCGCTTGCGGTGTGAAGGGTCGCCAGTTTGCACTCAGCCTCCACCCTGTTAAAACTACATTTAGTTACATTTTTTAGTACAAAAATCAAAGCAGTCTAGAATGTGAATCTGAATAATTGTGACTTGTGTAGCCGATATGACTCTGATAAGGCAGGTCATGCTCTGTGGTATAACTAGCACTCCTCAGTACCGGGTACACAGACAGACAGACAGGCAGGCAGACAGACAGACTGGGACAGTGCTGACAAGGGCCTAGCATTTTTAGGGAGGCTGTAATAAATAAATAGTGAATTAGAGCTGTCTGTGTCCGGTGGAAATGCAGTGCAAAACTGAGTAACTCAGATCTCCCAAGAGAGCTCCTTAACCACTGTGCAAAAGCCCCCTAGAGTTATTTGATTTTTGAGCTTGTATCCCATTCCAGGGGCAGGTTTCATTAGGACCTCTAGCAACATTGTGTCAGAGTAGCTGCATTAATATCAATTTGTAATAACGTCAGTGCAGGCTTCCCCTCATGGTTTGAATGAGTTCATGTGTTTTTGTGTTGAGTGCTAATGCTCAAGGCCACTGGGGGTCAACTCAGGCCTCTAGAAGCTGTTGACAGCCTATACAAAGTGTTTGAGCTAGTTTGTGTGCAGCTTGGATGAATGGGGTTCTGCTCTTGAAATTATATTTAAATATGTGTTTACAATCCTTATTCTTACATTTTGCTGGTGTCTTTTAACAGCTGGTGCAATCGACACATGCAGTCCATTGGATAATGAGCCGATTAACGGATAACGTCATACTGTAGAAATAGGATGATGTTGCTGAATGTCACACAGAATGGACATATTGAGACATATTGTAGCTAGCAATGCTTCAAATTCAAGTTCCACAGACAAGTTGTTGTGGTGACTGGGCAAGGTGAGAACGACGATACAGTCATCAGCATTCTGTCTGCACTGTGTCTGCTGTTATCAGACAAACTGACCCTTGCGATTGCGCCAATTGATCATTTCAAACAGCTAATTGTCTCCCCTGGTTAAGTCACATGGTGTACAGGGTGAGTCATGCAGTCATCCCGCGGATTTGGGAAGCAAAACCGGCAGGGACTGTTTCTCCTCATCGCGTTACAGTGGCCCCTATTGGCCCCCTGGTGAGCTCAGGTGGACACCTGCTGCTGAATTGCTGCGGTAAGGGAGCGTAATTGGATATTCTAAATTAGGAAGCAAATCGGGGACTGAAATAATTGGGCACATTCAAGAACAGCTGTTATACATTGGCTTGTTCTAAAGACCTTCTGTGACAGGCAAGTACAGGGTTATGAAGCAGGAGAGAGAGAGACTGTCGTGTGAGAGAAAGTCCTATTGTCCGCCTCATCTAAAGACCAATCAGACGCAGCTTCAAATCCAGCTGACTAGCCACCTGCGTTCTGCTCCAGGAACCAGGGAAGCAGTGAATGGCAATATTCTGCTCCGGCAGTCTGTGGATTACATGAGCTTTTTTAACAGCAGAGTAGCTGGAGTGAGTTGCCTTGCTTTTCTTATTTAGCTTGACATGAAACAGCACACCTCCCTATGTGTGTAAGAGCAGGGGTCAAGGCTAATGTTTCACGTCCCAGATGCGCACTGTGATACTAAGAGTATCTCCGGAAATGAAGGCATGCCTGGAGATAATGAGCATGACAAATTAGGAAACTTCATCCTTTTTTAAAAAAACAACAGAGGGGGTTGGAGGGCAGGAGTCAACACCAGCAATGGAATTCATGTAAAACTATTCATTGAAGGTGTGGTATTCTTACTTTAGATACAGCTGTTCATTCCACGACACGGTGATGTCATACTGTTAAACATGCACAGCATACAATGTGTGTGAGTATACATTATGCTAGGTAATCCATGTTATTTTTGGACTTCCATTCAATACAAATTAAACAGGTGTATAAACTGAATACATAGCAGGTTTTTATGCCCCTTCAACAGGGGATAACAGAATTAAATATTTTTACAGAATTTTATAGAATAGAATTAAATATTTTTATATTAAAAAAAACATTTGACGATATGAAATTGATAAGGCAGTTGCACTTTTGTTTGAGCGTCCTGCCTACATCCAGGTGCTTTCCAACGATGAGGTTACGCCCTTCATGCTATTTATACCAGTTATCATTTTCTGTGTTTGCTAAATTTGCTTCCTGTTTAAAACAACGGCACAGGATCTGATAACTGGGTAAAAGAAAAGAGATCCCTCTGGGAATACATAGTGTCGTAAACCTGAAAGGGGCTTTCCACTTGCTCAATTAATGGCTGCTAATTGCACTGTACTTCATACTACGCAATACAAAGTGTGTCTTTCATTGCTAAAGTTTACAGCATCTAATTTGACATTTCTTGAAAATGCTAGAAGGAGCTGAACTTAAGGTATTCGCAATAAAATGAAGATTAGAATAGGATCCCAATAAAAAATAGCGTTTGTGTTGTAAGGTAGCTTGTGTGTTGCCTGAAGTAAGTAAGGATCAGGAGTTTGTGGACCAGAAAGACAACAGTTTAAGCTTTGGCCAATTTATATTTAATGCCTTACTTTGAACATCATTTTGGAAAGGGCATGACAATGTATATAAGAGTAGAAGAAAAGTTACAATCGCAAGTGCCACTTTGGCCGATCAATGCTCATCTGGTTCTCAGTTTATGATTGATCTTAAAACTTAAGGGGAGTGCAGGGCAACCGAGAGTGCAGGGCAACTGGGGAGCTGTGGGATGGGTTCGGTTCAGGGTGTTTCTCTCCCAAATGATCCTGAAAAAGCGATGTTCCCCAGACCAGGGGATCAATTGATTTACACGAATGCTGCTGTTTGGTGCTTGGGGTTATTTCAAATGTAACACTGACGTCGGCTTGTGTCTGCGCTAACAGAATGTACCATTATACAACAAAAGGGGGGATTGTAAGGAGAACAAATGAGGAAACTATATTAATGCATTTTATAAGTATAACATTACATTTTTTAATTAAAAAAATAAGCCAGTAAGCCAGTTCTTGATATATTTTATTCCGCCAACATAAATAAAATCAACCATACCGCTCCTGTTTACCTTTCCAGGCAGGTTTATGTTGCGTTTGCAGTCAGACGCAGTGTGTACAATGGAGTTCAATAGAGTGCAGTGATTATGAGCGGTTTCTCAAAGGTTGAGAAATGACACTGAGCATAATGAAAGCAGAGGCACATCTACCAGTAAAAACTGACAACCTCTGTCACTAAAGGGATCCCAATCTAAATGAACAGCCTCTCTCACTAAAGGGATCCCAATCTAAATGAACAGCCTCTCTCACTAAAGGGATCCCAATCTAAATGAACAGCCTCTCACTAAAGGGATCCCAATCTAAATTTCAGGTGTGGGTCTTCAGTCAGGATGCCTCATGTCATGTAGGACCTTGAGCCAAAGAGGTTTATGAAGCCCTGCATTACTGGACAGCTACACACCCCGGCATGTGCTAGTACTTATATACTGTTTGCATTTTGTATTCTACCAGACCATGCTGGTACTCTGGTATATGTTTTGCAGTTTGACAGGAGCTGTTTGAAGGGTGTGGGAAGTGGTCTGGTTCTTATCACCCACAATGGTGCTAACTAGGAGTGATGATTCAGGCTTTGAAATAAATGGTCTTACTGTACTACATACTCCTGCAAAAAGGCTTGTGCTTGGGCTTTCTGAGAAAATGCAGTTACTCCTTTGGTTTCATATATCCAGTATGTTAGTGTAAATGCAAGACCAGGGCGATGATATTTAAAAATATACATTACTGTTTGCAAGGAACCTCCACCATGCTTCACTGTTGCCTGCAGACACTCATTCGTGTACCGCTCTCAGCCCTTCGCTGAACAAACTGCCTTCTGCTACAGCCAAATATTTCAAATTTTGACTCATCAGTCCAGAGCACCTGCTGCCATTTTTCTGCACCCCAGTTCCTGTGTTTTCGTGCATAGTTGAGTCGCTTGGCCTTGTTTCCACGTCGGAGGTATGGCTTTTTGGCCGCAAGTCTTCCATGAAGGCCACTTCTGACCAGACTTCTCCGGACAGTAGATGGGTGTACCAGGGTCCCACTGTTTTCTGCCAGTTCTGAGCTGATGGCACTGCTGGACATCTTCCGATTTGAGGAAGTAAGCATGATGTGTCTTTCATCTGCTGCAGTAAGTTTCCTTGGCCGACCACCGCGTCTCACGGTCCTCAACGCGTTGCCCGTTTCTTTTGTGCTTCTTCAAAAGAGCTTGGACAGCACCATCTGGAAACCCCTGTCTGCCTTGAAATTTCTTCCTACATTACTGTATACAGGCGTGGTAAGTTAGGACTGTAACATTAATAAAAAACAGGGGTGTGCTGATACTTATACTAAGAATTGCCTTTAAGAAGGATTTATCGGCAGGTATTAAATAAATCCATTAATTAAAGTGTGGATTTCAAAACAAGATGTCCTTCCCTCACCTTTACAATTGGGTGTCAGTCAATGGCAGTGTGGAGTAGCAGGGCAGCAGTGTGGAGTAGTGGTTAGGGCTCTGGACTCTTGACCAGAGGGTCGTGGGTTCAATCCCAGGTGGGGGACACTGCTGCTGTACCCTTGAGCAAAGTACTTTACCTAGATTGCTCCAGTAAAAACCCAACTGTATAAATGGGTAATTGTATGTAAAAAAATAATGTGATATCTGTATAATGTGAAATCTTGTAACAATTGTAAGTCACCCTGGATAAGGGGGTCTGCTAAGAAATAAATAATAATAATAATAATTAACTTCCGCATTGAGTTTTTTAAAAGCCGATTCCTCTCATCCGGGGTGCTAACATTTTTGCTGCCGCACCAAAGCCGTAAACTGACAATGAATTTGTAAATGTGAGGGAAGGACCGCTTTTCTTGTTTTGAAATCAACATACTAATGAATGGATTTATTTAATACCTGCCGATAAATGCAATACTTCTTAAAGGCAATTACAAGTATCAGCACACCCCTAATGAATAACATGTTTTAAAGCCTTACAATTCGATTCCTGATACAACATTTTGAAAGAAACATGTATTTAAAACGTCATTATGTTCAGTGTCATATCTTGGAATGTTTGTACTCAGGTGTACGCTGTCCGACTACAAATGCAACACAGTGAACCTGCCTGGGAAGGTAAGTGGGAGCAGTATGGTCTGTTTTATTTAGGTAGGGGGGAAGAAAATATAGCAAGAACTTCTACCAAAGAACTGCCTTTATTTATTTATTTATTTTATTTATTTTTATGTTACAATTATAAAGTGCATTAATATAATTGCCTATTTTGTTCTCTGTACAAATAAACCCAAGCACCTAACAGCAGCGTTCGTGTAACGCAATTGCTCCCCCGGTCTGGTGAACATCGCTCTGTCAGGGTCATTTGGGAGAGAACATTTCTGTATGTGCAGTGGCCCCCCGGAAACCCTCCCCCAGCCCACAGGGGTCCCTGGTGTTGCACCTTCCTCTGTATCTCAATTTGTGCTGACGAAGGCAGAATGTTGAAACTTTTGTCTTTCTTCTAGTTTGCTTGCAAAGCTTAAATGTGGAGTGTTTTAAAATGAGGACAGCTGGTCCCGTATAGGAGCAGGGTGTATCCCTGTGCTGCTCGGACCACATTGTTTGAAGTCCTATCCCGTCTGTTCCATGAACTGTGTGTAGCACCCGGGAGGGGCACTGGTTCTTTCAGATCAGGGTGGGATTAGCCAGGCAGAATACCAGAAGGAAAATAAATTAGACCACAATTATGTTGGGCAATGAACATTGTTTTATTAAATACATTTGGTAAACTATACTTAACAAACAGGACAAATCTAGAATACACAGTCACAGCAAGGGGTTTGCACTGCCCGTTAATTAAAACAATAACTAAGTACAGAATTACAATTTAAGCTCCCGAGTGGCGCATCCGGTAAAAGCGCTCCTCGTGGAGTGCAGGATGCGCACTATAGCCAGAGGCCGCTGGTTTGAGTCCAGGCTATTTCACTGCTGACCGTGGACGAGTTCCCAAGGGGCGGCACACAATTGGCCGAGCATCGCCCGGGTGGGGAGGGCTTTGGTCGGCCAGGGTGTCCTCGGCTCACTGCACACCAGCAACCCCGGTAGACTGTCCAGGCGTCTGCAGGCTTGCCTGCAAGCTGCCCAGAGCTGTGTTGTCCTCCGATGCTGTAGCTCTGAGGTGCCTGCATGGCAGGCCTGCAGAGTGAAAAGAAACGGCCGGCTAACGGCACATGTTTCGGAGGACAGCGTGTGTTCGTCTTCGCTGCTCCCAAGTCAGCGCGGGGGTGGTAGCAGTGAGCTGAGCCTAAAATAATACAATTGGCTATTTTAAATTGGGACAAAAATGGGGTAAAAATCAATTGCCGACTACTAAATAAAAAAATGAAATCAATCAAATCAGTCAATTTACACTTACGGGATTTGTGAACAGGGGAGCATTAACATGTTAGTGTAATCAGTGCAAATGTACAGAAAGTAATGTGCCAAAATAAACATGCTTTATAGAAAGTGATGAAATCAAAAAGACAAAATTAAATACAAAGTGAATATACTACAATAATTAATCAAACGTGCCTATTTTACCATAATGTGAGCAACCTCGTTACATATGGTTACAAAGATCCAGCTCTCACTGGCTGCACCACCCTGCCTCACAGTGTACCTGCTAAACACGGACAACACAAATAAGAGCCTCCCCAGTGCGTCTCCACTTCTTAGAGCTGTTTGTGTGCAAGGGAGGGCGTCTTCATTTGAGGTTGACTAAAACAGCTGCAGCCACATATTAAATATAAAAAATAAAAATAAATAAACTTTGTCCAAATTGGGCCACTGGGATTGTTTTATTTCTTTTTAAACAAACAAACAAACCTCAATGTCTTTTCCAAGTTCAACATGTTTTCTCAGAAGTATTAAAGTGTTCAGTGTTTGAGGAGGCTTGTCCTGTACTGGTATGGGGTAGATTGATCCCTTTCTGCTAGTAAACAGGTAGGCAGTTTACTGCACTGCAAACAGTCCTGTTCTAGTAAGACAAACAGCCAGAGCACCAGGGGTTGAAATAAAGCAGCCTTGTTAGCATCACTGCTTGAATTCCCACTCACTTGAGGTTTTGCAGTCGACTTGGAAAAAGCTTTGAATGTTACCAACAGCACTTTCATGTTTCCGATCAGGTATTTTGTAGTATCTGTTTTTGCCAGAGAGTCATTGTATTGTAAATAGCATTCTGCAAAGCAGTTAGCCGGTATAAAAATAAAAATGACAATCTGGTATAATCAAGGTATAGCTTGATCCCTTTTTTCTGGTCAGATTGTTGTTGTTTTTTTGTACATTTATAATAATTTCAATATTGAGTTATTATCTTTTTTTTTTTTTAAATAAATCTGCCTTTACCTGCTTTTAGATTGTCTGGAGAATCCTAGTCCCAAGACTGACAGTCTTCCTCATTTCATTCAAATCATGTGACAATGTGACCTTTCAACTCTGACAGTCCACTCCCACCACTAACATAATTCAAATGAAGTTACTTACTCAATGTACCTATTAGGGGTGTGCCGATACTCGTATGTTCCGAGTATCCGAGTAGTTCCTTTCAAGACATTTTTAGCGGTTAGGTATTAATTAAATGGAATAAAATGTGTTCATTACTCAACACAAAACAATGCAGCCCCTCGGTTTCCCTGGCTTGCACAATTATTGAGTATCAACCAATAACAATCTGACAGGGTTATTTAATATAGATCCTGTCGTGATCAAACTAACTAAAACTCATTTATACTTTTTAGCGATCATTTGTCTTACCTTTTATATTTTTGATATGAAATATATCTTTTTTTACTTTCCTTAGAAATGTGTCATCTTTACAGTAAAGTGCAAGGTTGTAGTCCTGGGCCAGATGTAATCTCTGATTAAACTCTGCAGAGAAATGCGTAACCCAGTTTCCACATTGGTAGCTTGTGAGTTGGGTTTAACGCAAGGTCACATTTATGTGACAAATCAGTTGCCTTTGCTAGTTTTGCAACAGATTTTCATTTTGAGTTTATGGCCTCGGTAAAAATGTCAGCGCCCCGGATGAGAGAAATTCTTTTAAAACACTCAGAAGTTAATCACCATTGCTTGGTACTCAGTTGTAAAGGTGATGGAAGGTCAGCTTTTCATGTTTTGAAATCAACACAGGGAATGGATGTATTTAATATCTGCCGACAAATACTTCTTAAAGGTAATTACTCTGAAAATACAAGTATTGGCACAACCCTAATACCTATTTTGAATAAAAGCTGATTCCTTGAAAGATTTAGTTTGCATGCATTACATGGAAAATACAATATGGTGGTGGTGGTTCCTGCACCCTTGAGACGTATTCACTCACATGTACCCAAATGCACCAACTACAAACCTGGTACTAACCTTAAAGCCTCTACCAAATTAAATTCTCAAGAGTACTGACTTGAACATGCATGTTCTTCAATTGTATCACTGGCTTTTTCTGTTGGAGATTGTTGGTTCTTTGCTTTCATACTTGTCTGGTACCAAGATCAGCAGTTTATCAGTAGCGGTGTTGGCACCACAATTCATATGAACTTCAATATAATTTTACAGGATTGCACTGGAGTAACATCTCTTACTATCGTGTTGGCTCAGGGTTTGCCCAGGTTATAGACTTGACACAATGTGTCAGACTCCACAAGGTGTTGGAAGGTGTCTCGAAGTATGTACAGAGAGGTAGGCATAGGTAAAGTTCAACCCAAACATGCTCGATTGGATTGAGATCCAGGGATTGTGGTGCTGATTGTGGGAAATGTCTGTAGTCTCTTGAAAACAGCCCTAGCCTTCATAATATGTGTGACGAATTGCTGGGTGGAGTTGACCCTCAGCAATGTCATTCGTTCAGTCTACCAGAGTAATCAAGAGACCGAAGGTATACCAGGAGAACACGCCCCACACCAGCACTATGCCAAACCCAATGGGGGAAGACAGGTCCTAATAAAGTGTCCATATACACTGTGTACTTAAAGGACACAGCGCTGTGTGTTCAAATCCTTGTTTTTCAGAAGACTCATGGTTAACGTCTTGAGAAAAGCATGGCACCAGCTAATGTACGTTATGGTTTCCCCTAATTACCTGTGATCAGTATTTTCCAGCTGGAATCCGCGGCTGTTGCATAATCTTTAATGAGAGGCAGCCAGATGCAAAAACCAGAAGCTGAAAAACCACTTGAGAAGGGATGTGAAAGTGACCACAGAGATATGTGTGTGGTGTAATAGAGGAGCAGCAGTGGAGACTGAGGAGGGTGCGAATAAACTTTCATTAAAGGAGTAGTACTCCCCAAGGGTTCAAAATCCTTCCATGCTGCCCTTCACACGCTTCAGGGCCGTTTTCACTGCTCCCCTCTTATTGTGTAGTTGAACTGAGCATGTTGGTCTTTACACTTACCGGCTCAGCCTGCTTTATTGACGTTGTGGGGCAGCACAGGGAGGAGCTGGGGACTGTAATTCCTGCAGACCAACGTGGAGGAGGTTTTGCACATCAGAGGTGTTTCAAAGCTAACTTATAAGTAATTATGAAGTTGTGGGGGAAAAAAATGGGAAACTATAATAAACCAAGTGAGGTTAACAAACGTTTTGGCCAATGCCTTAACCAGTGTTATAGTGTGGCCCATGTGCAATTCTGTAGATACCAGCCATCACACTGTAAGTAACTCTCTGCAGCCCATCTCTAATTCTAAAATCTAAAAAAATTCTTTAAAAAAAACAGCCCCTAATCATGATGTATGTACTCAATCAGCGGCTCCCATGTGTGATTGCATTCCAATACAGGACCTTGTTGGAAACATGTGCCTAATTACTAACTCATCAGTTAAATTAAACAATACGACACCTGGCTGGAACACTGCTCTGTCAACGGTCCAATTCAATAATGAAGAGCATGGCTATGACTAGGTTCTACACTGGAATACACTGAAATACCTACAAGTTAGTGCCACTATTCTTAACTATTAATATGAATCAGGAATAGTCCCAGACACATTTGTGTGTGTGTGTGTGTGTGCTTTGTATTGACATGTTGATACGAGGATAAATATCCAGGACCACAATTGTGGAGGTTATAAGTTCAATATACTATATATAGTATACTGGTAAACTAAAATTGCTAACAGCCAGACAAAATGAGTTAGTAAAATATAGTTTTACCCCCGAATAGGACCCAGTTATAGTGATGAGTCAAAGCATTTTACAGAGGTTCAGACTCACACAGACAAATAATGCACAAAGTTAGCTGAAGGACTGAAGTCCAGCAAAGTTCTTTTCTAACAAGAATGTGAACAGCACCCAGGCGGGGGTAAACTGATTTGTATTGATTTGATCTGTTTATTTATTTATTTAACAAGGAGATTTACCCATTGAGGCCGGGGTCTCGTTTACAAGGGGGTCCTGAAAACATTGCAATGTATAAGAAACAATTACAATGTATAAACAACACAATAAACCATGTGTAGTTCAAACTTAATCAGCAGCACACAGAGATCTGAGAGTAGAACAATTAAGTCATATCTATTAATGTGGACTGAAGGAGAAGCATTGGCAGGTTCTAAGCAATTCCCAGATACGATCTTTAAAACCAGAGAAAGAAAGATGATCAAATTCCATCTTCAGACTATGATGGAAACAATTCCACATCTTCAGGAGTTGATATGTAAAAGATAATTCTCCCATATGTGTTCAAAGCCTTGGAACAACCATATGAACAGAATCCAGAGAGTGTAAACTATAGCCAACGCTGGTCCTTTCTACCAGAGCACTCAAATGACGAGGTACCAAAACTTTAAAAACCATAAACACAAAACAATACCAATGAAAAAGCCTCAGCTTCGTAAGTGCCAGCCTAATTTTATATACATATGACAAGGATGTGTCAAAGGGGAACACTCTAGAATACATCTGCAACATCTAATTGATGTAGAGACTGCTTACAAGCAAACTGATCAATGTAATCACTGTAATCAAAAACAGGGAAGATAGTAGCAGTGTGGGAAGGTGCCCGCCCCGTTGTATATAAACGTGTGAGCGCTTATTATTATTATTATTATTATTATTATTATTATTATTATTACTATTATTATTATTTTTGTGTATTGTTATTATTTGCAGGGCGGACAAAAAAGCTGTCCGCCATTATTTGGTATTGTTTATTTTAAATACCTTGTGAGGATGCGTGATTGATCAGCTATTGAGTATTTAACTAGCTGACAGTCACGCATCCTTATTAAACCTGTGCAAATGTGAGCGAGGGATAATCAGATCATTGCTAGCTGGTTAATCCCTCAGTCAGAGATATAAAAGAGCTGCAGTATAGCTGTATGGTGAAGCGTGAGACGTGAGTCCACGAAGAAGCTATATAACAATGCTATAGTACTATATATTTGTTTACACTTTTGTTCCATGTTTGTCTATTTTGTTTTGGCCCATTTGTTTTGTGCTGTGTTTGCAGTCTTTATTATTTCATAAATGCTGGGCGCCACCATTGCACTTAGCTTCTCCCATAATCCAGTCTCACTGTGTCCATTACTTCCTGGATCTGACGTCACTACGCAAACCATCCTTGTGACAAGCAGTCACTAACTTTAACCTGCTAGACAGGGACAAAGCTTTCTTGTTCCTAAAAAGAAAAGCTAATTTAGGCCTCAGTTTTAAAACCACTTTATCAATATGGTAATTAAAAAGTAAGATGCTCATCAATAAACTTTCTCTAGCAGCTCTTCATACAGTGTAGCAATAGTCCAAGTAAGATTTCTAATCTATTGGAACAGAACAGCATTGTTTTTGTCTTGGATTGTGGCGGAGTGCCCCGCCCCTATTATTATTATTTGTATTATTGTTTGCGGCGCGGATAACAGTGCCGCGTATTCCTTATTATTTATCATTTAAAACCTCGTGAGGATGCATGACTGATCAGCTACTGATTATTTAACTAGCTGACAATCATGCATCCTTACCAAACACGTGCAGACTGTGGCCGAGGGGTAATAAGATAATTAACAGCTAGTTAACCCCTCGGCCATAGTATAAGAACCTGCAGCTGTCCGTTCTGCGGGGGTTTGAGTGTACAGAGGAGAGTACGGAGAGTGGAGAGAGGAGAGAGCAAGGAGACAATACAATTGCTAAAACGTGCTGGATTAGCCAGCACGACACTTACTTGTTTGTCTGTTTATTTATTTGGCCCTCGTGCCTTTTGGTTTCTGTTTTCTGTTTTGTTTAAATCTTTTATTTGTTTATTTATTAAATACGCTGAATGCAGTTGCATTCAGCTTCACCCGCCCATCCATTGTTTTGGTTTCAGTTACTTCCTGGTCCGTGACGTCACCACACCTCACCACTGCGAGCCAGACTGTCAAATGGATACATTAAGTAATAATCTGCACTGTACAATATTAAATGCTGTCTGTAAATCCCCCTGCTGTACGGAGAATCCTGTCATATAATCAATAGTGTGAAATGCAGATAAATGGACATTCATATTACCCATATCAGATCCCAGGTCATTTACATAGAGTGTAAACTTACATTACCTTACATGGAGGTTCAAAGACCCTGATGCACCCCTTAAATAGAGGGTCAAAGACCCTGAGGTACCCATTAAATAGAGGTTCAAAGACCCTGAGGTACCCCCCTTACATAAAGGTTCAAAGACCCTGACGTATCCCTTAAATAGAGGTTCAAAGACCCTGAGGTACCCCTTAAATAGAGGTTAAAAGACCCTGAGGTACCCCTTACATGGAGGTTCAGACCCTGATGTACCCCTTAAATAGAGGGTCAAAGACCCTGAGGTACCCCTTAAATAGAGGTTCAAAGACCCTGAGGTACCCCTTAAATAGAGGTTCAAAGACCCTGAGGTACCCCCTTACATAAAGGTTCAAAGACCCTGAGGTACCTCTTAAATAGAGGTTCAAAGACCCTGAGGTACCCCTTAAATAGGGGTTCTAAGGTTGAATCCCCTTGAGGACTGCCGTCTGTGTGTTACTGTATATTTCAAATGAAATCCAGGCTGATGATGTCTCAGATATTATTCTGTTCTAAGAAACTTGTTAGTTGTTCGTTTACTAAACTCAAATACTTTGGCATTAGCTGGAAGTGTAGATATAGGTCTGTAGTTTAGATTTGAATGGTCACCTCCTTTAAAAACAGGGACAACACATGCAGATTTCCAAATTGATGGAATTGAATTTGAAATAAGAGAGAGATTATATAGAACGGCTGATGGTTGAGCAATAATCTGTGCTGCTACCTTTAAAAAATATGGCTCCAGTCCATCCGGGCCAGGTGATTGTTTATGATTGAGACACAGTCATAGTTTAAGTACCTCGTCTGCTTTAATAGTAAGAAAAATAGAATGTAAACTTCGGCTGTCTGTTCAGCTAAATTAGAATCAATGTCTGATTGATCTTTAGTTTTAACAGAACCTGATGGCATCTGTGTAATAGATTCATCAAATGCCAAGCTTCAGGTAATAATGAGATTTTGTTTTCTTAATTAAATGTGTACATTTATTCCTCCTCAGGGCACTAAATTGTTGCCAATCATGCTCTGTCTTTGTTTTACGGGTCCCTAGCCTCTAAAGAACGTGTTATTTCACTAGTAAACCATGGACAATTGTATGTTTTTACACAGTGTTTTTTGAGTGCGGCATGATCATTAATAACTGAAGTAAATTCAGCCCAAAAACGTTCTGAGCAATGTTGATATCTGGAATAGCTGAAATTACAGTCCAGTCTGTATGAGCCAGAGAAAATAGAAAACATTGCTCGTTGAAATTCTTGAAAGTTCCTTTATAGATAACTTTAGATTTAAGTTTAGAAATATGAGCATCTGGAATACAATAAATCATATTGTGGTCTCTAAAAGCATTACAAAATAATAATAACAATCTTTATTTTTATATAGCGCCTTTCATAGTGGACCACCATCACAAAACGCTTTACAAGATACGAGACTAGGTTGTGTGAACTATGCATCAGCAGCAGAGTCACTTACAACAACGTCTCACCCAAAAGACAGAGTACAAGGAGGTTAAGTGATTTGTTCAGGGTCACACAATGAGTCAGTGGCTGAGCTGGTAGTTGAACCAGGGACCTCTTGGTTACAAGCCCATTTCTTTAACCACTGGACCACACAGCCTCCTATAAATAAATGTACCAGTCAAGTTTTAGTTATGAAGAGTATTTGTAAAACACAATTCAAGAAGATTCAGTTATATCTATCAGTTAGGTTGGACCCAATGCCAAGCTCAAGTGTTTTAAAGCATTTGGTTTATCAGAAAGCCAGTCATAATTCAAATGACTCATGAGTACCAATTCACTGGTGCCTACTAAAGGCTGAGAGTCTTGAGATGATGTCATTAACAGAATCTAGGGCGGACAGTGGCCTAAAACAACGCAGTGGTTGTGTATGCAGCAAGTATAAGTGCAAACCAATGACTTCATAGCCCTTTACTACTAGCTTCAGCTTAACTTGGAAACTGTATTTTATATAAAGTGCTACTCCCCCACCCTTGGATGCCCTGGGGGCCAATGTTCTCCACTGAATTGAATGTCGGAACAATGCCCTACGTCTGCAGCAGCAAGAAATTATATCTGTCAGTAGAATTAGCTCAATTAGCTACATAGCTAGCAAGGACAATTGTATAGTGAACTACTACCCCCTAGTGGGCAATACTAGTGGAAGACCTTAGTGCAGATCCTATAATTTCAATGGGTCCAGATTGTACATGCAGTAAATAATATGCAGGTATGGTGTGAAGCTGTTTATGATAAGGTCCTGTTAATGTCACATTAAACGATTCTGTATCTATTCAACCCTTTATTTTTTCAGCCTGTAATAATGATCGGATTTGTGTTGTGTTGACTAACGAGATTTTGTTCACTTTTAATATAAAAACAACATGTTGAATAATGTTCATTGTCCTGTGAACTGTGAGAAGATTTTATCTGTTGGTTGCATATTAAGAAAAGAAGAGTAAAGATGATAGCTTTACTCTGCCAGCCGTGGAACTCAGGAGGTATGGGAGGGATTTTGACCGATATACACACACAATATCTTTCCTTGTCATTTTTAAACGGACTGAAAAGCTCTTGAATTGTATTTTCCCTGCAGAGTAATGGACAGAATGCAGTGGGAGTCATTGTCACTCAAATCCACTCATCACCTCAGGGATGGAAATAAGATCTGGAATGGGTGGAACTGCTATGCAATAGGAGTCTTATTTTGGGAAATACAAGTATAAGATAAGAAGGCTTACATGTTGCTGTACAGTATTGAAATGTTACAAATATAAAGTATGGTAGCACAACATAATACAGAAAAACACAGTGTGTGTGTGTGTGTTTACAGCTGTCTTGTGTTTGTATTGCAGTATGATGTGCATTAACAGTAGACAGCACGTAGAACTCACATGTTGTAAATGAACACGATTGTAATCCATTCAGTACATAGTACTGTTTGTCAATTTCCTTCGCAAAACAGTTTTAATGAATGTTTCTAAGTATTCGGTGGCTACTGCTTTTTCAGAGTGTATTTCTCGTGCACTTTGCTGTGTCAGGTCTGTCATACAAAGAGTGCCAGACAACTGTGAAAACAATTAAAGCTGATCTTAACGTAGTGAATCAGTTTATGTAGATTCTGTTGTGGTTTAAACGTTTAGAGGTCTACACTCTTAGTGAAATGGTAGGTGTAGTTGCTGCTAATAGGTTGCAATAGAGATGTGGTTTATGTATAATGAGTATTGTGCCTGGTTGAATTCTGCTATTGTCACCATTTATCACAGTGATATTAAAAGAGCTGGCTGATATCTAGATTTTGATAGACCAAGGTAAGGTTTAAAACCAGTGAATGACACACTTCCCTTTCCCCTGATGGTTCATTTCGGTTTTACAACGCATGAACAAAACAATAATCTCCACTGGATTGGGATTTCGACCTCTCAAACGAAACAGACCTCTGTAATTACTACAGAGCTACTGCAGAGCAGAACACTATGGGCAACTGCGGAAGGGTCTTTGTCTTTTTGTGTACTGTAAGGACTTGGCATCTTAACCTGTTGGATAGAATGGAAAGGCAAGGGCTAAATGCAAACTGTAAACCATGCTGAATGCCTTACCATTCAACTAAAGACCAAGCTCTGCAGTCAAGAGGTAAGTACGGGTCTTATGCTGATGTCAGTGTTATTAAGTGATCAGCTGCTAGGAGGAGATTAATTGCAGTGCTCCTGGCTGGGTGTGTCGGTGTGGTTCTCACAGTCTCTGGTTCATTGCAGTGCCCCTGGCTGGGTGTGTCTGTGTGGTTCTCACAGTCTCTGGTTCATTGCAGTGCCCCTGGTTGGGTGTGTCTGTGTGGTTCTGACAGTCTCTGGTTCATTGCAGTGCCCCTGGCTGGGTGTGTCTGTGTGGTTCTCACAGTCTCTGGTTCATTGCAGTGTCCCTGGCTGGGTGTGTCTGTGTGGTTCTCACAGTCGCTGGTTCATTGCAGTGCCCCTGGCGGGTGTCTGTGTGGTTTTCACAGTCTCTGGTTCATTGCAGTGCCCCTGGCTGGGTGTGTCTGTGTGGTTCTCACAGTCTCTGGTTCATTGCAGTGTCCCTGGCTGGGTGTGTCTGTGTGGTTCTCAGTCTCTGGTTCACTGCAGTGCCCCTGGCTGGGTGTGTCTGTGTGGTTCTCACAGTCTCTGGTGTTCCTTGTTGCAGGTGATGGACAGCTCCATGCCGCTGATTGGAGAGCATGTGGAGGAGGATCGACTGCTCATAGCGGACCTGGTTATAACTAAAATGACTCAGCTTGTCACAGGCACCCACTCGCCTCAGCAACCTCTTGCATCTTCACAGGTTTGGGTCTCTTATTTGAATGTTTTAATGATAATTGGCATAACCATTGCTAGCAATTCTACTAATAGGGTTGTTCTGTATTGGGAATATAATGGGATCCCAGATTTAAGATTTTTCATATTTTCTGTAAAAAAACAAACAAACTATAAACGTTGCACCACATGGCCTCCTTTGAGACAGTGCCTGTTCTGAAAAATAGACAAATACCCCATTTCAAAGTCTAGTAGCAGTAAAACCGAGCCCCTGGAGAACTGCCATACTTTTTGCAGCCCTCTGCAATATTTCAACCAGCACTCCAGCGGCAGGGATGGAATTAAGACTCCTATTGAATAGCAGTTTCACCCATTCCAGGTTTTATGAGCTTGATCAACCCCAGTGTGTATGTAACAAGCTCAGGTGTGTCTGATTAAACTCATAGTAAAACCAGGAATGGATCAAACTGCCATGCAACGGGAATCATTTCCATTCCTGCAGCAGGAATGGAAATGATTCAGACACAATTGTTAAAACTATTTCGGGCTTCCCTCTAGTATGGATGTGTATTGCGGTCGGCATGGTAACCCTGACAGTGTTGGTGTGTGTTCAGCCCCAACAGATTCAGCCCCAGCCAATGAAGGCCCAAACCCAGCCTGGTCCTGGAGCCCAGCCCAAGCCAGCTTCTCAAGGTGGGTACAGTACAGTGCATCTTGCCAGGACATTGATGACCTCCTTGATTACTGCTCGCTGTTGTTTACCCACGGTGGTGCTTGATTAATGTGTTATCACGGATGTTATGGACAACAGACAGTTATAAAATCATTACAGGGTCAAAGAGGGACATATTTTCAAAGCGTTTACTCCAGTCTTTAATTAACTCCTATCGATAAATGTGTTCAAAGTCTGTGACATGCTTTTCACTAGAAGTATATAATAAAAGCTATATTGTAATACAGTGTTATAACCAGTACCTTGCCACATCTTTGATTGAATCTCTGTCACTCTACCAAAGTATTGAACTCTTTATTAACATCACGGTTTAGGTTTTTAAAGTGTAAGCTAGAGCAGGATCTACACATTTTGGCAATGCTATTAAGTATTCTTACTAAGAAGATTATCTTGCCTCATTGAAAATACTTACTACAACTAAAAAAAAAGCTTTTTCTTTCTTTCTTTTTGATATCGTAGGGCCCCATTCCCAAAACTGTAACCTCCTCGGTCCTGAGACCAGGTTCGTTGAGCGAAAACGAAATTCAGCTGTGAAACGCGTTATTTCCTTTACATACAAAATATGAGACCAATATTTGGTACTCCGAAATATCGAATGTTCAGTATTGCGAACGTCCGTACCCGAGGGCTCTCTGGTTGACGGTAGCATGGGTAATTTCAAATAAAAAATGTTCGGTACACTGAACAAAAGGACAAGGAGGGATTTAGGAATGTTTTCTTGAACACTTTTTTATTCTTGTTTAAGCTGAAACCTGTTTTATCTGTTTTAGAGCGAGTTTCTCTTTTTTCAAAGCTCTGTTTAATCTCAGTGCATGTTAATGTATATAAACATTCCCTGAAACATCCCTAAAGTTTGGGGAATTGGGCCAATGCAAAATATAGAAAAGTAGACACAACAAAAAAAGAATAGAAAATTAACCAAGATAATGAATTTTGTGCTGAATACAACTGTATATAAAAGTATCCCTCATCTATAGTTATATATTACAGTGTTCCTCAATCCCTTATCAATGTTGTACAATACATTGTTAATTAAATAAAGCAATGCATTTGGTAATATACAGTGCTCCCCATAAGTAGGGTTACCAGATTTTCAGAGTGAAAAACTGGGAAATGTTTTTCTTCAATTCATTAGCACCATAGCAACTCTGAAGCAGTTAAAATAAGTGGATATAATAACACAATATAATATAATATAATATAAATTGGTCTGCAGTTAACTTTTGACTACAGTAGCAAAACTGGGACTATTTAACAATTTTACTGCTTCTGACCGCGACACAAAATTAAGGCCGAAAACTGGGACAATCCCAGTTTTCCCGGGATGTCTGGTAACCCGATTTATAAGGCATCCCTTCATACTACATAACCAGTTATAAGGCGGTATGGTCATGGGTCCTTTTGCCCCATAATGCCACTCCACAAGCACTTGTTATTAGGCATAAGCGCAGACTCCTAGCTATGACTCCCCACTATACTGAAAGTGTGTGTGTGTGTGATAGGTGGCCCTCGTCCAGTGACGGGGCCCCAGGGGTCTCAGCTCCAGAACCCCCAGCAGCAGAGTGCCTCCCAACCACAGAAATCACCGGGACCCCCCCAGCAAGCCAGGTCTGCCAGCACCTCCCCAACCAGGCCTTCAAGCCGGGCACTTTCCCACGCAGCAGCCCAGGACAGCTACACAGGGGCAGCCAGCACCCGGCACAGCTCAGAGACAAACCCCACAGTTAAAGTAAGGATTGATCTGATTTATTTTCCATTAAATATAGGGCATTCAGATATAGTTTATAATAAACATTTTATATATATATATATATATATATATATATATATATATATATATATATATATATATATATATATATATATGCCTACATATCAGTTGTTGTGGTCGTGCAGAATTGTGGGTTAATCGGAAGAGATTCTGCACATCATTGAATGCACCAAGTTGCTTTATATAATAACTTGGAATATTCCTTGGCTTTAACCCTTGGTGTAGCCAGGATTTGCTCATCACAGGAGAGTAGGAGCGAGTAAACGCTTTATTCCTTTAATAAGAAGTGGGTAAACTCTGTATTCCCCACGTGAGAAGTGACTGGACTTGACTACACTACTGGTTAATATTAACATGGTCAACTAAAGCTGAGGGAACTTGATTTCTAGAGACTAGCTTTCAGGCTACCCCTTGTCACCCCAGGGGAGACTTAGTGTTTGATACAGCAAAGTTGCCTGAAACTAGGACTCCCAGTCCTCTGGCTTTGTGTTTCCTCAGCTTTAGATTAACAACCAAGATCATGCTTGGTTTCAAACTGTGTTCAACTAATACACAATTCCCCTGGTCTGACAACTGTTGTAGAAGTGACTCTGCAGCAGCAGTTGTTGATGTATAATTCACCCCATAGTCTCTGTAAGTCACTTTGGATAAAGGTGTATCCTTATTAATTAATAATAACCAGTAATTCGAAGCCTGTCCTCTCCTCGTCTCTCTTGTTTTAGTAAGTCTCAGTCTCTGACGAATTCCTTCAGTGTCTCCGAAACGCCCCAGCGTGGGAATGGGATCGAGGATGAGGCCAAGGCAGAGACCATCCGCAGCCTGAGGCAGTCCTTCGCCAGCCTCTTCTCCGATTAACTCACCCCCTCCCCGAGGAACCCTTGAGAGAGCCGCAGATCCGGGAACCTCCCGACACTCAACAGGAGGCAGCGATTCACTGCGTCCCTCGATTTGAAGCTGCTTCTCAATGCAAACTGGGGTTCACACTCAGCAGAGTCTTGTGGGGCTCTGGAAGGGATCTGAATTCACTAAAGCATTTGCTCTGAGAGAAACTTTTCTGCACCCATTTGTTAATAAAGAACTTGATAATGTTACAAAACTGAGGGGTATATACTTGAATTACAGGAGATTGAACCCCTTAAGGTACACAAGGAATTGAGCGGTTGCTCAAACGGTTTTCTTCTTAAAATACATTTGAGAGGGACTCAAGTATCACGAGGAGGAAGCTGACAATTTGGACGACCAGATCCAACCAGGCAGTACATTTTAAACCCTGTTTCGTGCACCTGATTGCAAAAATAATAACGTTAGCATCATTTGATTTGTGGGACACATACAGTATGTCCCATAACCCTACTACAACCCCTTCAGTCCCTGTGTCAATAATTGCACCATGCTGACTTTCCTAACAAAAAATGTCAGAAGGGGAAATAATAATAATAATAAAAATACAGTCCAGGTTTACAAGTTTTTGGGTGGCGGTGTTAAGATTTGCCGCTGTTTTAGATCATTAAAATAGACCCCTGCCTCTTAATTTAACCTAATTTGTTGTTTTGTAACATTAGCAGGTTTTTGTTCTTTCTGTTTTTTATGAAACACTGGTGGATTTGACTCCTGGTTCTGGACCCTGTTTTTAACATTAACTTCTTTCATGAAGGAGCTGTTGTCATTTCTATGTATTTTTTTGTTCGCTGTGCACTTTGCTAAACTATTTGAATGTTACACTAATTATTTCTTTATGAAACTATTAGAATTCCACTTTTAGAATGGAAAACATTCTTGAGCTAAAGCTTACAATAGTGCAGATTTTTAAATACAATGCTATCGATTAAACAACTGCTCCTTATGACCAACTAGTCACTGTACTGTACCAGGAAGCAGCACTGTATACTTATCCATAGTGTTGTACTATCTCAAGATCTTTATCACAGTGCTACAGCTAGTAACATTTAACAAAATGGATTCCAAACCCTTGGTTAGCACTCCTTTAACAGAATGCATTTCTTTGAAACTTTTAAGTGTTTTTACTGTTACTTTTCTGAGCTGTCTGTTCATGTTTTTTCCTCAGCAGTACATTTAGTGTAACTGATCACACTGGTCTTCACAGTTGATGTTTGTTATTCAAACTTTTTGTCATCACTTGCACTGACACAGTTAAACTAAAAGTGTTTAAATGAACATGTGGCTGGTGAATTTATGAACAAAAAAAAACCCAAAACGTACAGTAGAGGTATAACGTTATTATTTTTTCTTTGGAAATCGACGTTTCATCTATTCGGGAACCGATTGCCTGAGCTGTTCTTGTCTGTAGAAGAATCAAGGTCATTACCTATTTTTTTTACTTTCTAATCTTATGCTTTTATTCCCCTAAGTGCTAGTAAGTAGCTGGCAAACAGTTGTATGGCTGCTTGTTGAAGTGTAGTGGATATTCAAGAGTCAAAAATTACATTGTCAAAAATATCTGTTAAAAATGTGTCAGGCAGGAGAGTTTTTAGATTGCAAAGCCCAGCAGTACATTTTATGAAATTAGGAGACTGCACAAAAACATTACAGCAACTGTAGGACACATACCAGCAATAAATGCAATAGGCTGTCCTCTAAAATAGTAATGGGTCTTCACTTGGTCAAATGAAGGGAATATCAATGTGTTTATCACCCGTGAGATTGTGTACTTCTGCCACCCTGACTAAAGTTGACAACTAATAATTGTTCAATACAAATACCAGGGCTGCAACTAATCAGTAGTTGCAGTGGACCAATTTACAAATCTGCAGTGTTGTTTCTTTATTAAAAAAAAACAAAAACAAACAAAGAAAGAAAGATGTGTTGTGTTATTAGTGTAGCATGTTTACAGAGTCTTGTTGTATACCCGATGTTTCATGAAGACTGGCTGCTGAGTGTTTAATCTCTTTTGTGATTTGGTAAATGTTGATTTGTGTCATTGTTACTGACGGATCTTAATTTTGAATAAAAAATAAATCAGTGTGATTGTACAGGATGGCAATGGGTATGGTTTTCAGTTCACTGTAACCACGTCATTATAAACAAGTAATATTGGGAATATTTGAAGAGAAACACTCTTTTCATTTCATGTGCAGCAGGTTTAGGACCCCACCAGATACCAAACCCTGTGTGCAGGAGTAGAAAGAATTATTATTATTTTTACTGTAAGTGTTCTGGTTCTTAACCCTGTAATGCCTTTTAATGTGTGACTATTATATTTCTGCCCAATACTGTCTCCTCTTTGAGACCTACCGTGATAGCACTATAGCACCACCTGCTGGTAGCATAGTAAAAATGTCATGTCTGCCTTTTCTCCCTAGCTCAGGTGTGGACTGCTTCAGTGATTCACCTCTTGGGATCAGAATTTGTAAGTGCTCATGTTAACCGTAAAACTGCAGGTGAATGGGGATGACAGATAATGAAAAACAGCTGCCATTGTCAACACACTAAGGAGCCATCCCGAACAGCACTAATTCAGCGTAAATAGTTTAGGAGGGAAAGTCATTTATCAGTAATCACTGCCTGAAATTCCTTAGGGGAAGTCCTTCAGTCATGTGTGCAGTCTTGTATAAAGAAGACCTGCCAACCAAGTGCCTACTGTCAGTCCTGCCTATTGTGACTGAAAACCGACTTGCAGCAGACATGCAGCTTTGAGATTATGACATGTGGTGAATGTCATGTGCATGACAAATCAAGGTGAAGGGCAGCCCGTTTACACAAAAGCATATGGTGTTTTTATTTTCTTTTTATTATGGCAGCTTTGTATTACAACATAATTCAAGCAGATTACCTTTATTGTCACAAAGCAATAAATGCCAGTAAATTTGAGGGGTTTTCACTGTGCTTTCCACGCATCCTGCTATCACAGGTCCAGATCTCTTAACAGAGGGAAAGTAAATACCTTGGGCCCTATTCACAGCATGTGCCACTGTGCTACGTCTACATCAATATGTATTTATTTAGTTTTATTTTAGAGTGCCCATTTATTTTAACCCCAATTTTCTCCCCAATTTAGAATGTCCAATTATAATTTGTTTTTCCCTCACCACAGCAATTCCCCACACAGCTCAGCAGAACTGAAGGTTCAGTGGACGTCCTCCGATCCCACAACCAGCTTCCTTTTTTACACCCAGGAACTCAAGAGCGGATGTCAGCGAGCTACCGTCCCCTGGAGAACAAAGGTCAGCCCTGTAGGTGTCTGCCTCACTAGGTACCTAGCCAGCATGGACCACTGTAGAGCGATGAGGAGAAGCAGTCTGATGGTTTTGCCTCCCTAACCAGAGCCAATGTGACGCTCCCTTTGGAATGCCCAGGTCAGCCAGGTCACAAACTTGCGTTCCCGACTGTAAGACTCACCCTACACACCACACAGCCGTGCTTTTACTAGGTGTGTGCGCCATTATTTTTTAAATAAAGAAAGTGCTTATGTTACAGAACTGGCAAGAAGCAACTAAGGTGTATGTTGGATACTTTTATATGAACTTTTCAGATTATGATACTGAAGAAGGGTACTGGCCTTGAACTAAATATAATCCTTTTTTCACATGTAAAAGCAAACCCAGCTCTTTGCTTTCGAGGGCAGGTCAAGACCCACAGCACATGGAAATTAACCTTGAGTGAACTGGAGCAGTGGCTGAAGCCAGCGATACCCTAATGAAGCCTGGGCAAGTCCAAGTCTCTGCACTGGTGGCTCACAATCTAACCCAGTGGGGAAGGCTGCCCTCGTACACCCATAGTAAGTACATGAGAACTCGATCTTCATGATCAGAACAGATCATGCCACCAAACTTTAACATTTACAATAATACCACGTTCTTCCACGAGCCTGCATGTTCAACCCTTATCAACATCACTCAGTACTATAGTAATATGCTGGAGGGGTGACATACAGTTTCAGATGTGCTGCTGTTTATACCATTAAAATAAGCCAGGCATCGTAGTGCTTAATTGTTAATAATGGTCATCTCTCTGTTGCTTTCAGGTGTGACATGTCTTTTAGTACAGAGGAACAAATTCAGATAATTTTGATGTGTGATGCAGATAGTCAACAGGGTGTTACTGCACAATTTTAACAGAGTGCTTCCTCCTATATGATCCTGAGTACGATACCTGACTAATGGGACACCCTGTAAACCCCAGTAGCCCATAGCTGCTGGGCAAGAGAAGCGGGATATTGCCGATACAATCTTTATGATCGCAAATTGTCCCTTCTTTTAGGATGGTTGATTTATCACCAGTTGCAGTCCAAAAGACTTGTAATCTGGAATGAACTACAGTACAGTTGAGAATATGAAGGTCTGTCTGATTTTTCTTTTACATGTTTAGATGTTAATTTGCAGACTAGACAGGCTCACCGCCCGCAGTACTGTGATTTAAACACACAGAGCTCTTAGCTTGCAGTAGATTTCAGTTTTGCATTGTATTCTTGTACTTTCATGGAGTGGGTCAATTATCCAGGTAATCGGCTAACCAGACTGATTACACACACACACACACACACTATTGGTCAGAGTACTTGAGGCTGTGCTGTAGAGGGTGGTCATGAAGTTACATGGGGATTCAACAGTAACAGTGGAGTATTCGTCAAAAGTTCTGAAATGTGTACTGAGTACTGAAATGTGGTAGGTAGAGCTGGCGCCAAGAACTCACAACTTTCTCAGTGGCCATAAGCAAGGCTGTATTTTTTTCTTTTTCGGTTATCACATATTTCAAGATCTACATATATAAATACTGCAAATGTTTGCCTTATTGACACACTACTTGTTACCCTGCATTTAGGAACCTGGCAGCCGGTTTAGTTTGCCTCCAGTAAATGATTGAACACACACTGCATAGAGCTGCACGATTTCTTTAAAATGTCTTCCACCAAAAAGACACCAGCTGCATCAAAGATCAGAAATATTTCTGCTAGAGACTGCTGTGTCTGGTACAAGAAGGGGACATTTCATATGTCTTATTTTTACATGTATGTTTTTCTTTTGTCTGATAACTCACCGATGGTGAAAATAGAATGTCTTTATACAGTGGACATAAACTAAATATCCTACAATGTACCATTTACTGTATTTCAGGTAAGCATTTAAATATTTAGGGACATATGTTGTATAACTCCAGAGAAAATTATCTATTTTGAATGTGACATTACTATTTTTTCTGCTTTAATAAATATTATGTCTAAATCATGAAATATCTATTTTAATAGCATGAAATGCAGTGAAATAAGCCATTTTTTTAACAGTAAACAAACCAGAGCCCTAGCCATAAGGGGCACCGATTCCAATCCTGATCATTGTGGTTTCCATTTGCTTTGATTACAGCATCCAGTCCTGGCCTCATCACTGCAAGGGCCTGGTAGAATTCTGCATTGCAGATGCAGCAGGACCACTCCTATTGGAGTGTGCAGTGTTCCTGGCTCAGGATGAACATGGTGATGCCTAAAGAGCTGGACCCTAGTGAATGCTAATTGGGAAAGCACAGCACCCTTAATGTGCTGCCGGCAAACAGATGGGAACTCTTTGACTACACACGTTACCTTTAACAAGTTTATATTTTAGTATATTGCTTGTAGGTATGAGAAACATCTGGTGAAGCTGACTGTGTTAGTTAATCTAAAATGCACTTTACACATTAAAAAAAAAAGTTTTGTCTTTCTGGGGTGGGGGAAAAAACTAAAAATGAAAGCACTCTCCTGACATAATATTCTAATCTGGCATTATATTGTTGCAAAAACAAGTATAGCTGACAAAATCAGTATGCTAGTGGGGAATGCTCCTGGAAGAAAGTGCACAGCAGAGTCCTGAAATAACAAACACAAACGCTGCTCTGCAAACAAGCAAGGAATGAAAAGAAAGAGTTCAAAGTCAACCCAAAGAAACAGCAGCCCTTCATTCCCGAGCTCAAATGAAGCCTCGGCGGATATCCACAGACCGGTTGCCGGTGGGTCTCAGCAAACGGCGAGCGATCGCACCTCTCCCGGGAGCGGCCGGCTCGTGCCCTGGTAAGGGACCAATGGGATCAAAGCGCGGGACGAGGGGGTGCAGGACTCCTGGGAGAGCGGGCGCTGGGCCCCCCGTGGGAAATACAGCCCTCTGGTCGTACTCGCCGCCGATGATTCCCGGGGTAGAAGGGTAGGGGGTTGTGTTGGGTGGAGAACGGGTCGAAGGAATAGGGCTGGATGGGCATTGGGTAAAACGGCTTGTGTCTCTTCTGCTTGTATGTAGTCTTGTAGAGCTTCAGAAAAGAAGAGACAGGTGAGTCCCAGAAATAAAGCAGATCGAGTTTCCACTGTACAACACACTGTTTGACTCTGCAAATGTACCATGGTAAACAAATCTGAATCAAAACTAAGGAAGAGCGCTTGAAATATGTGAGCATGGCATTTGTAACTTTTTCCAACACTGCAGACCAGTATAAAGGTTCAGAAAAGGCAGCTCCTCTCACAATGACAGACCAGGAAAATTGTTTCAGGTATGGCATACACAAGACACTAGTATTTATTAGTGTACTAGGGTTATCCTTCAGTACAGCTGATCTATGTTGTTACGGGATGAGCCACAGCTGAACTGTTTTAGTATTTTACAGCACTGGGGACTCACCCTGGATTACATGCACCCTATCAGTGGTTATCCTGGAATAAACCCTACAAATAATTGATGCAATCCAGGTGGATTCCCTGGTGTTGTAAAATGTTCCAAAAAATGCAGTTGTGGAGGCTTCCCTTACAAAAGTTCATCACAGTATGTTTGCAGTCTTACAATGCTTCTCGTATGAAAACCTTTTCCCCTGGTTTGCCATGTTTATTAATATGCTTCACCATACTTCCCTATTCTTTACAATGCTTCCCTATGCTTTACCATGCTGTTATAGGTGGGTCAAATCAACCCCCTAGCTCTGCTGAAATCCTTCCATGTTATTGAGAGGCTGGATTAAGTCGCTTTATAAAAGGTGATACTCACAGCTTTCCAATCCGTCCCTCTGTCTCTGCTTGTTGAATCTGAAAACAGATAAAGAAGACTTGTATAAAACTCTCCTTTTAAAGAACAGTAATTAATTGTGTATCCGCCCTAACTGTTTATCCGCCATGATCGACAGCCGAGTGAGTAGCTGGAGTTTGTTTATTATTGAACAGAGAAGATTAGTTCAGAGATTGTAGATCCCACCAAAGTTTTCATAAGCTGTGTTGTATGTACTCCTGTTAGTCTGCGGGGCGTATCAACTTCAACCTCCGTCTCGATCTCCTGCCTGTCAGATGGCTACCCTGTCACAAGCATTAATACCTTGTATCTTTCTAAACAAAAGATTTAGGGGATCTCAAAACAATAATTGTGTGACCATAGTAATTGTTACTATAGTTTCTGTGTATAATGGTATTTTAAACAGGATTCAACTATCCAACTTTTTATAAATCCGCCCTTAATCCGGTCCCACCGCAGTGGGATACGCGATGTCTAGGGATGGGTCGGTATATCAGTTTTTTGGTTTACCACGGTTTAGGTACATTACGGTATTAATACTATGCCTTTTATAAGAACATAAGAAAGTTTACAAACGAGAGGAGGCCATTCGGCCCATCTTGCTCGTTTGGTTGTTAGTAGCTTATTGATCCCAGAATCTCATCAAGCAGCTTCTTGAAGGATCCCAGGGTGTCAGCTTCAACAACATTACTGGGGAGTTGGTTCCAGACCCTCACAATTCTCTGTGTAAAAAAGTGCCTCCTATTTTCTGTTCTGAATGCCCCTTTATCTAATCTCCATTTGTGACCCCTGGTCCTTGTTTCTTTTTTCAGGTCAAAAACGTCCCAAGGGTCGACATTGTCTATACCTTTTAGGATTTTGAATGCTTGAATCAGATCACCGCGTAGTCTTCTTTGTTCAAGACTGAATAGATTAAATTCTTTTAGCCTGTCTGCATATGACATGCCTTTTAAACCCGGGATAATTCTGGTTGCTCTTCTTTGCACTCTTTGCAGAGCAGCAATATCCTTTTGTAACGAGGTGACCAGAACTGAACACAATATTCTAGGTGAAGTCTTACTAATGCATTGTAAAGTTTTAACATTACTTCCCTTGATTTAAATTCAACACTTCTCACAATATATCAGAGCATCTTGTTGGCCTTTTTTATAGCTTCCCCACATTGTCTAGACATTTCTGAGACATTCTTATTCTACACCGCAATTATCGTAATTCCTTTATACAACAGTAAACACATTTTTCAACTGCAAACATTCTAAATCAAAAGCGATGGTACTTGCAGCCTTAGCAAAGTGTCTGAGGAAGATATTTTTGTGAACTGATAATGGTTTTGAAGGAAACTGTCAACGACACAGAATACACGTTTCAATTGCTGTGTTCTGATACCCAGTGCTTGCTGTGCCGGCTGCTCTTGGCTACTGTCTTTCTGACGTCACATGCAGCTTTTAGAGAAACGCCTTCTCCAAACCTTGCAGCACAGCACACATTTTCAACGTGCTACATTTACGGTTGTCTGGATATCAACCTAGACAAAGTCAGTTTGATGTAATTGATTAACATTAACTTTATTTTAACATTATACGTCACTTATCACAGATTTAGTACATTATGTTTGTTTAAACAATTGATTTATTTATTTAATATAGCGTTGACAAGGCTATTCACGACTTCATTGTATAAAGATGTCGTTCGCCTCCGCTAACAAGGTGGCAGCAGTAGTTTTAGTGGTTATTTGCATTAAGATTAGGAGGTCACTCGTGACCTCTTTGGTTCACAGCCGCAGCCAGTCTCCCACAGTAACATTTCAAAGCTGCGCCGGGCTGTGCAGAATCTGCACAGATTTCTGTGGATGGAGTTGAGTGACGTCACACAGCGCATCTCCACGATTCTGTGCAGCACTGTGCAGAACTGCGGAAATCTGACCTATAAGAACACGACCAATGTCTCAATTAAAATGAGCACAGACCCACGACTGCAGCAGGATAGCCTGCTTATTATCAACATAGTTTTGTTTAAACAAGTTATAACAGTATTCCAATTTTCTTAGGTAAGTGAAGAAATCTTTTTTACAAACTCCACATGTGCAATAATCATTGGAAGCTTACTTGTGCAATGTCATGTAATCCAATAACACATTTTAGTATTAAAATACATTTTTTATGGTGTTGCTGTACATATTTTATTTATCCGGTTGAAAAAATAAACAACTCATCTCTGCTCTTAAGTAATAACCTGTGGTACATGTTTGTGATTTAAGCAATAAGACCGACTATTTCCCAATTCTATTTACCATCAGCTAAACAAAGTATTTATTTATTTGTTTGTTTAAAATGTTTTAACAAACTGCAGCACCACGTCATTTTGAGCAAATAACAGATCTTAATACTGTTGTAGGATAACAGAGTGTACAACTTTAGTTTTTTTTAGTTTTTTTTAAATTCTGATTGTATTTTTTAAAAAAAAACATACCAAGTTATTTGGTATTGTAAAATACAAAATACCCAATGTTTAAATCATTCCGTGAAAGGAAGTGTGGTTTGTTGGTTTTACTTTTGTGAATTACAGTAATTCAAGTGATTTACATTAGTCTTTCTTCATTTTTTAAGCCTTTATTTTATAACTTGCATGATGTACTGTATACCGTGATATTAAGGTTACCACTGTATTTATTTTAACGGTTATCATAAATTTTATACAGTCCCATCCCTATGACGGTCTACTGCACAATGAAATATTTAACATATAGAGGCAAGGTGAATGTAAAACCAATACAGATTGCTTGGAGATCAAAAAAGCAAAGGAACTGCAGGACCAAAGGCTTCACAGTCTTACTGTCTGAAACATTGTGAGCTTGAGTTTTTTTAAAGAATGTTTTTAGTCTGTTTTGATGAATACAATTTGAAATCCACGGCCAACAACAGCCTCGAACTGTATTATTATACATTAATAAAAAGACTTAAACATTAAATAACTAACAATTTGGCCGTTAAGAAGCATGTAAGACTTGGGTCTAATCCTAGTGACCTCCTGAGAAACAAAAATATGACCAGCTACACATCAGGGGAATTATCCTAATAAGAGGGAAGACAACATGCGTTAAGTCTTGGTTAAACACAGGAAGCCAGTGTAGCCGAACCAGAGCTGGAGTCATGATGTGTGTGCTCTGCCTTGCCA
This sequence comes from Acipenser oxyrinchus oxyrinchus, assembly GCA_030684275.1. Lineage (NCBI taxonomy): Eukaryota > Metazoa > Chordata > Actinopteri > Acipenseriformes > Acipenseridae > Acipenser > Acipenser oxyrinchus. The sequence goes on from CM060256.1 coordinate 33,249,330, forward strand.
GAATCCGAACTGCTACCTGTGTGTGCTCTGCCTTCCCAGAAGCCGAGCTGCTACATGTATGTGCTTTGCCTTCCCAGAAGCCGAGCTGCTACATGTGTGTGCTCTGCCTTGCCAGAATCTGAGCTGCTACATGTGTGTGCTTTGCCTTCCCAGAAGCCGAGCTGCTACATGTGTGTGCTCTGCCTTGCCAGAATCCGAGCTGCTACATGTTACAGGGGGAGGCCTGGTGTGTCACATGTTAAGCTGAAGGAACACAAAGCCACTTTTTCAAGACCAGTGGCTTGAAACCTGGTTCCAAGGGAAATCGGGAGACCCAGTTTGAGGCAACTTTGCCGTATCAAACCCCAAGTCTCCCCCTGGTGTGCCATGCAGTGGCCTGAAACCAAGTCTCTTGAAACCAAGTTACAAAGTGTCTTTGCGTTCCCTCAGCTTTACAGTGCTGAGGGAAAGACAAGGGTACCTGCACTAGAGACACAACAATGAATCGATTAATTAATAATTGATGTCCATGGCTTTCATTTTCAGGTTGATTATCGACGCATCACTTTGGTGCCTTATTTTAACACTACACAGCTAGATACCATGTAACATACAGTGCCTTGCGAAAGTATTCGGCCCCCTTGAACTTTGCGACCTTTTGCCACATTTCAGGCTTCAAACATAAAGATATGAAACTGTAATTTTTTGTGAAGAATCAACAACAAGTGGGACACAATCATGAAGTGGAACGAAATTTATTGGATATTTCAAACTTTTTAACAAATAAAAACTGAAAAATTGGGCGTGCAAAATTATTCAGCCCCTTTACTTTCAGTGCAGCAAACTCTCTCCAGAAGTTCAGTGAGGATCTCTGAATGATCCAATGTTGACCTAAATGACTAATGATGATAAATAGAATCCACCTGTGTGTAATCAAGTCTCCGTATAAATGCACCTGCACTGTGATAGTCTCAGAGGTCCGTTTAAAGCGCAGAGAGAATCATGAAGAACAAGGAACACACCAGGCAGGTTCGAGATACTGTTGTGGAGAAGTTTAAAGCGGATTTGGATACAAAAGATTTCCCAAGCTTTAAACATCCCAAGGAGCACTGTGCAAGCGATAATATTGAAATGGAAGGAGTATCAGACCACTGCAAATCTACCAAGACCTGGCCGTCCCTCTAAACTTTCAGCTCATACAAGGAGAAGACTGATCAGAGATGCAGCCAAGAGGCCCATGATCACTCTGGATGAACTGCAGAGATCTACAGCTGAGGTGGGAGACTCTGTCCATAGGACAACAATCAGTCGTATACTGCACAAATCTGGCCTTTATGGAAGAGTGGCAAGAAGAAAGCCATTTCTTAAAGATATCCATAAAAGTGTCGTTTACAGTTTGCCACAAGCCACCTGGGAGACACACCAAACATGTGGAAGAAGGTGCTCTGGTCAGATGAAACCAAAATCGAACTTTTGGCAACAATGCAAAACGTTATGTTTGGCGTAAAAGCAACACAGCTCATCACCCTGAACACACCATCCCCACTGTCAAACATGGTGGTGGCAGCATCATGGTTTGGGCCTGCTTTTCTTCAGCAGGGACAGGGAAGATGGTTAAAATTGATGGGAAGATGGATGGAGCCAAATACAGGACCATTCTGGAAGAAAACCTGATGGAGTCTGCAAAGACCTGAGACTGGGACGGAGATTTGTCTTCCAACAAGACAATGATCCAAAACATAAAGCAAAATCTACAATGGAATGGTTCACAAATAAACATATCCAGGTGTTAGAATGGCCAAGTCAAAGTCCAGACCTGAATCCAATCGAGAATCTGTGGAAAGAACTGAAAACTGCTGTTCACAAATGCTCTCCATCCAACCTCACTGAGCTCGAGCTGTTTTGCAAGGAGGAATGGGCAAAATTTCAGTCTCTCGATGTGCAAAACTGATAGAGACATACCCCAAGCGACTTACAGCTGTAATCGCAGCAAAAGGTGGCGCTACAAAGTATTAACTTAAGGGGCTGAATAATTTTGCACGCCCATTTTTCAGTTTTTATTTGTTAAAAAAGTTTGAAATATCCAATAAATTTCGTTCCACTTCATGATTGTGTCCCACTTGTTGTTGATTCTTCACAAAAAATTACAGTTTCATATCTTTATGTTTGAAGCCTGAAATGTGGCAAAAGGTCGCAAAGTTCAAGGGGGCCGAATACTTTCGCAAGGCACTGTAGCTGGCTACACAGTGATGTATTTGTTTTGTGATGACAGAAACTAATGAAAACTAGATGGTAACTTTACAAGTAAAGTTGTGGGGCTTGCTTTATTGGGAAAGTGGTAAAAGTAGCTGATTTGTGTCAAAAGTCACATTGTTTACTAATTGTCTCATGCTTAGAATGTGATATAATTTGAAATTTCTCAAAGTTCTGACAGTTAATTCAACAGTGGGAAGTAGCCAACTGAAAGAAGTTGATGCGGTTACTAAAACAGTTGTACATCTTGATTGGTAGATGCCATTCGTGTTTTGATTTCATATTTGAATAGCTGAGAAGTAGAGGAAGATTTCATTTGCTCTAAGTATTTGTCTAACTTGTTGGGAAAGTGGTCAAAACGGCAGTTGTTTCTAAAAGTTCACAGAAAATTTAGTTGATGCGGTTACTAAAACAGCTGTACCTCTTGATTGGTAAAAGTTATTTCTGTTTTGATTTCAGATTTGAATAGCAGAGAAGTAGAGGAAGATTCTATATGCTCTAACTTTTTGTTTTACTTGTTGGGAAAGTGGTCAAAATAGCTGATTTGTGTCAAAAGTTACATCGTTTACAGTAAATAGAATGTTGGAAGTCTGGGAGTTTTTAAACAATGGGGAGCTTTAGAATGTTGAAAAAAGTCCCATTAAAGTGAATGAAGATGGACAAAAAAAGGACAAAAAGCTTAATAGTTTAAAAAGTATAAAAGATATCAAAAAGTTGTATACAAGCACACTATTCCAGACCGGTCTACACGTTTTAAAGTTTGAACAGTGTTTGTAGCTTAAACGGTGTAAGAGGAGTAGCATGCAGAAGAAGAAGAAGAAGAAGAAGGTCGCTTGCTTCGCAAGCCCCACTAAAAATTAATCAGATGTCTTCTCGTTCAAGTTTTCTCAATATACACATGGATGTTTCCAGTTGTTTTTTTGTTGATAATTGTCGATTATTAACTGTCTAGTGTTTGATTATTGCTTGCTGATTGCACCTCTAACCTGTGGTGTGGTGTGGTGTGGTATAGTAAGGTCAGATGAGGTAAGGATGTGATAAGGTGTGAGGAGGTAAGGCTCAGCTTACCTCTAAAGTCGCGCAGGTACAGGAACCTCCAGAGCGAGGGGTCGCTGGTGGCTGTGTGGAGGTCTTGGCTCACAGCGGAGAGGGAGACCACAGAGCGGACGTCCAGCAGCCTCAGAACACGCAGCTTCAGCTCCGGGGGAAGGACAGCCAGCCCAAACACATCGGGCAGGTCCAGAGCTGGAGCACGCAAAAGAAGAGAGGAGTGCTTCTAGTGGCTGTGGCTCACAAAACTGTCGTATACCTGTTGTGCACCTACATTCACTGCACTGATCTCAAATGTGCAGTTTTGAAAGATGTTATAATGAATATTTTTATTTTAAAACATATCTGGTACTACACTAAGCCAAAGGAATGTGTGTTTGCAAGCCGTGCTTTCAGGTAGTGTTGCACTTCCCTGGTCATTTCATCTGGAGTGAAACTGTCCCCTTCCCACAAACCCGCGCTCCCGACTGTGTGACTCACCCTGCACACCAGGCAGCTGTGCTTTTACCTGTTGACAAACTCAGAGACCTAAACCAACCACTTCTTAAGGGTGGCCTCACATTATTTTTGTAGCATCCACTTTCTTCACGTATACTGTACAAATGCACTGTTGGCCTGCTCTGCTTACAAAGTGCAAGCCCAGGTTTAAGAGTCTTACCCTGTCTGGCCGACGACAAAAGAGGATACACAAGCTGGTCTTTAAAGACACGGGATAACTTCTGGAGATTCTTGTAGGTGTCTGCAGCACTCTCCCCTAAAGCAGAACAATGAAGAGGAAGAGGGAATACATTTAGTAAAATCCTCTACTTACTACAGGTTCTGTGTTGTACATCAACTGAATATCTGATGTCTGTATATGGCTTCATTCTTAGGCGAGGCTTACATGCAGTGACTTTTAAAAACAGCACTTTAGGTTTTGTGACTAGAAAACTTTCTTTAGTCCACTGTGAATACAGCAGTGAGTTATTGTTTTATTTATTATTGCATTTCAATAGAAAGTGACCCACACTGTATGCTGCAGGTACTGCAAACTTACCCTGGCCGCTGTCTGACACATAGGAAGATGGGCTGAGCTGCACTTTCCTCACACTGCACACCTCACAGTTAATCTTCAAGGTGGCTGAAAGAGACGGCAGCAAACCTGGATCCAGTCTATTTTTTACACACTCAGCACACAGAGTTTTGCCTGTATATCCAGGGAACTGACTGATTTGACTTAAAATTCAATTACTTTCCGCTACCTTCTTAAATATATTTTCAGCAGCTTCTTAAATATTAATTTATCTTTTAATGGCCTGAGTTCTGTTATAATTTCTCCATTCCAGTTTGGTGGGTTTCCACTGCTACCTGTAGATTCTGTCAGCTATTGCTTTTTCTGATCTAACAGGTACCACACAAACTTCAGGGTCATGAGAACACTACTTCCACTTGACCACCTAAGCCCGGAGTATAAAACTGCATGGGCTCCACTTTAAAAAACAAAGCAGGTTCAGGTGGGAAGTCAAACTAAAGGAACTGGTAGCTGTGGAAATTCACGAACCAGAAAGAGGAAGGGCAAGAGAAATTGGGGAATTTTATATAGCACTGTCCCAGGACATACGAAATAACAACCGATCAAGCTATAAAACTCAATATTCAAGCGACTGCACTCCGAGCCTCTCAGAACCATTGCAAATACCATAATAAGGTAAGGGAACGGAAAAAAATGTACCATTAATAACAAGGATGTTGCCCATGGGCACAGCGAGCAGCACAGCGGCCCCTCCCTCGCACAGCGGGTGTGTGTACTGCAGTCTGTAAAGCCCTCCAGCCCTCCAACCAGCAGGCATGTCCACTGCCCCCGCTCCAGAGCCCTGCAGAGAAACGGGACGCATTAGCAGCTACTCTGATTCTCCAAGCCAGTTCCTTTGACAGAAAGAACCCTGTTAAAAACATGCTAATTGTACTCAAAAGATGTTCTTAGTAAATCTCTATTTGCTAAACAAATTCTGATGCATGTCCTTGTAAGTGCAGTTTGAGTGATCCACTCTTGAACCCCGGAATGTGGAAGTTCACTGGACACAAGCAGAAAATGAGTTACTGAACTGATGGATTATTGGCCACTCCATAGAGCAGGGGTGTCCAATCACAGTCCTGGAGGGACATTCCATTCCAGGTTTAACAGGTGAAATGATAAATAACTACTTCAGGGTCTGGATGGAGGTTTAATTGGATCAATTAAACAACTTAGAACAGGGATGCAACAAAGACTAAGAGTGGAAGGGCCAACTTTGGATAAAAAAAAAATATATAAAAAAAAAAAAAAGTTAAGACAAGTAATTGCAGATAAAATAGAAGTGGTTTCGTAGCTTTGGTTAGCTATTAACTATTAGATAATTGTATATTAATTCACACTGCCAGAATACATTGTCTTATTATCATTGATCAGCACTTGATAATGTGTTGATTGCAAATGATGGGAAAAGCATCCTTTCATGTTAGCCGTTTTATCTGTTTTAATTAATACATGTTAAAAGGGAATTGCTTGGCATGCCAGAGTATCTGCAGAGACCAACAACAAACTGTGCTCAACTGTACAGCAGTCTTGTGATGTAGATTTTCCTTTGGATGTTTGCCATTACTGAAACATTGTGGTGTTTAATAAGCCTGTGTTTAGGTGCTTTAACTTTCAGTTCAGAAGCAGTTATTCAGTTGTAGTCGCTTGCCATTGAAATACATAACATAAGCTAGTTCAGGCAGTGTCTTTATAATGAGTAGGGCCCTACCAAATTCACGGTACATTTTCAGAAATTTCACGGTCATTACATTTTAAAAATCTTAAATTCAGCTATTTAAATTTTGAATTTCATGGTGGTGTAATAAAGTATGAACATGTAGTTAAAAACGGAAAAATAAACATTTAAAGCCCTGAAGTTAACAAAAGCACATGACTAACAAAGTAGAAATGCTAAAAAAATATAAAAGTGAAATCCAGAGGATCCCTCTATGATTGTTGCATTTCTGCTATTGTTATTATTATTTATTTTTATAAATTTAGTCGTTGCTAATTATTTTTATTATTTTCTCCCAATTTAGAATGGCCAATTATTTTTTAAGCTCAGCTCACCGCTACCACCCCTGCGCTGACTCGGGGGGGTGAAGACAAACACACACTGTCCTCCGAAGCGTGTGCCGTCAGCCGACCGCTTTTTTTCACACTGCGGACTCACCATGCAGCCACCCAAGAGCTACAGCGTCGGAGGACAACGCAGTTCTCGGGCAGCTTACAGACAAGCCCACAGGCGCCCAGCCAGACTACAGGGGTCGCTGGTGCGCAGTGAGCTGAGGACATCCTGGCCGACCTAACCCTCCCCCCCGGGCGGCTTCGGCCAATTGTCGCCGCCCCTGGGAGCTCCCATCCACAGTCGGCTGTGGAATAGCCTGGACTCGAACCTGCGACGTCCAGACTAGAACGCATCCTGCACTCCACGTGGAGCGCCTTTACTGGATGCACCACTCGGGAGCCACGATTGTTATTATTTTAAAAAATAAATAAATAAATAAATAAATAAGTAAATAAATAAATAAATAAATCAATAAAAACTGTTCTGATTTTAAACGTCATTGTATGCAACAGTAACTCAAAAACTATTCTGAAATGCTGTTTTTCTTCATTCCGTCTCTGCAGTGTAAATACCTGTCCTTATTTAGACACAGCTCTCTCTGCATCCACAGAGTTTGTTGTAATTGACAGACAGCGCCAAGCTAGGGACAGGTCTGTAGCTGGACAATATATCCAGAGACTAAAAAATAAACATGAAGTCTCTGAAATTACTTACATATTTATTTTAGTTATTTTTTTGTCCTGCTGTGTTTTTATGTATTTTTCTGCTCAAACTACTATTTGTTATATATTTTTACATGATCCACTGAAGTAATGATTGTAGCACTTTGATTTATTATTTTAAAATGTAGGTCTAATTTGACTCGCCTGACGATACTACCAGTTGAGATCCGTAGGTCATACTAAACCCGCCCCGGATGCCCGTGTCTACCAATCAGTGTGTAGAGCCCAGTTACTGGCTGTTGTTAAGTGTCAATGAATAAATCCTGTCCTGTTCATGATGAGCGTTCTTTTTTAAATTGAAACAAGCTAACAATCGCATCAGGAACCTGTAACGGTACATATAACTGCACTGGATTTTACTGTAGGGTAAAAAGTACATAAAAGACCAGATTTCACAGTGCAGACCAGATTTCACAGTCCGTAATGTGTTTTTCACGGCTGTGAATTTGGTAGGGCCCTAATAATGAGTAAAAGCCAGGACCACCTGTGTATTGCCTCTGTAAGTAGCTGTTCACTAAATGGCGCTGGCTCTGACTTCTATAAAGACACTATGGCTGATCTAACCTGGGTTATATGATAGAACTAAAGAGCAGCTCCTGAACTCAGTGAAAGGAGCTTAATACAAACTTATCAAAAACTAAAAAACTCACAGCATTTGAATAATTGCAAAAAGAACCACTAATAATTGAAAACCTCAGGGACAGTAAAAAAAATAAAAAATAAATTGTAATTTGAAGTTCAGAATGCATTAGTTATAAATGGCCCGATAAACATCCAATTTTCAATTGTGCAAATTTACCCACATTTTATTCTGAAATAAATAAAAAATTAAAAAATCATCATTAACAATAACCTGTGGGTAAGGGGTAGTTCTATTTTTTATTAAAATGGTTTTATCCATAAGAGCAAACCGTTTGACGTAACCCACCACTTCGATATCTCTGCTGGATGTGTCAGTGAGTGTTGCTGCAATCCTCCATGTGCTCTCACTTGCTCGCCTGCTTCTTACCTGTGGTAGGTAGCCCGTCTCCTGCATCAGAAGATGCACAGCCACCACCAGTGCATCACAGGGGCTGCTGCTCTGAGCCAGGTGATAGAGGGTCTCTAAAGAGTGGGGCACCTTCCCGTCCACTGCCTCGCTGCACAGCATGGGCTCGGGAGTGAAGCCACCCGCCCCTTCATCACGATCACTGCGTCCTGGGACCGTCTCCATCGCAGAGCCCCTGAACCCCGCCTGCACAGCACACAGCACAGCTCAAACACAGGGGATTCAAACAAAATGACATTCAACAGAACAAGGGTCTAAACAGTATCTTATGAAAAGTATCTCATAATAAAAGCAGAGCAAAGTGTAATAAAGCATGGTAAAGCATAGGCAAGCATTCTAAAGGACAGAGCGGTACAGCATATTTATAATCATGGCAAAGCAGGGTAAATTATAGTAAATGCATAGTATAACAATGGGAAAAGCATGGGAAAACTGCAAAAATATTGTAAACTTTTATAAGGAACCTCCATAAAAAATAAATAAATAAATAAATTTAAAAAAAAAAAGATTTTCTGCAGATTTCATTTTGATGTAGTTGAGCAGATAAGCAGATCAATAAATGAACCCTGAGAGGAAAATACCAGCAGGGTTAATACAGAGAGTTAAAGGGGGCGGCATTTAGATCTGCTGCTAATTATTCAAACCGGCCCCAGTATGCTTAATCTATTAAGTGTGATCCTATTATTATTATGCAGGTTTTTGCACTGTAGCAGGAAGAATTGGCAAAGTGAAAAGGAAGACTGAACAACAAAAATATACTACAACCAAGCAAGTGGGGAATGAGGGTGTTTCATGGCTGTTCTACTAATTCAAAGCTAATTATGCTGAGAGAGGCGTGTGGAGAAGCCTGAGCAGAATGAGGATAGTGTAGGTTCCGTTCTAAACATCTTACAATTCCCTGAACCATTAGTGTCGACTTACCTCAGGGAAGAATAACAAATAAATACTAAATTACTTGCAATGAATATTTTTATACAGTAAAACCTGCCTTAGCGACCACCTCTGAAGAGAGACTATCTGTCACGAGAGACTACTTGCAGAGGCCATGGAACGTTTTTCTATTATAATTCTTTTTTTTCTTTTAAATTTAGCAGTTGTTTTTTTCACCGACCGCTTCTTTTCACTCTGCAGACCCACCATGCAGCCACCTCAGAGCTACAGCGTCGGAGGACAACGCAGCTCTGGGCTGCTTACAGGCAACCCCTCAAGTGCCCGGCCAGATTACAGGGTCGCTGGTGCGTGGTGAGCCGAGGACATCCTGGTCGACCTAAGCCCCCCCCAACCCCGCCGGGTGGCGCTCAGCCAATTGTGCGCCGCCCCCTAGGAGCTCCCATCCACGGTCGGCAGTGGAATAGCCTGGACTCAAACTGGCGACGTCCAGGCTATAGGGAGCATCCTGCACTCCACGAGAGAGCGCCTTTACCGGATGCGCCACTCGGGAGCCCTTTTCTATTATAATTAGGGCTTCTAGTTTTCTGGTTTTATTTTCGATCCCGTTAAACATATTTTGAGCAGATTCGCGTTCTTAATCAAACACTAATTACCAAAGGAAGTCTTTTTACCCTCATATCTTGACTGAGTTAACAAACGATGTGCATTGACCTCACCTGATTCTACTTTAACCTGCATTTCGTTCTGGCTCTAATCGCCGAATTCAGCTTATTCATTTCCACTGTGTTAGTCTCTGGTAGTGTGTCGCTAATTTAAACAATCTGGTATTCAGTTAAGGCTTAACAACTGTTAAGCTTTAAAAAAGGGATGGAGAGAGATGGAAAATAAAAACCGAAAACTAGAAGCCCTAATTATAATTTAACTGTGAAGCGCAACCACCTGTCATCTGCGACCACATTTTCTTACTCCCATCCATAAAAGCAAACCAGTAGGAGAAACCGATCCGCTTATCAGTCTGTTTCTTTGAAGTTTCCAGCAAAAGATTTTTACTTTTGCTCGTTACCATTTCTGCATTACACGGCTTCATAAACCATTGAAGATATGAACATGTTGAAACAAAAGGTACTACTTTAAGTCACAGTTTAAAGCTTGAAGTCCACATGGAAGCGAAAAATAAAAAAGCAAACTGAAAGCAATTCTTACCCTGAAGCAACGTGTTAAATCAATATCCCTGGAGTCGGAAAAACAAATTATGAGTCAAGGTACTGTAGACTGAAACCAGACTCATTTTTTCGAGAACATTTTGGTCTTTTCTATAATGATTATATACCTTCAGAAAATAACAGTCCAGAAAATAAGCACTTGTGAATTCTCTTCTTTCGAGTAACATAAATGTTGGTAAACCCACCAAGAGATTTTAAATATAATACTGTATGTAAAGTTAATTAAAAAAAAAAAAAAAAAAAAAACTAAGTGTGGTGGGATGCCTTTTGAAGCACACGATTAAAATTGTACATAAAACATCAGTAACAATAGTAGCCTTTCTGTACATCATAAGTGTGCCAATTTTACAGCTGACCTTTGAAGAGAGACCACCTCTTACAATCGACCACTTTTGCTAACTCCCATGAGTGGTCACTCTTGGCAGGTTTCGTGTATATACAAAAATAAATGTTTAAATTAAAATGGGTCCCCGAGTGGCTCACCTGGTAGAAGCGCAGCCGCACGGTGTGCAATACAGCGCAGTTTCGCGTCCTGGACGATTTCCAACCAATTGCAGCAATTCCTCACATGGCTCAGGTGACCCAAAGGTTCAGTGGGCGTCCTCCGATCCCACAACCAAGGCAGCTTCCTTTTTATCCAGGAACTCGAGAATGGATGTCAGCAAGCTATCAGCCTCTGGAGGACAACGGCCAGCCCTGCAGGTGTCCACTCTGAGCTCACTGGGCGCCTGGCAGGCAAGCTTTGCTGTAAGCGATGTGGAGAAACAGTCCCTGCCGGTTTTGCCTCCCTATCCCACGGGAACGCCAGAGACAACTTCTCATAGCCAGGTCACAAACCTGCGCTGTATGACTCCCCTTGCACTGCAATACCATGCGGTTGCGCTTCTACCAAGTGAGCCACCTGGGGACCCCTATACAAATATTTTGTAACCTTTCAGGTATCTTTTCAGGTTTGATTACTATGTGATTATGAGGACCAACAGTATGTGCAGGCACTGGTTCTCTTCTCCCCTTGACTTACCTCTGGCCGGTGACCCGCTGTGTCCCTGCTGTTCTGATGCAGTGTTCTTCTGCTCTCCTCACTGTGTGAAGGTTCTGGCTGTGTCTGTGTCTGCAGCTGCCTGGGATCTGGGGAGAGAGGGTGGTTCTGGGCTGGAGAAGGCCTGGGAGCTGGAAAGGCCTCTGGCAGGACCACACAGACGAGATCCCCAGATACAATACCGCAGGCCGTCAGGGTCTGCCCAGTGTCTGTGAGAGCTTCCTTGCCATTCAGGGAGAGTGTGAATTCTGAGACAGAACTGCGAATGAAGACCCAACAGATACATAACAAGACAACACAATAGAAATAACTCATTCACCCATTCCAAGTTTTACTACGAGCTTGATTAGCCACAGTTTCTAGAGAGGTAACAAGCGCAGGTGTTTCATATTAAACACCTAGCTAACCAGGATTGGATCAAACTGCTATTAAATCAGAGTTTTCTTTCCATCCCTTCATTTGTAATGCAAGTGTCATCTTTAAACAGAATCGCACCTTTAAACAACCGCACACATTAACATGTTTACTCTATTTATTCTAAATAACCCAGCAATAATCGCAGGTACAAATACCGAAATATACCAAATAACTTCTTTTTTTTTTTTTCAAACATATGGGGTCACCAAAAGTGGTTGAAAGTACAAGAATAATGATCGAATGACAAATCAATGTGTAATTTAACTAATTGATCAATTAGATGTATAATTACAATTACGCAGGTGTGCCAAAGTTGGACTATAATTACCATTACACTGTAACTGCAATTAATTACAAATTGAAGTGTGTGCAGCACAGGAGAAGGAGTCTGGATTCAGCCACCAACCTGTAGCCGAGACAAGGCAATACGGACTCCCTGAGGGTGCTGCTCAGCTCTGCTAGTGTTGGATCGGCTCCGCTCAGCTCCACTCGAGTGGTCTGTTTATTGACCCGGACCCGCAGCTTCATTCTTCACCTGCTTGTTCAGGGAATAGCTGTTGAAAGCAGAGACACGTGGGGTTAAAGGATAAGGGTTGTCCAACAGGGATAAGGCTAGCACAGATAGGGCTGTCAACAGGTATAGCACTAGCACTGGGACAGACATTCAAACAAACACTGCCTGAAGTGTATTTAGTGGAAAGAATGACCATATTTGTATTGGTTCATATAACAGAATTTATGAATGTCTGCTAAAAAGAAGCAAAACGAAACCAATGCATACACGAGGTCTGAAATAAATAGCACATATTCTACTGGGTTTAACTTTCCTTTTTTACCAAATACATTTTTCTTTGAAAAAAAATCACAACACAAGCTGTATTTACGTATTAGTTGCATTTGATACATTTAAATGTAGACATAACTAACAAAATTAGGAGTAAGTTATCAAAACAATATAGTTCAAGAGAAAATTAAAACATGTAGATGCCAGTTAAAAACGCTCCAAAAATGTCAAAGTAGCCTGCCCTCAAATTAGGCCAATGGCACTTAATTGGTTAATAGGTAATTTGATGAGGTGCCACGGTTTTGTTTTGTTTTTCTAAACCCCAGAGGTTGTTTTTTTTACTTGAATATATTGTATACATTATACTTTTGTTTTCAACAAATTAAAAAATATATTTTAATATATGTTTACATTTTTAAATAATTTTAGAAAAACGAATTTCTTCGTTTTTTTCAACAAATTAAAAAAATATATTTTAATATCTGTTTACATTTTTTAAATAATTTTAGAAAAATGAATTTCTTCGTTTTGACTATAAACTGCTGCATCCTATTTTGAGGACATAAAAACATCTGAAGGGATATATTTGCAGAATTGACAGTTCCATTTAAATAACAAGTAGATGGCAGTTAAAAATGCTACCAAAAAAATTAAAAAGTATCCAGAGACAGAGAAATGTAAACAAGTTATGTCAGGACTTGGTCATGAGATGCATGGATGGTGATGCTGTGTTTCGTTTTCCTGAGTCAGTTGTTTTGGTTTCGGTTTGTGTTTCTAGAATATACTACTGGGCAATGACGCATTCTTTACTGAATTTACTGAAATTACTGTTTTAATTAATCAGAGAAGTGATTCTGTTGTATTTAAATAAAAACACCCTTTCTATGTGTATGCACGCGATATTTCAGAGGTTTCATTATCTCAGAACGTTGTCTGAAAAAGATGACCAGCCTGTAACAAAACAAAAACACATTGTTTCTTTTTAAATTTACATTACCTAAGTAAATTCCACTGTTATAACGATTAACACAACATTAAACACATGCCATTTCAACCTTAATGCATGATTTGCAAATAATACAGATATGCTTCATGAATGACTCGGTTACATATTTAATCACAAATGACAAAATACAAAGCCCTTATTATAAGCGTCTACTTACCAACTAACTAATACTACTGAACGTCTGAATCGGCCAGGAAACGGAGGTTCATGTTTCATATAAATGCCTGTATACTTTTCGGTGTGTCACTCCAACAAGCTTCAAATCCGTATTCACTTTGAACAGAGGCCCAGCAGGACCCTCCCCCAAGGAAAACCACAGAGACAGCAGAGGGCCAAACAAACCAAGAACCAAAAGCGAAGCGGTAATTCTGTGTACCGCATACATGGAATAATATTTCGTGCTGTAAATATAATATACGTTTTAACACTAAATAAATATTGTAAACATGCATACATTGGTGATTGGTATATAATCTCCAATTTTATTAGGGTAAAAGTCCATTTGAATCATGTTACGCTTACATCTCTTGGTCGCTGTAAGTGTCCGTAGTATGCTGCGAGATAAGAAACATGCGCAGTGATCAGTGTATTCCAGTAGTGGTTAGTGCGTGGCTTTAAATTTTATTGAAGCTATTTGGAACTTGGAAATATTATTCAAAATGAGCCGAAGTTACAATGAGGAGTTGCAATATCTTGATAAAATCAGTAAAAACTGCTGGCGCATCAAAAAAGGGTTTGTCCCGAACATGCAGGTAAATCGTGAATCTCGTGCGTTGCCCAAACAAAATGAAGGGAACTTTGACTCAGAATTATTCAGTCACTAGCATACGAGCTGTGTAGTCTGCATTCTGCGCGGACACAGATAGTCTGCGGGTGTTAAAACATTGTAAAATGCGTTTATTTTAGGGTAGTATTAACAAGATACTGTGCGTGTCTTTTTAATAAAGTTATGTCGTGTACGGTAAATGAGTAGGAAGCTTCCAGACCCCAATATCCATGGTATTTTTGTACACATCTGCCTGCAGATTTGAATGTAGATAGGGAGTGATTTCTATGTGCAGTTGCACTGATATGTATCGCTTTTAATATTTATCACACGGTGAAAGCACCATTATAAAGCCCATAGAGGCATGGTAAAGTATATTTTTTAAAACTGGCAAACCGAGGTAAAGGCATACTAAAAGTGCAGAAAGAGTGTGGTAAACGTTTCTCATGACATGCTGCAGATAAAGCGGTAGTGTGCGTGTGACAGCTCTGCTTGGTGTCTGGTCCCTGCAGGTGGAAGGGGTTTTCTATGTGAACGACCCGCTGGAGAAGCTGATGTTTGAGGAGCTCAGGAACGCCTGTCGAGGGGGAGGTAAGAGGAGAGAGCGACCTGAGATTAAGAACCACCTTGCCTTTCTGTGCAGGATTAAACTTTACTGCTAGTGTGGTGCTGTTCTGCATATGCTTATGTACTGATATGGAGCCTAAAAAAAAGAAGGGAAAGAGGGGATTTGGTCTAGATAATGCTAACGCAGACACTACTTCAAATTTAGCACAGTGAGAAGTACAAGAGGGTGTGAATGGAAGCTGAGTAAAAGTAAGTTTAGAACAGAAGGTAGGAAGCACTCTTTTTACACAAGAGTTGTAAATGCATGGAATAGCCTACAAGGTGACGGAGTCTAAAACACTGGGAACAAACTAGTAGGGGAGAAGGGTGTACTAACAAGAGACGAGCCTTGATGGGCCGAATGGCCTTTTCTCGTTTCCAAACTTTTCTTCTGTTCTTCTGATCCTCTGACACCACCTGCATATAAATATATTCCTGCTGTACCTGTTTATAGTTTAGGAGAAATTAGCACTCAGAATCTCCTTTTTGTTTTCCTCCTTGAGCGGTTGTTCAAACGATTTCTTCTTAAAAATATATATATTTTTAAGAAATGTAGTCGTTGCCAATGATTTTTACCCCAGTTTTGTCCCCAGTTGTGTTATTAATCCCAGTTCACCGCTGCAACCCCCTGGCGACTCTGGAAACGGAGTCTGAAACACGCGTCCTCCAAAACGTGTTCCTGCCAAGCTGTCATTTTTCGCACTGGAGATTGACCAGACCTTTAATGACGGAGGACAACACAGATCTGAATGACTCCAGTGCAGACCCGCAGGCACCCTGTCAGCCACAGGGGTCGCTGGTGTACGGTGAACCTTGGATTGCCCTGCCGACCTAAGCCCTCACTACCGGGCGGCTCTTAGCCCCTGGGAACCCCTGGTCACGGTCGGCAGTGACATAGCCTGGATTTGAACCTGCAATCTCCAGGCTATAGGGCGCATCCTGCAGTTCACGCAGAGCGCCTTTACTGGATGTGCCACTCGGGAGCCCCTTCTTAAAATACAGAATTTGGATGACCAGATCCAAACTGGCAGTACATTGTAAACCCTGTTTCGTGGCAGCTCATTGCAAAAATAAGAAAGTTAGCTTCATTTTAACTTGTGGGACACATACACATGTCCCTTGTACTTTAAAGGGTTAAATACTAAAGGTTGGATATTCATGAAACTCTTATTGACATCAGCTCAGGAATCCAGTTTTGTTTGAAGTCTGGTGCACTTAATAAATAAATAAATATATACAGCACATATATATATGCTTTTTTTCGCTATGTTTTTTAATTGAAGTTTCCGTTATCACCGTAGGCACTTATGAAGCGGCAACATCCAAAATAGTGTGAACTATGCATCAGCTGCAGAGTCACTTACAATTACGATCTCACCGAAGGCGGCACAAGGAGGTTAAGTGACTTGCTCAGGGTCACACAATGAGTCAGTGGCTGAGGTGGGATTTGAACCAGGGACCTCCTGGTTACAAGCCCTTTTCTTTAACCACTGGACCACACAGTATGGATTACTAGTTGCCTAACGGATAAGCACCGTTTTCTATGCTTTTATCAGTCTAGTACGTATGATCATTATTTTATATGTTTGTTTGCTTAATTTTCAGGTTTTGGTGGCTTTCTTCCTGCTATGAAACAGATTGGCAATGTGGCTGCATTACCTGGAATTGTTCATGTGAGTGCAGTATCTGGAGCTTTGTGTTTCAAATCACCACTTTGAGGTCTGTCCTCATGATCGAAATCACCAACATTTTACTCTGTATTGAAGTAATTGTAGCTCCCAAGATTACCTGCTTCGCACTTCCATTGGCTACATAGGTGTAAAATGTGCAGTTTTGAAAGAAACCAGTTATATAGCCAACATTCATTTGGTACTACACTATCTGGTACTACACCAGTCTTAATTGTTACTGCTTTACTTCCTTGGTCATTTCACCCCAGCAGTGTCTTCTGGGTCAAGCATGTTACTGACTGAATGTATGCCAGTAATAGGGGAAGCAGCTGATTGGTTAATGACAGGAAAGGCGCAGGTCAGTGAATGGCATGGGGACAATTTGCACAGAAATTGCAAGACAGTTTTAAAAGCATGGCTTGTAAACAGATTTGCCTTTAACCAAGTGTAGTACCACACATATCTTGTTTAAAAATGAAAATACAGGTTTGCTATAACACGTGTTTCTTTCAAAACTGCACATTGGATACCTATATAATGAATGGATGGTCATGGCAGAAAACATGTATAGAACTATTTAGTCAGCTACAGGTATTTCCCTCCAGATGTTGCATATTCACCCCTTTATTGACATTTAAACACAATTTAAAATATATATACAGTGTTCAGATGCGTACATTGAGGGGTTTTGCATTTGTAGTTTTAGTTCATATTAGTGTATTCTGCTATGGCATTTCTCATTCTGAAGATTCAGTACAATGTAGCCATCAAGGCGACCTTTGTACGTTTTTAATTTTGATGTTTTCTTTTTAATCTCCTGATTAGAGCTACCCTCCAACACTGCATCTATTGAGTTAAGGCTATTAACAGCAGTTTACATTTTAATGCAATTCATTATTTGAATCTGGTTTAAAATGTGTCCAATAAAACACTTTTCTATATTGATTGTGTACTGTGATTCACTTAAGAAATGTGTATCAAGTTAAAACTAACATTCTAGACTAAAGACATTTTGGAGCAAATATATAAGCATCACAAGAAAACAAAACAAGAATAATATCATTTTATTCAAGAATATTCAAATGTTTTCCTACTTCCCTCTGATTGTGAAGATGCTAATATTCAGAGCTGTATTCAGGCACTCATGAGACCTTTGTATTGCGTGGTTTTCATTCCAATGTCTAATAACCATCCAACCATTAGTGTCTCCCTGGAAATGCAAGTAGACATTGCAAGTTTTCTGACGCTTAGTGACCCATGTTGCAGTTTGAAAATGCAGTGCTCCAAACAATGAAAACTATTGAGTGGTATTGAGCTTGCTTAGTATATTAAGCATGTGTATTCAGGCACTCTCAGACACACTCAATGCCAGTGTGCAGAATCGATGCAAGCCCTGTGCTAGAGTCCATCGCCTGATACCTGATCTCCAGGGTTTCAGATATTATTTCATTGCAGGGTTAGGGGATTAGTAGCGCTTAGAATAGATAGAATGCCTTACAGGGTGCTGTACGATACAAGCTGATATCCACTCCAGAGAGCTCCTAGCTTACTGGCCGCTCTGACCTTCAGGGGATGAAAATCAGGTTGGGTACTATATTTATAATATATAGTTAAATGAGAAAATAGCAAATCTTAATGTGACATCCTTTCCATCTGATGTAAGCTCCAATCGAGGTTTTGCTACAAGCTTGATTAGCCACAGTGTACAGGTGACAAGCTTAGATGCATCTTATTAAGCTCCGAGTAAAACCAGGAATAGATCAAACCGCAATGGGAGTCTTTTTTTCCATCCCTGCAAGCCATCTGAAACAAACTACCTGATACAAAGACATTTCCAATGGCTGGATCTCCTCAATATCAGGCTATATTGTATGTACTGTACATCCCTTGGTCCCTGCAATAACACAGTTCGTGTCCTGATTTACTGTGCAGCAATAAGAGTTGGAGCGAAGGCCACAGTAAAACTAATCTCCTGCTTTCACTCCCAGAGGTCCATTGGTCTGCCGGATGTGCACTCTGGTTACGGGTTTGCCATTGGAAACATGGCTGCCTTTGACATGGAAAACCCTGATGCTGTGGTCTCACCAGGTAAGAGGCTCCAACCACATGAACTTCTTCAGTGAAGGTCTGCATTAAAGTCCAACTTGGTATGGGTATGAAACATTTAGGTAACTTTATGTTTTAAGTTGTGTCCCATTGGAACTTATCAGCAGCAGCTCCACATCATTTCACTGAGTGTATATCTCACACTCAGAATGTCAATGACAAAGTATTTGAAACATTTAAACCACAATAGAATCGACATAAACAATCTACATAAATATGTTCATATCAGCTTTTCGTCTGTTTTTAATTTAAATTTAATGACTTGTAATATGTTTTTAAGTGTTTCGGTGGCACCTCCGATCAAGTTGAGTGTTATTTTCTCTTGCACTCTTTGTATGACAGACCTGATTTGCTTTTGCTTGTGGGTCTGACAAAGCAAAGAGTGTGTGAGAAGTACCCTCTCAACTTGATTAGAGGAGCCAACGAACACTTGGAAACATGCAGTACACCAGAGTGTAACCATTAACCTGTCCCCCTGCAACATTAGTGTGCGTTGTTACTAGGGCTGTCACTCGATTATGGGATAATTTATGGGCATTAATTGATTAATCCTTGTACATTTTTAATAAAGGTAACAGTCTTATAGTACCTGTCCTGCATAATAATACTAAAAAACCAATCAAATCTAAATAAAAGAATAAGCCCAATGGGAATTCAGTCTTTCTAAAAGCATTTTATTATTATTTTTATTTTAGTAAATGTAACACATTTTCGCAGAACAACCGTTCTTTCAGGCCACTGTCAGTCACATACAGTACCTGCAAACACAAGACAGATGAGCTGCATTTCCATCGTTGGTTGTTTAATCTACCATTACAGCTTCGTACTTGGCTTCTGCTTTCATTCGTTCTGAATCTTGTTATAGGTACCCGAGAATACTGTGGCTATTGACAAGTGACATGCTGTCGTAAAAAGTAATTCCACATAATTACCTCTATTTGAGGAATTGATGCCTTCATTGTGCCCTCTGAATGCCAGTTCTTGCTTGCCAAGATAAAGTTAAGTATTTAAGAACCTCACGGTTTTTCTTTACTTGCTCATTGTGATGCATTGTATCCCTACACTTCTGCTCATCCAGTTGAACATCAATCCGGGTTTGTCCAAAAGTTTTCAGTGTTACAGTGGCTCGCAAGTGACTTTGGGAATGCTCATGTTTTTGTGCTGACTTCGATAGCCATTCGATTGCTGCTCACTCATGATTGGACACCTGCATAACAAGGGATAGATCTTTGACTCTCCCATTGGTTTACCTACTCAAGACCTTCAACTGTTTATGTCCCAACTCCGCTCACTTATGATTGGACTGCCGTGGAGAAAATACTCATCTTCTATTGGTTTATTTTATATAAAAAAAACTGTAATTCTGCATGATTAAATTGTAAAAAAAAACGTATCTGCGATCAGCTCTTTAGTTGATTAATCGTCCGATTTAATCTGTTAATCAGAGCAGCCCTAGTTGTTACAGATATATTTCTTCCATCCACAAGGGACAGTGTTGCAGGGGACAGGTTAATGCTTACACCCTGGTGTGCCTGATGTGCTTAGAGTTATTTTTACTATATTTTTTTTTAAATCCCAGGATGTGGTGATGATGATTTTAACAAGGTGGTTATTTGAAGACTGCAGTAAACTCTGTGGATACACGTGGTTACAGTGTTCTTCCTGCGCTGTGTCTGTCAGGTGGGGTAGGGTTCGATATTAACTGCGGAGTCCGACTGCTCGCGCACAAACCTGGACGAAGGCGATGTCCAGCCGGTCAAGGAACAGCTTCGCTCAGTCCATGTTTGACCACATTCCGTGGGAGTGGGATCCAAGAGCGTCATCCCCATGGGAGCCAAGTAATTATTATTATTATTATTATTATTATTATTATTATTATGATTATTATTATTATTGATATTATTATTGTTATTGATATATACAAAAAGGCACAAAAAGCTAACTTAAATTAAAAACAAAAATGAACTGATACAAAGAAATATTTTTTTTTCCTCCTTACATGATTGATTTTTCTGTTAATAATAATAGTTGTATAATACTATATATATATATATATATATATATATATATATATATATATATATATATATATATATTTGAAATGTACAGTACTATTCCTATTTAATAAATTAACTGGAATCACATGTTGGAAAAATACAGTTGAGTTCTAAAGCAGCCGTGTGTCTAACGTCTGTCTCTGTGTGTGTGTGTGTGTGTGTGTGTGTGTCTCTCTGTGTGCGTGTGCGTGTGTGTGCGCACGTGATGCAGGGATCTGGAGGAAGCTCTGGAGATGGGGGTGGACTGGTCCCTGCGGGAGGGCTATGCCTGGGCGGAGGATAAGGAGCACTGCGAGGAGTACGGCAGGATGCTGCAGGCCGATCCCAGCAAGGTCTCCTCCAAGGCCAAGAAGAGGGGCTCCCAAGAGGTACGTCTCCTCAGCCTTTCACCAGGGTGGGAGTAAAGGTCAGAGAAGAGGGGGCTCTCGCAGGTACATCTCTCCAGCCTTTCACCAGTGACTGGGTACAGGTCAGAGAGGAGGCTGCCAAGTGGGACATCTGGTAAAGGCACTGAGGTGGCTCCCAGGGGGTGGCGCACAATTGGCCGACCGCTGCCCGGGGGGGGGTGCGCATAGGTCGGCCAGGGTGTCCTCGGCTCACCATGCACCAGCGACCCCTGTAGACTGGCCGGGCACCTTCGGGCTTGCCTGTAAGCTGCCCAGAGCTGCATTGTCCTCTGATGCTGTAACTCTGAGGTAGCTGCAAGGTGAGTCTGCAGTGTGAAAAAAAGTGGTCGGCTAACGGCACACGCTGTCATCCAAAGCCACTTCCGAGTCAGCGCGAGGGTGGCAGCGGTGAGCTGAGACTAAAAATAATTGGATATGCCAAATTGGGAGAAAATAATAAAATATTTGGCAATTACTACATTTAAAAAAAAAAACACACACACTGACTGGTCACACATTGTTATGTTCGGTTTTTGGTATTAATTTGTAATCTACTAAGTTGTTGGAGCAAATTGAGTTAAATGACAGCTGATTTAAAATACAGATGCAGAAAAGCATGCAATACTGCTCTATGTTTTATTTTCTTCCCACCCAGCAGTCTGGTTTGTGAAACATTATAACCCTTAGAAATGCATGCAACACATTTTCAAAAATCCTCTTTCTTGCAATATCATTTGTAAGCAATGGGGATTTGAAAGTGCTGTTTCTGAAATGTTTTCCAGAGATCTATAGATTTTCAGTCCACCATCGTGTTTTCGCATTTATCCATAAAGCACATTGGAGCCGTG
This sequence comes from Acipenser oxyrinchus oxyrinchus, assembly GCA_030684275.1. NCBI lineage: Eukaryota > Metazoa > Chordata > Actinopteri > Acipenseriformes > Acipenseridae > Acipenser > Acipenser oxyrinchus. The sequence goes on from CM060256.1 coordinate 33,271,285, forward strand.
ACACAGTGGTGCAGAATTGCCTTATTAACCATGGCAGTTAAAAGGCTGACCTGAGTAGATTCAGGACAGTGATCCAGGTGTTCTGTACTGTAGCTGGGAACCCTTGGCGCTGGGAATCACTATGCTGAGATCCAGGTGGTGGATGAGATTTACAATGACTACGCTGCCAAGAAGATGGGCATCGATCACAAGGGCCAGGTGTGCGTCATGATCCACAGCGGCAGCAGGGGGCTCGGGCACCAGGTGGCCACAGGTAACCCAGATCACCTCCAGTCATTGAAATGAGAATCAAAGCCATACCGCTATTGCTATTGTTTATTCTAAATGCATAGGAGCAGAAATGATATTGGACGACAAGTCACTCTCTCCCAATTGTGACAAAGCGTATATATAGTTGTACAGTCCAAGCTACACAACAACTTTTTTTCTTAGCTATACATTCTTAAATGTATTTTGTGTGAGTCTGGGACATCCTCAAATGCAGCGTATTTACCAAGTGAGTCTCCGATATGGGGAGAGCTTACCACATTGGTGCAGTAGTTTTATAGAATGTGACCAAACAGTCAATTATTTGTCATGTGGGTTCTGCAGCAGAGCTGTCATTTTCTCCATATTGGTTAGTTCCCCACAAAGTCTTAAGCACGTACTGTAGCTGTTGGAGATATTTGTTCAGTTCTCCAACATGTTGTTACTTTCTCACTGTAGCAAGCAGGATCCAGAGGAGCATTGATACTGGTATTTGTCTAAGTCAGGGATGGGCACCCAGACACCAGACCACTGAAAACAGATTCTTTATTCTGATGTGATATTTTTTTATTTCTCAAACTTTTTATTGTTTTGTTGCTATAAGCATAACCTTAAGTCTCAAGTGCCTTTTTCAATGTGAAAGACAGATCGCTAGGGGGTGGGTGTGCGCTTGCTTGGGTAGCGTGTATTCTGAATACAAGGGAGTTCAGTCTGGAAACCTGAGCTCTATTGTCACAGCGATGGGAGTGAGGTGAGAAGCACAGCACTGACAAATCATTCGTTAATTCTTCTGCCTTTTTGTTATAAATTAAAGTCTTCCATGCACCGCGAGACCGTGAATTTACAGAATCATTTGTATTTTTTTTTCATTTAAAGGTTAATATGCTGTAAGGGGCACTGTTAATAAAGTACACTGTTAATAAACCAGGTTATTTGTATGTTATCATTCTATATTGCAGCATGAGTTATACATTATGTAGCAGATTAAAATAAATGTACAGCCTGACAAATTTGTTTAGTGGATTTTGTGGCCCTCTGCTACCTGAAAGGTGCCCGTCCCTAGTCAGGTGATTGTCAGATCTCCCCAGGTCGACTGTAGAACAGGTTTATGAGTTTTAGGATGGAGGTGTTAAGATCCGTCCCCTTGTTAATATAAACTGTCGGGAGGGGTATGTACCGAAAAGCGTTTTCTGAATACAACCTGCTGTTGATGTTGAATGGTTGTGTTGTCCAGACGCCCTGGTTGCGATGGAGAAGGCGATGAAGAGAGACAAGATCATAGTGAACGACCGGCAGCTGGCCTGTGCGCGGATTACCTCCCAGGAGGGGCAGGACTACCTGAAGGGTATGGCTGCAGCCGGGAACTACGCCTGGGTCAACCGCACATCCATGACCTTCCTAACCAGACAGGTAGGGGGAGACTGAGTCAACAGCACCTTCGTGACCTTCCTAACATGACAGTAGGGGGAGACTGAGTCAACCGCACCTCCATTGGGCTTGGGTTTGTGATGCTTTTCTTAGAGACTGTGGAGAACAGCAATCCACACAAACCCAAGCAGCTGTTTCTTCTCTTGTTTCACTTGGAGTGTTAAATTAGCCCAGTCAACACCAATGACCCTTTTGAACTCTGCATGAAGATCATACGACAGGAGAAAGGTTAAAACATTTATATTAGTCATCCTGTGGTTCTTATTACAATTGCACAAATATTGTGTTTTTTTTTTCTTTATGATATAATTTGTGTAAACAGATATGGGAATAAGACTTCCAAATGCATAGCAGTTTGATCCATTCCTGGTTTTACTATAAGTTTAATAACACCCACACCTGAGCTTGTTACCTGTACACACTGGTAGTAAAACCTGGAGTGGGTGAAACTGCTATGCAGTAGGAGTCTTATTACCATCCCTGGTTATGGTGCTTTGGTTACATTCAGGAGCTGCTCTTCACTTGCCTGTCAGACATATTGTAAGAAGGTTAGATTATTATTATTATTATTATTATTATTATTATTATTTGTTTATTTAGCAGACGCCTTTATCCAAGGCGATTTACAAAGACTAGGGTGTGTGAACTATGCATCAGCTGCAGAGTCACTTACAATTACGTCTCATCCGAAAGACGGAGCACAAGGAGGTTAAGTGAATTGCTCAGAGTCATACAATGAGTCAGTGGCTGAGGTGGGATTTGAACCGGGGACCTTCTGGTTACAAGCCCTTTTCTTTAACCACTGGACCACACAGCCTCCTCAAAATTACTTTGTTAGTAAGCACCAGCGCCAGCTAGAGTGCATGTTGCCAACAAAACAAAAAGGAAGCTTAAACATAAGTGACAGATCACAAAATGGCTCTGGCTCTTCCTTCTATAAAGACTGGATTATCTAACCTATGTTACATATGTCTCCAGCAGGCTATTGGCACTGTAGAACAGCTCCTGAACTCTGGAAGATAATACAATGAATACGTGTAATTTGAAGTTACCCGTTCTGTAGGTTTCCAATCCTAGTTTGTGTTGAGACCTCCAGGAGGCCAGCTAATTTGAATGGTAATACAGGGTTAGAAACTCGCACTCAAATTCCTGGCTTCTGAATCATTTAAGTAATGTACTTCATTGATGGTAGTTCAGAAACCCAGGACTGAATGAATGAACTGAAAAACTGGTGTAATAATTCCTTAAGCTACTGCACAACTAACAAAAGAATGAAAACATGAAAAAAATACATAACTTCTAAAAATTCAAATTGTTCATTTGAAAATAAACAAGTATGCCAGTAGCATACAACCCACACCATGGCTGTAAATTCAAGATCAGAGCTATTGGTATGGAAACCCAGGACTGGGTGCAGGGCTGGCATGAGTTTTAACCCTATAACGTGTCCCGTTGTGTGTCTCAGGCCTTCGCCAAAGTGTTCACCACGACCCCTGATGACCTGGACATGCACGTGATCTACGACGTGTCCCACAATATCGCCAAGGTGGAGGAGCACGTGGTCGACGGGAAGCAGCGCACTCTACTGATCCACAGGAAGGGGTCCACGAGGGCCTTCCCCCCCCACCACCCCCTCATCGCCGTCGACTACCAGGTACCTGTGCCCAGGGGCACAAAACACCTCAGGTTAAATGACCCCTTAGTTTTCCCTTTAATGTTTAAGGGTGTTGCAGAAAGTAATCTAACACATGTAAGTCCATACCCTAGATAAAGTTATCCTTAAGTATAATACTTAAACTTAATATTAAGTGGTCAATTGCAATGAACTAACAGTAGCGTATTTAACTGGGGATGATCGTGTGCTTCGTACGGAAGACCGTACTGATGACCCCTGAGCAGGTTGTAAAGCAAGGCATTTAGACCTGTGACTCTTTAGACTAAGAGCTGCACTAACTTCTTACTCATGAATAGAGCACTTGTTGTGTATTTTCAACTTAAACAAAGCAGTTATTTTGTTACATTAATAAAGCATTGAGTTAAAATTCTGAATGTGTAAATCAAACAAAGTACATTGATATTAAGTTAAAGTTGTACCTGCTGATACTTTTTAAAAAAGTCTGCTGGCTTTCATTGACTAGTACTAAAAAGAAACGTAGTTATAAAACATACAGAAGTATGGACATAGGGGGTCATTTTCATACAGGGCTAGTTTTATTCTAAGTGCAGACACAACACAGCCCAATGCAGTAGGAAAATGTAAAGTCGTAAGCCTGCGACTTTGCATAGTAAATGAATATTTAAATAGCCTCAGTAAGTACAAACATGCCCAGTCGCAAGAGGGTTGCACTGTAAAAGTTTGAAAGACAGACAATGGCTGAAATGGGTTGCCCTAAAAAAAAGAAAAGCAAACTTCACAGAGGAAGAGACACACATCATTTTGAAAGTAATACAGCATGAATCGGCTTTATTTGGAAAAAGCCCCGGTACAAAACATTGTAAAGCAGAAAAAAGGCGGCTTGGCAAACAATAGTTAATCAAGTTAATGCTGTGTCGAAGGCTTCAACAAATATTTCAGACATTGGAAAAAGATATTATGATATTAAAGCCCATGCTAAACACAAATTGGCAAAAAAAAATAAAATAAAAAAAACTGAGGGGCCCAAATGTACTTTTATTTATTATTATTATTTAGCAGACGCCTTTATCCAAGGTGACTTAGAGACTAGGGTGTGTGAACTGCGCATCAGCTGCAGAGTAACTTACAACAACGTCTCACCCGGAACACGGAGCACAAAGAGGTTAAGTGATTTGCTCAGGGTCACACAGTGAGTCAGTGAGTGAGCCGGAATTTGAACCGGGGATCTCCTGGTTACAAGCCCTTTTCTTTAACCACTGGACCACACAGCCTCCTATAAATACAGTTAACCAGTGCTGAAGAACGGCTGTTCGTAATTATTAATCCACATCTGATCGGGGGAGTCGGTGGCTGTGATATTTTAGGACTCAATGAAGTGGATTCTAATGTTCCACAGTCAGGAACATCTGCAGGTTCCATTGGTGCTTCAGCTGAACCCCAGCTGGCAGTGTTGCTTGCAGGGGACATGGGAAAAAATGATGTATTTATTTGCCGGTATCTATTCTCAAGCATTCTAAACTGTAGAAGGCGTAATGCCATGTCTGTTTCACAATTCCATATAGCTCTAGCCGTGCTTAAGTTTGTGCTTAAGTACCGATTGTGTCAAAATCACATATGGTGTCATTAATTACAAACTGAACACAATCGTGTTACCCTCATTAACACATTTCACACAAACCTGGCTATTCTTAATTTAAAAAAAAAAAAAAACTTTTACAGCTCATTGCAAAAAGTGTGACTCATTTAGAACAACTCAAAGCACACCTGAGAGAGATGCAACACGGCGAGATGCGATCGTTCTACTGATTGAACATTGCAGGTAAACTGGGAGGTGGGTTAAAAAAAAGCAGGGAACACCCTCACAAGTTCCGACAAAACCTTGCACCGTCACAAGGTTAGTTTTTCAGTGCAACTCCTGATATTAAAAATCAGACGCAGCTGCAACTCCGTCCTTGCACCCAAAACTGCACCGTTCCATCTCTTATGAAAATGGGCCCCTTTTTTCTCAAGTCTTTTGCAATTGACAAAAGTTGTTTAGTGCAACTGATCTTCTCAATCAATTTGAATACATCTGACTTCTTTCAATGAAGTCTTGAGAGTAAAACCATGTGTTTGATGGGAATGGGTGCCAGGCTTTGTAACTACCCTTTCCCCTCTGGGTTGGGTCTGGGTTGAATTCTGACAAGTGAAAAGAGTTTGGTGGTTTCAGGCTAGCGTTGACATTCATCCTTATCACACCACCACTAGCAGTTTAGTATAAGTGGCAGTCTCTCTGCTTGAGTGAGCACCAGGTATGGATGACAGTAGGGGTGTTCCTGTTTAATTTTTTAAACCCAAGATAATTTACGAGCAAGAGGAGGCCATTCGGCCCATCTAAGCTTGTCCGGTCCAGAGTAGCAGATTGATCTAAAAACTTTGTGCAGTTGGATCTTCAAGGATGAAGTGATTCTGCCCCAACAACATGATTAGGTAACCCATTCCATCCCCTCACTACTCTCTGTGTAAAGAAGTGTCTCCTACCCTCTGTCCTGTCTATCTCCACTTACTTTCCAACTGTGTCCTCCGATCCTGGTTTCTGTACTGTGCTTAAAGTATTTGCTTGGGTTAACTATTTCAAGGCTTCAGTCATGTCCCCGCTGGTTCTTCTTTGTCCGAGGCTGAAGATAATTCAGAGCTCATTCCTTTAAGCCCAGTGATTAGTCTGGTTGCTCTTCGTTGGACCATCTCTAGGGCCAATTAAAACTTGTTTAAACATTGAAACGTCCCCATGTTGGGAATGTCTGTAACCAATCAGAAAAGCCAATAAGATGCTCTCCATCACTTTTTTATATATTACTGCAACATGTAGTTGTGTAGAAACAGTACTGTACAGGTGCAGCATTTAATTGCATATGAGAAACGGTGTTAAGAATATTGAATATGAAAGAAATTGGCTACAGTGTACATTAAGAACACCTCTATTTCTGACAACGCATAGGAAAATGTTTAAAAATTTAACACTTGGCCAACGTTTGAAATCTATTAAATGATAGTCAGTGTGTTAGGATATAGGTGCAGAAGTGCGAGGAGAAGCTCTCATTGTAAAATGATTGATAGTCATTGTTAGCGATTGTTATGTTGTTCCCAGTTTTGCCCTGTGTCTGATCTCTCTCTTGTGTGTTCCCTCAGCTGACCGGGCAGCCTGTCCTGATTGGAGGCACCATGGGGACGTGCAGCTACGTTCTGACCGGTACTGAGCAGGGCATGACCGAGACCTTTGGAACCACCTGCCATGGAGCTGTACGTGTTTATTATCCTGTTTGAAAATGAGAAGCTGCTTGGGATGTAAAACTACAAGAAACTACGGGGTTATTTAGGATTACCCCTAAAAATAAGAGGATGGTGCAACCCAGGGGGATTCCCCAGTGCTGTAAAATGCACATTTTATATATATATTGTGATAGAACGAGGGGATTGGTGCGAAATGGGAGATACATTAGGGCAGTCTTGATGGCAAATTCTTGCTTCAGTCATACCGGAAGCAAGATGGCTGCCAAACAGGAAGTGACGATTGGCTTCGGTCATACCGGAAACAAGATGGCTGCCAAACCGGTCACTATATACACGGTTTGTATATACGGTTTGTATATATATAGTACTGTGCAAAAGTTTTAGGCAGGTGTGAAAAAATGCTGTAAAGTAAGAATGCTTTCAAAAATAGACATGTTAATAGATTATATTCATCAATTAACTAAATGCAAAGTGAGTGAACAGAAGAAAAATCTAAATCAAATCCATATTTGGTGTGACCACCCTTTGCCTTCAAAACAACATCAATTCTTCTAGGTACACTTGCACAAAGTCAGGGATTTTGCAGGCATATAGTCAGGTGTATGATTAAACAATTATACCAAACAGGTGCTAATGATCATCAATTCAATATGTAGGTTGAAACACAATCATTAACTGAAACAGAAACAGCTGTGTAGGAGGAATAAAACTGGGTGAGGAACAGCCAAACTCAGCTAACAAGGTGAGGTTGCTGAAGACAGTTTACTGTCAAAAGTCATACACCATGGCAAGACTGAGCACAGCAACAAGACACAAGGTAGTTATACTGCGTCAGCAAGGTCTCTCCCAGGCAGAAATTTCAAGGCAGACAGGGGTTTCCAGATGTGCTGTCCAAGCTCTTTTGAAGAAGCACAAAGAAACGGGCAACGTTGAGGACCGTGAGGCGCGGTGGTCGGCCAAGGAAACTTACTGCAGCAGATGAAAGACACATCATGCTTACTTCCCTTGCAATCGGAAGATGTCCAGCAGTGCCATCAGCTCAGAATTGGCAGAAAACAGTGGGACCCTGGTACACCCATCTACTGTCCGGAGAAGTCTGGTCAGAAGTGGCCTTCATGGAAGACTTGCGGCCAAAAGCCATACCTCCGGCGTGGAAACAAGGCCAAGTGACTCAACTATGCACGAAAACACAGGAACTGGGGTGCAGAAAAATGGCAGCAGGTGCTCTGGACTGATGTCAAAATCTGAAATATTTGGCTGTAGCAGAAGGCAGTTTGTTCTCCGAAGGGCTGGAGAGCAGTACACGAATGAGTGTCTGCAGGCAACAGTGAAGCATGGTGGAGGTTTCTTGCAAGTTTGGGGCTGCATTTCTGCAAATGGAGTTGGGGATTTGGTCAGAATTAATGGTCTCCTCAATGCTGAGAAGTACAGGCAGATACTTATCCATCATGCAATACCATCAGGGAGGCAACTGATTGGGCCCCAAATTTATTCTGCAGCATGACAACGACCCCAAACATACACCGAAAGTCATTAAGAACTATCTTCAAAAAAGAACAAGGAGTCCTGGAAGTGATGGTATGGCCCCCACAGAGCCCTGATCTCAACATCATCGAGTCTGTCTGGGATTACATGAAGAGAGAGAAGCAACTGAGGCTGCCTAAATCCACAGAAGAACTGTGGTTAGTTCTCCAAGATGTTTGGGCCAACCTACCTGCCGAGTTCCTTCAAAAACTGTGTGCAAGTGTACCTAGAAGAATTGATGCTGTTTTGAAGGCAAAGGGTGGTCACACCAAATATTGATTTGATGTAGATTTTTCTTCTGTTCACTCACTTTGCATTTTGTTAATTGATAAATATAAACTATTAACATGTCTATTTTTGAAAGCATTCTTACTTTACAGCATTTTTTCACACCTGCCTAAAACTTTTGCACAGTACTATATATATATATATTAATTATTTATTTATTTATTTATATTTATTTTTATTTGAGCAACCCCAATCTCCAAGGTGGATAGAGGTTGATCAAATCAACCCCTAACCTACCTAAGAACTGTTGAATGTAAAAAGCCTAAAAACCCCAGTACAATATCATTCTTTATCGGGTAAAAACTATATTTTTAAAGATCTGGAAATATATCCATTATTCAGTTTTACAAATATTATTTCCCTCTCGGTTTAAAAAAAAAAAAAAAAAAAACATAAACCAATTTGCACTGGTTTTTTTTACGCTTCTGAAGAAATTCGTTTTATTTCAGCTGCTGTGAGCATTCTTACTTTCACAAAATACTTTGTGAACAATAAGGGCTTTGGTTATACTGCATATTATTTCTTATTTACAATATTTAATACATTGTTATATGCTATAAATCTATTCTTTACATAACCATTACAGGACTTTAACAATTCAGGACTTGCCTTAACCTATCTGCATTCAAGTTAGTGAAATTAAAAATGAAAACAGAAGATATGAGTATGTGAATGATTTCCTTTTGGCGACACCTTGTGAGGGCGACTGCAAAGTGTGGAAAGTGGATCAGATCAGAAGACAGTATAACAACTGTATTGCCAACATGCTGTAGTCTATAAACTACAGTAGAAATGAACCCAGTTTGTTCCCTGCAAATTGTACATACTGCATCAACCTGTGTAGAGATAAATCCTGGGAAAGACCATGTCAAACATGAACAGGAGAAAGAAACAATTGATCATTTTGAAACCATTTACATGAAACTGCAGAACTGGGCTAGGTAAACAATACTGTACTGTATAAGAAATTACAGTGACTGGTTAGTCTGAATTCCAGTGCATCTTGTCCTGTGTAGATTCAGTTTAGTTCCTGGATTCCATTGTGATGTTCCTGTATGTAATGTTTGTTTGTGTGTGTCAGTGAGTGTGAAGGTGAGTGGTCTCCGGGAGTGTGTGTTGATGTGTTTGTTGTGATGTTATAGTATGTAGAGTGTGCGTGTGAAGGTGCGTGGTCTCCGGGAGTGTGTGTTGATGTGTTTGTTGTGATGTTATAGTATGTAGAGTGTGCGTGTGAAGGTGCGTGGTCTCCGGGAGTGTGTGTTGATGTGTTTGTTGTGATGTTATAGTATGTAGAGTGTGCGTGTGAAGGTGAGTGGTCTCCGGGAGTGTGTGTTGATGTGTTTGTTGTGATGTTATAGTATGTAGAGTGTGCGTGTGAAGGTGCGTGGTCTCCGGGAGTGTGTGTTGATGTGTTTGTTGTGATGTTATAGTATGTAGAGTGTGCGTGTGAAGGTGCGTGGTCTCCGGGAGTGTGTGTTGATGTGTTTGTTGTGATGTTATAGTATGTAGAGTGTGCGTGTGAAGGTGAGTGGTCTCCGGGAGTGTGTGTTGATGTGTTTGTTGTGATGTTATAGTATGTAGAGTGTGCGTGTGAAGGTGCGTGGTCTCCGGGAGTGTGTGTTGATGTGTTTGTTGTGATGTTATAGTATGTAGAGTGTGCGTGTGAAGGTGAGTGGTCTCCGGGAGTGTGTGTTGATGTGTTTGTTGTGATGTTATAGTATGTAGAGTGTGCGTGTGAAGGTGCGTGGTCTCCGGGAGTGTGTGACGTTTTTCTGTTGTGTTTTCAGGGTCGAGCGATGTCCCGTTCGAAATCACGACGCAACCTGGATTTCCAGGATGTTTTGGACAGCCTTGCAGACAAGGGTATTGCGATCCGTGTCGCATCCCCCAAACTGGTTATGGAAGAGGTAACGTCCTGAACTGAACTGAGGAATCCACTCAGTCTGTTGGGGGAGCACGAGATAAACAGCGCCCACAAAACTGTATCCCCAAACATACTGATGAAGCATTCCAATGTGAAATGACATGTCTATATGCAGCAAAGATCTATTTGCCAAACTAACTACTGCCATTTTCTTATTAATTAATTTGTATTTTTACATCATTTTTACAATTTTTTCTTTTATTAGGAGAAATATAATTTGAGGTTTGAGAATGCCTGTAGTTAGTAGACTGTTCCTATTTTCATTGCGGTGGGGTTGTGCTTTTTGGATGTACCCTTATAAAAGTTTACCACACTATTTTTGCATGGTATTTCTGCAGTTTTCCCATGGTTGCACTATGAATTTACCATAGTTTACCTTGGTTTGCCATACCTTGCTATTCTTTACAATACTTACCTATGCTTTATTACACTTTGCTATGCTTTTGCTGTGGGGAACCTTTATAAGGGTAGGTATGTATGTACACTGTGTAGGTAGGTATGTACAGTACAGGGGTTGTTTGGTACTCGTGGGGCCAGTAGACAAATGCTTAGCAGCCGTCATCGGTAATGTTTTTAACAACGTAAACAATACAAAAAAAAATCTTTAACACGTTAGCTAAGGTATACATTTGTAAGCGGTTATGAGCAATCTACAAACATATTAATTATGCGATTAACAATTATAGAATAGGATTAGCAATAATAATACTATTATACACATTTTGCCATTTTTTTATTGTGCTATTGTTCATAATCAGTTATAATGGATAGTCTGTCTGCCTGCCTGTCTGTCTCACCAATTATATGGGCTGCTTTGCTTTTGCAGTAGTTATTACACATTTTAGCCATTTGTTTTTTTGCAATTGTTTATTAACACTTATAACGGATACCTAAACTAAAATGTTACCCTAATCTTCAGCTATGTAATTTTTGCGACATCAATATAAACTGTCCTATACGTGTCAGTATACAGGCTTAATATTGACAGTGACCTTGAGCTCATGTGTCTATCGTGTGCTTTTACGGGTTCACACTAAAACACTTTGATACTGGCTTCAGATTCAGGACACGGTTGTGCAAGGTTTAAACTTTTTACATTATTTTTCTCACAGGCTCCCGAATCCTACAAAAATGTAACGGATGTTGTGAACACTTGCCATGACGCAGGGATCAGCAAAAAAGCAATCAAACTGCGGCCTATTGCAGTCATCAAGGGTTAAGAGTAACTGCAGACGAAATGTCACCAGTGGCCTTTTGGAACAGCACCTGAGAAGACTTTCTGGTTCTAAATGCTTCAGTCTGGAAGTTACTCAGAGCTTGTGTGGACCTGATGAATTGAATCCAGCATCAGCACAAAGTTGAGTTTCGCTACAAGGAGTATATTCAAAACAGCCTCGACGACTTTAAAAATGCCTGAAAATTGTTAACGCTGAAGGAAAGTAAATTTGATTCAACTTTTTTTTTCTCTCTTTTTAATCTGATAATTTAGGTTGGATTATTATTATTTCTCTTGGAAAACTGAATTCAATGAAGTAGGCTAATTTCAGTAACTTTTTTTGTTTACTTTGTTTAGGAATATTATTGAAATCAGCAGGTTCCGGGAGTTTGAACAATCAGGCCCCTGCTAAATCTGCTCTGAACTGATCCCACAGGAATTAAGTCTCACCCGAGTCTGCAGGTTGATCGTTAGGAGTTGTTCATGCAGCTATAAGGGAAGGAACAATATGTTTAAAGTGTTGCTCTATTTCCTGGCTACTATATCATTTCAATAATATACTTAATTGACAGTAGTTCAGAAACTCAGGACTGTGCAGGGCTGGTGTGACCCTGGTATACTTTTATTTTAAAAGCAGAGTTGTGTGATATTTACCTGCTGGTTTTGTTTTACTAAGGCCAAAGTACATATACTGTACTTTGTGATGAATAAAGCCCTGAATGAATGAACTGCAAAACTGTGTCAATGATTCCTTAAGCTACCGCACAACTAACAAAAGGAGCCTGACTAAGACAAGGAACAAGAGGTACAAGGTTGTCAATAGGGGAGTACATTTCCCAGAGTACAGCTGGGGTGGAGGTAAGTAACATCCTGCGATGGAGGAATCTCTGGCAGGGTCAGGTCATGCTCCTTGTGCTTGTTTACACAGTAGCCTTCTTGTCCTGGTCAAAATGAAACTACTGCAAGACTACTGTGTCAAGTAAGCCAGGGTTATGACAATACCTGTTGTTGAAACGTAATCAATTGATCATGGTGCAAGAGTCGGGGAACATGGATATGTGTCCGTGGGATTTAGTAAACTGAGTGTGTCAGGGATTGGCTATGTTTACAAAATACCATTGGGGTTATAGCCTTAGAATAACCAAAATAATCACCAGCAGACCGCCACATTAACAGTACTGTAAACACAAAGAACAAATATTGCTCAGTGGTTTTGATATACAGTCTAGTGCTGCATGTGTACCATGGAACCACGACTGAGTAGCACAGGTGTGAATTGGTCCTTACCATTGAGACAGTCTTACTGGTTGTTATCGGTTTTACAAAGTTGGGGAACTGCCTGCAGCAGCATCAGTTTGTATGGCCCAGAATGAGGAGTTCAAACAGAAGCAGAGAGCGTGCAGTGGGGTATCTGTGTGGAATTGCATTCCAGTAATCGACTAACCAAGGTTAGAGTGCAGGGAAGAAGTCCAGTCTACAATGCTTCATTTCAGAAGTTCCCCAATACAGTACACTGATAGCGACTTTCACGGGGTCACTGAAGTTTGTTTAATTGCAGTGCAGGGTGACGAGGCTGTGGCGAGGTCCTGGGTTCAATGGGCGGATGACACAGTAATTAATGTAAGCAGAAAAACTGCAGTGGTTCAGTTAAAGCAGTTAGTTCCAATTGCATCTCTGTCTGTATATCATCTTAATACAACTGATCCCTTTATCCCAGCTTGATTTTGTACATGTGAACCATTCAGCTGAGTTTAATGCATGTGAACTATTGAATGCGAAGTTTCTCACTGTCTCTCTAGATCCATATAAAAGACAGAATGCAAGACACAGGAGTGCTGGTCAAGCGAGCCCATGTTTTCAACTTTCAGTTTTATTTTTTTAAATAAAAAGGAACAAGTCATCAGTATTTTTTTTTTATAAACAAACAACAAAACCTCATTAACAGCCTTAACCATCATAAAAATAGTTAATTTGCTGTTCATGCTTTTAGTCCCTTAAATGTTCCTACTGAATTTTTTTGTAAATAAAAACAGGAAAAAGTAACACTGAGATTTTTAAAAATCGTTATTTCAAGTATCTGGTTCCTTGCTTCCGATATCAACAATATGTCCTTCAATCTATATACAGTGTGTATGTTTACAGAGTATTAAGCAGATGACAGTGCAACATAAACAGAAAGGCTGTCCTGCATAAGATTTGTGGAAGAGGTTTTCGTATTCGCATGTTTAAAATCAAATAACGAGCAGCAATGAGCGTGAACAGGGACTCAAATGGCGTGCGACACAGAGTGGTGGCTGGAGGTCCCGTAAGAAAGGTAGATGCCAGAACACACACAACACTACTACCAATTTAACTCAGCAAAACGGAATGCCCTCGGTTTATTGTTAAGGGGGTAGTAACAATGTCTGTTATTCTCTAGAATCAGGGATTCTAATTCCTGTTGCACAGGGAGTGAATCTAAACTACTGGACTTACAATTCAGTGTGGAAATTAAAGTTGGGAAAACTAAGCAACCTGCAGTCATAGTAATAAGGGACAGGCTACTTTGTAATTCTTTGGCACATTTTTTTAAATGGCATCTACCTGTTATTTGAATGTTCTCTTTCATTTTATTGTTATGATAACTTACTCAAATTTTGTTAACTGCAAAAGTCTAAATGTTACTGTTCATTCTGCTAGTACAGACCTTCGGATGCTTTTATGAGACCTCAATAAAATATAAAAAACTGAAGCCTAAAAATGATACATTTCTTGGTGTGTTTTTTCTCCACACAGTGATGATAAAGCTCCATTTTCTATATGTTGAGCTTCATAGCCAGCGTGAAATTTCACTGGTCTAATTAACTTGACTGTCTTCAAAATAGGACGCAGTGGTTTGTAGCCAAAACGAAGGATTTACATTTTTTTCTGTGAAGAAATACTGATTTAGAATGTAACAGATTACATAAACACAGCTTGCGTTCTGATTTTTTCAAAGAAACATTAATTCGGTACTTAACGGGTTAAACTTGACGGCAGATGGAAATGCACCCCAAGTAGTGGGGAGATCTTGAAGTAATGTGATTCTAAATCAAAGTGGCTCAGCTTACTGTGACTAAAAAAAACCTTCAAAGGATTGGCTAATTAAAATATTATAGATTTAAAAAAATGGGCTTAGTTTGGAATTTAGCCAAGTGGAAACCACTGTACTAATATAGATAGATAGATAGATAGAGCAAGCAGCTTCAAATACATTTTTTGTAGTTTTTGTCATTGTACCTTTTTATGGTGTTTGTAATCATTTTCATTATTTCTTATTACTGAAATGCTTTATTTTTTGTGTTAAGTGGATTCACACCAGTTCAGGTGCTGCCACAGATACATGTACACTACATTGATTAGATCAGCCAAGGAACCTTAATATAAAATAAAGTTTCCTTTTGTTTTTCTAGCAATACATTGCCGACCACTAGCTGGTGCTGGCGCTTACTAATATAAACTCTGGCTGATCTAGCCTACATTACATATGTTTATGGCAGGTAAATAGAACTGAAGAGCAGCTCCTGAACTCAGTCAACTCCACCGAACAAAACACTAACACAATATTTGAACTGCAATAGAAACCACTCAGGCAAAAAAAAGGGAACATCTGCTTTGAAGCTTCTTAATCATTATGCATCTCCCATACACCCTTACTGTAAACACTGTACTTGTACACATTGTGTAGTAATTTAGAAAGAAAACAAAAACTCTATTGGAGGGCTTACAAAGACTCCAAATATGTTAACGTGTTTAAACGTGTTTATTTGCAGATTTTAAACAATAAAAGAAACTAAAAAACTGAAAATAAAACCCATAGTAGTATTCAGGAGTCTTTTTCCTAGGCTGTTTCTAGAGTACTTCAAAACCCAGGGAAAGTTTACAAACATTAAAAAAAAAATTATCACTGACCTCTTGTGGTCATACATTCTAAATTAAATAGAAATCACTTAACTATGCTTTAATCTGGACAGTCCCCTCATAACTGATCTCCATTCCGTTTGTGGCATCGATAATGAACAGATCTAGATCTTTATAGCCCAGAGCCAGTATACCTAGAGCTTAAGGGCATGCATGTTACCTTAACTACAGAATACCAGCTACTTCCTGTACACAAGCAAGGCAGAATACAGCCGTGCATACTTCCAATTCACCTGCAATTCATCTTCAGTTGTTGAGACATTGATTTTGAAAATCTTCACTACGTAAAATACATTTTGTTACAAAAAGTGTTGCAGAACCCAAATGTCTACCCTTGTATTACAGAAATTCTGCAACCATCTGCATTTTTTTTCCTGTGCTGTAGTTCAAATCTACACGTATCAAACGATCGCTCCTTTGAAATTAAGGATAGCGCTTTTTTTTTAATTTACATATGTTTTTGGCAGAGCTTAGTCACCCCCCCCCCTTTTTATTTAACATGTAGTCATTCTCTGCTTGCATTAAGATGAATCCTCTGTTCCTTACAGCTGCTCTTTAGAATGAACATACAAGGTAACACAGTGGCAGGGTTGCTCAGCTGCAGCTGGCCAGGATTGAGTCTTCCAGAAACGGAGGACTACAGAAAGCAGTCTGTGTTTATCTGCACCATACTGACGCTTAAACAGAAACTATGGGCTTGATTACTATGGGCATCTCCTCTAATAAACCTCTGATCCAGCAAGGTCTCTGCAGTCTTCATTCACAGGGTCCACATCCCAACACAGTCCAGTTTAGGGTTTCGCTCGTTGAAAGAATATCTGGGAAAATAAAAAAATCAGGTCATGAAAAAGATGATCACCACAACCTACACCCGCCTCATGTCACAGTTTTATTTTTACATACATACGCCTCCTTATATCCCCGTATTCTGACAGCATAGATCATGACGTGGTAAATAATGCTGTAAACAAGTTGTAATCACTTGTGACATGAATTAAAGCATACAGCAACCCCCGTACATTATGCTAAAGAATATGCTTTATACACAGACATACAGGTAGACAGGTGGAGCTATAGATATCTAGATCTACTACAGGTATCTATAGCATACTGTATGGGCCAGAATATATTGTGCATTACCAGCCCAAAACCAACAAGAGACATTTTATTATTGTGTGACAATATATTCTGACCCATATGTTATTTTATATATTCTATGTTCAATGAAATCATACAAAAGTGAATAACATTTAAAAACAAACAAAACAACTGTCACTCTCGCTACAACAAGCACAGTACAACACAGAAACAATACATTCAAAATAAAGACATTGTTCAAAGTACCATTTTTCTTTTTTACTGACGAGATGAAATCGAAAGGTGTTTGTCTCAGGTATCTGGTGAAATTCTTGTTTCCCCCACCGAACACAAATATAGCTTTGTGAGGTTTATATGAGCGCTTTTTTTTTTTTTTTTTTTTTTTTTTTATAAAACATCTCTTAAATTGTTCTGTTACTGGTCTGAACTTAATGGTTTCTGAGTTCTCGTTGTTTGGTTTAATGTTTATATCTTGATTGGCTCTTCTCTGTTGTTCTGTGCTTGTTGTAGCGAGAGTGATAATGGCAGAGAAACATTATTATAGGAATAGATTTTTTTGCATAGACCTAACTTTTATTTTCTTAGAAAAGGAAGTTCAATCTCTTACCTTTAGGTAATTCTTAAAAACTTTTAAATCCGGCTGCTGAAGTGCTTGACAAAATTCCTACATGAGTGGAAAAAAATAAAATTCAGCACAGCAAAGTAATAACAAACACTTTGGAAGAACAGCTGGAAGGAAGTCGAGTAAAAACCTTGAATAATGGTCACTTTAAGCTTACCTGGATGATCTCAGGAGCTACTTGCAGTGAAGGCAGGTATTCTTGCTGAAGGTACTGAATACATTCTGGTCCCTGAAAAAGAACACAGTCCAGGCGGGTGGGGGAGAAATACAATTTGAAAACTGCACAGAACATTGTACCGAACTGCGCACTAATAAACTGTAGTTGACCCTGATGTTCACGTTATATAAATTCCACAGATGGATGGCATTAAGATTGCCTGTACTGTTTAACCCTGTCATGCCCATTTCTGTAATCACATGTGAACCAATGCTTAGCCACCCCTCTATTATTTTTTTAAATCCAGCCTCAAGATAAAATGTTTCATATGCAGCACACAATGTGTTGCCAGACAGAGGCAAAATAAATTGGTTTTGTACAAAAAACAGAATCTAGTTACATAAACAAAGTAGTTTCTCTCATTTAAAAAATGTTAGGGCATTACATGGTCAATATATAAAGATCTAGATAGAGAAAGATAGAGAGAGATACATAAATAAATAGATATATACTGTATATAGTAGGGGTGTGACGATTCATCACGTATCGATGAATCGCGATGCTTTCTTTACATGATATTGTATCGCAAGAGGTTTGTATCGTGATACAAGAACAAAAGCACGACACAGCTCATTGTCGTTCACCAAGTGGTTATTGAATGAGGAATAAGTGTATTTTATAGTTGGTATGAATGCATACTCTCCCTGTAACAAAACAGTCATCATACAAAACAGGCAATCTGGACCACCACATGTATTGTGATACATATCTAGGGCTTGAAGTTTTCAGCTTTTATTTTTGATCACATGACATCCCTTTAAACTTACTTTAAGCCAATTCTGTTTCCTAATTAAAAAAGCTGTTAATTACAAAACAATGTCACTTGATTTTACCTTCATATACCGACTGAGCCTGATTCTGTTTTGCTTCATTTTTATTTCAAACAGATGGGACAAATTACATGAATTGCTCATCGCTGATCCAAATTGCATTTCATTCTTGCAGTCGCCAAGTTTATCGTTGTGCTTTGGTTATTTTCACTCGTTTAACAGAGTTGTCCTGACAGCATGAAATACCCAGTATGTACACTGATAGCAAGTCCATCATTTAAAATCTCCTTGATTTGTCGTAAAGAAAAAAAATAATCTTAAACCCAATCTTTAATTAGTAGTTTTCTCTGTCTTAGGATGCAGACAGCTTAACAACTACATATCGTATCGCAACCTGCATGTCGCGATGTGTACCGTATTGTGACATTAGTACATCGCTACACCCCCAATATGTAGTATAGCGTCCTACGTAAGATACCAGCGGATTTTCACCCACTCAAGGTCAGAGAGGTCAGATAGCCCACCTCGGGAAAATTACATGTGTTCCACTACATTGAACCCTGTTGGCCAACACAGGGAAACTGCAATGCATTGTGGGTTGTAATGAAACTTCCACATTCATACTGGAGGAACACCCCCAGTACATACTGTATCATGTCTGTGATGACAGCGCATCTCTCTCACAAGACAAGTCATCCTTGGTTATTTATAACTCAAATTTACCTGATGACTGTGGAATGAATGCAAAGCCATTTTTCTTATAAATATATAACAGTAAGTAATTTAGGGTTTTTACCCTTTTGAGATGAATAGTTTTCAAAGTCACTGCACACTCCGACAAAGCCTGTTTAAAAAACACAAAAACAGAAGAAATGGATTTCAACATTGCAAATGACTGAGTATATTATGCTTACACAATGCTGGCTGAGTATATTATACTTGCACAATGTACCTCTGAAAAAGGGACTGCAGTTTCTGATTCCAGCATGGAGACCAGTGATTCTACTAAGCAGGAGTTTTTGTATTTTCCAGTCTTACTGAATTTGAAGGGAACGTTGTGGCAAGAAGAGGTGTTCAATTCGACTGGCGGTCATTATTTGAAATCACTATTATATTTTATTATGCAGTTGAAGTATTTGGAGAAGAAACAACCAACCAACCAACAAAACATTTACCAGGACAGTCTGAGCATCAGCCAAATCAAACGTGGGCTTCAGCGGTGCCAGGAAGCAAGCTGGCACCATGTGTTTGTAGATGAAATCTGCAAAACCGACCAGTCCATCCTTACCACCTGTTAGGAAAGAAATGCATGTCTATAAGACAACAATTTCAGCAACAATAGCAGGATCTTGTATATCTTAGCAGTGACAGACTAACTTAGAGACGACTTTGTCCACACAGCAACAGGAAGGGTTCCTTGTGTGTAGCAAGTGCAGCAGCAAGATTTACTGCATTTGGTTCTTTCCCCTCTCAATACGCTGCTTCAAAACGTATAGGGATACAGAATTTAATTGACATAACCAGCTTTCCTTGAATGAGTTCCTACAAGGTGGTTAAAGAAGAGTGAAGAACCAGCCCCTCTCATGCACTGCATAAAACAGCAGCTCTGTATCATGGCAAGTAACAGTAATGTAAGAGCTAGTGAGGCAGAAATGTGAGTCTACACACTGTGGAACTACAAGAATTAAGTTTTTAACCTAGTCAGAGGTACAAGAGGTCAATACTATATTTATTATAGCATTTTTAATCCTCCCTTTTATTCCTAATAAATATAAAGCAATGCCTGTTAATTCCAAATTTGTTTTCTCTCTTTGAGGGGACGTAATGCACTTTTGCATGTGGGCAAGTCTTTTGTGATTTCGATGTAAATGTATTTTGGGGGGGATTGTGCAGTTAAGCAAATCATTACAAATACAGCAGATAAAGCTCCACAGTTAACTTTATTTAGCAGGTATGGTATGACAGCAGATTTCTATTGCTGTGACTGTGAGGATATCCACAGTGGCAAGATGACAGGAAGCATCATTTTTTTCCCCCATTTAGAAAAAAGACCACCTACCCCAAAGCTCAACCAGTTTGGAAAGGATGATGAAGCAGGTTTTCTGAGCAATAGGATCGGGGAAGTCAACGGCTCCTTGGATGATGGTGAACAAAACCCGTTCCACGTTCTCTACCCCTGCAAAACACAGCAGAATCGCTTCAAAACCTGTTCCACGTTCTCTACCCCTGCAAAACACAGCAGAATCGCTTCAAAACCCGTTCCATGTTCTCTACCCCTGCAAAACACAGCAGAATCACTTCAAAACCCATTCCACGTTCTCTACCCCTGCAAAACACAGCAGAATCACTTCAAAACCCATTCCACCTTCTCTACCCCTGCAAAACACAGCAGAATCACTTCAAAACCCATTCCACGTTCTCTACCCCTGCAAAACACAGCAGAGTCGCTTCAAAACCCGTTCCACGTTCTCTACCCCTGCAAAACACAGCAGAATCACTTCAAAACCCGTTCCACGTTCTCTACCCCTGCAAAACACAGCAGAGTCGCTTCAAAACCCGTTCCACGTTCTCTACCCCTGCAAAACACAGCAGAGTCGCATCAAAACCCGTTCCACGTTCTCTATCCCTGCAAAACACAGCAGAGTCGCATCAAAACCCGTTCCACGTTCTCTACCCCTGCAAAACACAGCAGAGTCGCATCAAAACCCGTTCCACGTTCTCTATCCCTGCAAAACACAGCAGTCGCATCAAAACCCGTTCCACGTTCTCTACCCCTGCAAAACACAGCAGAGTCGCTTCAAAACCCGTTTCATGTTCTCTATCCCTGCAAAACACAGCAGAGTCGCATCAAAACCCGTTTCATGTTCTCTACCCCTGCAAAACACAGCAGAGTCGCATCAAAACCCGTTACACGTTCTCTACCCCTGCAAAACACAGCAGTCTTGCTTCAAAACCGGTTCCATGTTCTCTACCCCTGCAAAACACAGCAGAGTCGCTTCAAAACCGGTTCCACGTTCTCTACCCCTGCAAAACACAGCAGAGTCGCTTCAAAACCGGTTCCACGTTCTCTACCCCTGCAAAACACAGTGGAGTCGCTCCTGCTGGATCACAGACACACAGACACACACAGCATTCCTGATGCACTTCGGAGAGGTTTACAAAGCAGCAGGGGTGGAACGATACGGTACATATCACGATCTGCAGGTTGCAATACGATACGTATCACGATACATGCGACGGTCCTGACAGGCTTGTAGGATGCGTAATAAGATTAAAAGGATCATTTAATGAAGGACTATTTTGTTAAAGACAACAATTAAATGAGTTTGGGAGAGCATATATCCATAGACACACACTTATTCTTCAACCCTCTACAAAGCAGTCAATTCAGAAAAAAAAAAATGTTACCGAAACTTTTCTAAATGGTAATCTACTTTCTTTTTTCGACACATTTTTCAACAATAATGGACTACATGGCAGTGTTGGCTTCAGGTTTGTGTGAAAATAGATGTTAATAACATTCATAAACCACAACTGCTGAACATATAAAGTTAGAGCTATTGGTGTGGCAAAAAAGTAGATCACCACGATGTACCCAGAAATATCTCACCCTCCCCCTCCATACCCTTTAGCTGAAGCTTTTCAAAAAGGCCTGACAGATATCAAGTCAGCCGGCACACACTGTAAGGTTGAACAGTCATTGCAGTGCCCCTGAAGCTCCTGGCATCAAACACAGCAGCCTCTTTCAGTCTCACCCTGGTTGCCAATGATCTCACTCATGCCGCTGCCTGCGACCGTCTGCAGGAAGGCGAAGTAGCTCCTCCGCAGCATCTGCTTCTCCAGAGCGGCGTTCTGATCGTTCTCCTCGGCAGGCCGGGCCAGCACCTCGAAGATTGCCTGAACCAGAGGCATGAAGACCTGCTGCAGGAAGGGGGACACCTGGGCCTGCAGACACAGATGCAAGGCAATACAACGGAATTTTCAACATACGAAACAATGCCATGTAATACAATACAACGGAACTTACAATATACAATACAATGCCATGCAATACAATACAATACAATGGGGATTTATGACGTGCCTTCTATGAAACACCTCAAACCGCTGTACATATAATAATATAAATATAATAATAAAATGCCTTGTCAAACAAATAGGTTTTTAATCTTGAATTAAATATTGCTGTGATACCCTCTACAATCCAGCACAATTCTTAAGTCTTGTCAGCTAAAAATCAATGTAAATGTGTCTGTGAAGTCCAGCACAGAGTTATGTGGTTAAGTTTATAATTATAATTAGGTATGTCCCGCAGGTATGGTACATCTACTGTACAATTCTTGTTTACATAATGGAAAAAGTAAATTTACAATAAATCCAGTCCTTGAATTACTGGGTACACCTGGCCTGTACGTCTACTGTATGTACTGCAATAGAGGGTGCGTTAAGTAACTGAGCGGCTCAGAGCAAGAATTTCCCCGCTGTAGCGCTCTGAGCTGTTCAGTAGGAGCTGCACTGAGCATGCCATTAAGTGGGTTCTTTGAGCGGCTCACACACTTAACGCACCCACTGACTTTCAAATAGTTTGTCATTGATACTTCTTTGTTTGGGGACAGCGTTAGATTTGACAGTACCCCTGTAACCCAGCACACTGTATATTTTCCGGTCCCAGCAGGGTTTGACTGTACCTTGAACTTGGCAGTGATCTGGTTGAGAAGCGGTATGAACTCCTGCAGGTCCTTGGCCTCGCAGTCTTTGAGCATGTGCTCGGGCGGAGGATGAAGGGCAGCACCTCCTCCTCCAGGCAGATGATCATCCTGTGCAGGAAGGTGCGCACCCCGCTCCTCAGGACCTCCTTCTGCACGGGGCAGCTGAGAGCCGGCAGGAAGGTCTGCAGGCAGTCGCGGTACACCTCCGAGCAGCCGCACTGCTTCACGGTCTGCTTGTTGCTGAACGCCTTGCTGGTTCGACTGCAAAAGATACCCCATTCATTTATTAACCCTTTCAGCTTATCTTAGCACCGTATGTTAACATATGCCGTCGGAAATCACGTTGGAACCCCACTGCACTCCTAGGTCCCAGTCTGAGGAAGTGTATAAATGTAAAAAAATTCAAATAAAATGGTTTGTCCTGTTCTCATGTACAGCTATGGCCAAAAGTTTTGTATCACCCTATAGAAAAGTTGAATGAAACCTGCTGAATGATATTACGTTAACATATTGAATTACAAACCGCTTTGTAGTTTTCCATATACCTAAGGAAAAACTGGCAAAAAGTGAAAGATGTGGCATTATTATGGCTTCGGGTATATAGAGACACTTGTATGAGTGTGTCTACCCTTCCTATATTTAGACACACGCACACACACGCACTTGAATGTCTCAATCCTAAAATTCTAGGAGATGCAAAACTTTTGGCCATAGCTGTATACTCAATAAAGGAGTTCCTTCTTCAGCTCGACAAAAATAATTCAGGACTGAAAGGGTTTAAGTGCTTGTGGCTAACAGAGCAACCAGAAATCGTACCTGCCATGCCACTTAGGTCTCAAATGGAAGCTTTATAAGAAACGCGTCTTGTAGCAAACATGGATTTTAATTTATTTATTTTTCCTTAAAGGAATGTTCAGTTCATGCCTCTCTCCCAGGAAGCCTAACTGTTTCACTTTTTAAAAGTACCATAATTTCACCTCTGGGTTAAATCATGCAACCGGCTGAGAGCTTGTCTGTAAATAAAGGCAGCAGCTGGTTGGTTTGACAGGGAAGGCAGCACCCAAGGAGACAAGATTCAATTTCACTCTCCAGGTAAAGTCTCCAAGGAAGCTGAATTGTCCCCATCCTTTCAATGGCTTCTTTCCTGCCATTAACCAACCAGCTGCTTCCTCAATTGACTGACATGCTTTAAGCCAGTTACATGACCCAGAAGGCACTGCTGGAATGAAATGACCTAAAAAACGTAACAGACTCCCTGAGACCAAGGCATGGAAACTGAGAACATTCTTTAACCTTGTGTAGTAGCAGATGTTTTAAAATGAAAATCCAAATTTGCTTCAGCTTGTGTTTCTTTCAAACCTACACCCTGGAGAACTATGTAGATAATGGTATTGCAAACAGGCGCGATTCCTGGAATTATTCTGTTAGGTCCAATCACTAGTAACAGTTCATCCAGAGAGCTCATTGGTGGCTTGAGATTCCGAGAACACAGGGTGTCAACATTTCTGGACACTGCTCTCCTCTTTGGAGGGCTGTGCTACTGATCGCTGCGCACTGACCTGGCGAAGCCCACCGCGTGGTTCAGACAGTCTGCCAGTGCGGCCTGCCTCCCCTCGTCCTGCTCCATGGGCAGCTTGTCCAGTAAGATTGTGAACTTCTCCATCAGCGGGGTGAGCAGGTTCTTCATCAGGGCCTGCTTCCGCTCCGCTGTGTACTCACTGTTGACGATCAGCACCCCGGCCGCTTCAAAAATAAACAGCTGGTCATCATTGGACAGCAAGGCCTGGAAACCGTTCTCCTGGAACAACAACAGGAAAAACTCACAGCAGCTGATACTGGAAACCGGTCTGGAACAACAGGAAACTCTCATAGGAGCGGACCCGGGTGGGACTGCAACCCCCTTGCCGTTTTACAAGGCTGTAAATTCACCGTTTGATCCACGACTGCCAAACCCCTCTGTCTAAAAGAGGCAACCGGCTCTTAAAAAGCCCGCAAAATACAAACACAAATGGAATACAATTTCAGACTCTAATCTGAAATAGGTTTGGCCGACCAGAACTAAAAAGACTGACTAAACAATAGCAAAGGCATTTAAAAAGACATGGTTTTTCCAGATTAAAGCACTGCTTTAGTTTTACGGTGGTCAGTAAATTAGTTTTACTGTACCCACCAAAGGCAACTATTTTTTCTTGTATTCTATTCAAATCCATTAAACAGCCTTAAAGCCGGATACTTCTCAACTAAATGGCAAGAGCCATCTGTAGGATGAAAATGTATTGGAAATATCACGAGAGTAAAATGCATGGGTAATGTTAAAGCAGTTTAATGGAGGTGACTTTTGGCATAAGTAGAGTAACTTCGGTTTAAAATGATTGGAGATTACAAAAATTTATGGAATGAAACATGGTGAACAATTAATAGCGGTCACCTTGTAAAAAAGATTGGTTAGTGGTCGATTGCACTTGAATGGAATAACAGCTAAAGGGGTAATTGATAATTACAGTAATCTGTCGCATATCCGATTGTGATGGGACCAGAGTAAGGGCGGATATGTAAAAAGTCGGATAAATTAATCCTGTTTTAAATACCATTATACACAGCTGTAACAATTACTATATTCAAATAAATTATTGTTCTGAGTCAGCTTTTACAAGGGAGCTCCCCTAAATCCCTTGTTTAGAAAGATACAGGTTATTTATGCTTGTGAGAGTAGCCGTCTGCCTTGTGGGTGTGTGCATTCGCTGCTGAGTGACAGGCAGGAGAGATTGAGACGGAGGTTGAAGTTGATACGGCCCGCAGACAAACAGGATTTATTTACATATCAAGTCAACACGGTGAACAATTACACAGTTCAGTGCATCAAGATACTATAAAAGAAATTAAACTTTTAGAAAGGAAGATCAGTGTGAGATGATCATGAAACAGTGCATTTTCAATCTGATCAAGTGGTTTTATTTTATATCTCCCTGTGTATGAAAGCTGTTCCCTGCTGACTGTCCATACTTACAGGAGGAGACAGCTCCAGCAGGTCCTGGATTCTGCTCAGGATATCCTCGATGAAGGCACTCATGTGTTTGCTAAAGGAAGGAACAAAAAGAAAGAAAGAAAGAAAGAAAGAAAGAAAGAAATACTTAAGGGTTAGTCTGCCGTTTGCTGTTCTTTCCAGTAGCACTGAATGACTTAAAGCATTTTTTTAAATGCACTATTGCTAATTGTGGACGACAACAACATTTGACCAAAGCAAGTCTGTCAGTAACTGAGATGGCTATGAACCGGAATTCTGAGCCATCTTTACTCCTCATAATGTGGAACAGGGCTATATTATACATTTTCCAGCTAAAATGAAATATTAAAACATTCATCCAAATACTGAAATATTCAAAAAGACCATGTTCGTCTAAGCGGTAGTTTCAGAAAAGCAGCTTCATTACCGGTTAAGAATAATGTGGCAAGTAATACGTTTCTCCTGGCTCTCGCCCGGATGTGTCAGTGGTCTCAGCCACACGGCTCACTTACTGCAATGTCTTGACAAATCTGGAGAACAGATACGACGTCCGGCTTCGTACTTTGGGGCTGCTGTGTCGCAAGCCCCGGTGATCTAGAAATGCCATCTGGGGGAAAGAAAAGAATGTTTCATTTTGATAGAATTAGTGGTAAAAGTTTACATCTGAATAAACTACAGGAATGATATTTACAGTTGTTTAAGACTGCGTGTGCCACCTGTAAATTATAAACACAAAACATCTTCGCTGATTTAGACTCTAATTATAACAAATGAAGTACACTGAACTGTACATTATAACACCATTTATATGTAATGATTTTATTGAGGGAATCATAGATTACAACTGTGTACCAACTAAGTCAAAGCACATGGTCTATATCATTGATATGGGCAGAGTTTAAAGTGCTGCGGCAGTGAACATGTTAATTTTTACTGGACAACAATGGTAATGGAACTTAAATAGATCAAAGAATACAGCTGCGAACCAAACATTAAGACAATAACTCAAAAGTGTACTCTGCATTATAAAAAAGGCACTTGACCGCAATACGGTGCCCATCTTAAGTCAAAGTGAAGGGGGCCAATTGATTTGGCCCGCAGTTTCCACCAGGCTGAAAATGTGCATTTCAGTTGTAATGGTTTACGAGATATTAGCAGTCACACTCATACAAGTGCCTCTTACAGGGACGTTTAATTACGGTTGGGTGTGCATTATTTCTTTTATAATCATCATTGCCCCTTGACATCCCTCCACTGAATCTAAAATGTTATTTAAAGGCATGCTAACCAAAGTTATGAAGTCCTCTTAGCACTAGCAATATTATCACTGCTTAGATTTTTTACTTAAATTTGGAAAAGGCCGATATTTCAAAGAGAACATAATATGAAAGGTCGCTTCTGCTTCCTGTTACCCAGGGAAACCATCTACCTGGAATTATTTACAAAAACTAAACTAACAACAACATTTTTATAAGGGTAGGTAGGGTAGGGTGATGTTGCATGTATAAACAAGAGGCAAGGATTAAAGTTACTCACCAAAACATGTGGAATATGCTGGGGCTCCACAATGAAGAACTTGTCGTATCGCACAACTGTTTCGAAGAATTCCAGCACCACGGACGTGTGCTGATACTCGCTGACACCCGAGGTTACCAGCTGGAGCAGCAGGGGGGGAGAAGTCAGTAGGGGAAAGGGTTAGTGTTTCCGCTACAGTATTTAGCATTGTATACAGAGCGCTGCTACAAGAGTGGGTTCAATCAAAATGTGCAAATAAGTTACATTATTTTCAGAGGGTTTAGTAGTTTTACAGCACGTTAAGTCTTATTAGAGAGGTGGTTTAACATTGACTTGATACATCTGGAACTGCTGATTATGGCCTTAATATTGGCTTTACATTGACTGCAAAATCGGGGCTGCAAAGTGCCGCAATTGTGAAATGTCCTTTTTACGGAGATGGTCTTTAAATCAGGTTTACTGTATTTATATGTTAAGTATTTGCAAGTCTTGTAAATATACTGAATATCATATAGGGTGCAGGAGAGTGAAAATCAGCTTGCACCTTACAGCATACCTTACACTACAATTAACTATAACGTATCGTTAAACAATGAAACAATACAGCCAATTTATAATGCAACGTCATTTCCATCCGATACAACTACATTTAGGATGGCTGTACCACATCAATAGCAGGTTCTACTACAGTATATATTCAAGAAATTTCAGATGGCTGTACTGCATCAATATCAGGGTCTACTGTATATTCTAAAGACATTTCAGAAGGCTGTATTGCATCAATATTCGGGTGTATAAAATATTCAAAAGGAATTTTAGAAGGCTGTATCACGTCAATAGGAGTATACTATATATTCTAAAGCCATCTCAGATGGCTGGTTCACGTGAATATCAGGCTGCAGTGTATATATGTTAATACTGATGGTCCCGGTGTGTGTGCCTACCGTTCTCATCATGTCCTGCAGGGCGCTGGCCTTGGTGACGTCCCCACAGAAGTGAGCCCCGTGCGAGGCAGGGAGAGCCTCCCCAAGCATGTAGAGCAGCCGGATCGCTACCTCCACCTCCATGAACGCAGCGCACTGCCAGCTCCTGCACAGGCATTAACAAACACTGACATTGCAAACCACCTCCATGAATGCAGCGCGCACTGCCAGCTCCTGCACAGGCATTAACAAACACTGACATTGCAAACCACCTCCATGAACACAGCGCACTGCCAGCTCCTGCACAGGCATTAACAAACACTGACATTGCAAACCACCTCCATAAACACAGCGCACTGCCAGCTCCTGCACAGGCATTAACAAACACTGACATTGCAAACCACCTCCATGAACGCAGCGCACTGCCAGCTCCTGCACAGGGATTAACAAACACTGACAATCCAAAAGATCTTGCTTTTTGTTTACCACTTAAAACTAAGTGGGCTAGTAACATACAACATAGCTGAAAATACAACACTACGACAGCTGGTAAGGTTCCATTATAAAAATCATAAACCAGCCTGTAAAGGTAAGCTGTATGGTGTAATTTAGTTATATAGGGGGAAGAAAATATATCAAGAACTTCTACTGAGAAACCACTCATTGGCATGAATAATGCATTTATTTTTTTTAATTTGATGTTATAATTAGGGCTTCGGTTTTTCGGTGCTTATTTTTAGCTATTTTCGAGTTGTATGTAAATGTTTTTTTTGGGGGGCTTTCATTTGTGATATACTGTATGAAATTAGTGTTTTCGGTTACTTTCCAAAATGCTTGAGCGTTTTCATTTTCTCTCAAAATATGTATTAGTATGAATTCGACAGTATTTGCACGCTTAAGTTGTATCTTCTTTCCTTTGCTGTCTTCCACAATGAAATCCCTATGATCAAGGGCACATTCTTCTGGGGTTTTTGTGTGGAGGCATTTTTGTACATTTCGCCACAATTCTGTTTTCCGTACCTTAACTGTAATACAGCTTTAAATCCCAGTAACAAGCTTCCATCCTGATTGTAATCTTGTTTTAAATCTCGCAAGCGGAGTCTCCAATAGAAATGTAGGAATGTGCTGTCACTCAGTAGTTGGGGCGGGTTTAAAGTATTCAGAACGAATCAATGATAGATACAAGTCAGGAAGGCGGGCCATTGCCCAGCAGCACTGGGAAATGTATTTATTATTTTTATAGTAGGTTTTATTTTATTTTATCTTTTTAATGGGAAAAGGGTAAAGTCAACGTGAATTGATTAACCATTTCCACAGTTTTTCTTGTGTTTTCC
This sequence comes from Acipenser oxyrinchus oxyrinchus, assembly GCA_030684275.1. Taxonomy (NCBI): domain Eukaryota; kingdom Metazoa; phylum Chordata; class Actinopteri; order Acipenseriformes; family Acipenseridae; genus Acipenser; species Acipenser oxyrinchus. Next base: position 33,300,948 of record CM060256.1, read on the forward strand.
AGTGTTTATTGGCTATCCACCGATTTCATTTTTTTTGTATGGGGGGTGTTTTATCAGATTTTATCGGTTAAAAACAAAAATCAGAAGCCCTAGTTATAATTATAATGTGCATTAATATAATTTATTATTTTGTTCTACAATCCCCCCTTTTGTTGTATAATGGTACATACTGTTAGTGCAGACACAAGCCGACATCAGTGTTACATTAGAAATAACCTCAAGCAGTGTAAATGAATTGCTCCCCCGGTCTGGGGAACATCTCTCTGTCAGGGTAATTTGGGAGAGAACATTTCTGTATGTGCTGCAGCCCCCTGGAACCATCCTGCGGCCCCCAGCTTGGGAACCCCTGCGGTAGCTGACTGCACTCGCTGTATTGCCCTGGGACCTCTGCGGTAGCTGCCTGTACTCACTGTATTGACCTGGGACCCCTGCAGTAGCTGCCTGTACTCGCTGTATTGCCCTGTCCCCTCTGCGGTAGCTGCCTGTACTCACTGTATTGCCCTGTCCCCTCTGCGGTAGCTGCCTGTACTCACTGTATTGCTGTGTTGAACACTCTGCGGACAGCCTCTAACAAAAGCTCTGGAGAGACCTGGGCCAGTCGATCCAGCAGCAATTTTAGCTGCTTCCTGTACTCCACAAACATCGCCTCATCTTCCCCCTGGTAGAAACATGAAACGTCATTCACTACTGTACAGCAACGCCACTGGGGCGGGAGGAGAGCACTTGTGACACAGATTAATGGAAAATCTTTTATTGACAAACATATTTAATGTGTAGCCTTCAGTAAATATTTAACAATGTCAGGAACTGCTGTTAAGCTATGGTCCTATACAAATAAAATTAAAGGCCCTTGAAAAGCAATTCAGGTTTCTTGAGTATTTAAATGCATGTGCTTTCTTTTTAAATGTTGCAATAAGAAATTCCCCCCCTTAAGTTTAAAATGTTGCTGTGAAACTTTACAATTAGACAAAGTAAATTCAACTGTACAAGGATGATGTGCTGTACCTCAAAAACATTCAGAATATTTCTGATGTCGTATATTACTTCCAGATTTTCAATGCAGTATGAATAAGGGTATATTCATTTGACTCATAGCTCTACTGCTTCTAGCAAAGACTCAGTGAAGGAAAGCTCTGAAGAAGGGGGTTACTGTGCTAAGCGATAGGATTGTTTGTTAAAGCACCATGGCAATTGACCAGGTCACACTGAATGGAGCACCAGAAATAATTATATAAAACAATCCAATCACTCTGATGCACTTCATTCAAATCTATAGAGCAAAGGGTCAGAATTCTAATTCTAATTCAGAATTCTAATTTTTTCCTAAACAAAACTTATTCACAGAACAGAAATGACAGTTTTTCAGGGAGTTTTCACACAGCAAAATTTAAAATGAAATCTTTGGAAACTTCAAGAAATTTCAACAGCGATAGAAAAGCAAGTACATGTATTTGAAAAATATTTCTCTCAGGTCCATTCCCTTTGTCAGGTGTCCAGTTTCTTACCTCGCTTTCAAAATTGTATTCATCGTCGTAAGTCAGTTTTTTAATGACAGCCAACATGATTGCCTGTTAGAAAAATAATCAATGTGATATTTACCATAGCAACAGGAGAATTAGAAGCAGAACAATAACCAATGATATTTACCATAGCAGCAGGAGAATTAGAAGCCACTAGCCTGTCCTGTTCTAACAGACACTTCTACACAATAATAAAATCATCTGTTTAATATCTACACCGCAGGTACTCCCCCGCCATACCGCCCTGGTTAGGAACGCCCAGGAAGTGATATAGATTGGCATTTCTAATTAATTCATCAAGGACATCTTTAAATCACATCTTCGGTTGAGACCCAATTTGTTTTTCTGGACAAATTTAGACCTGCCACTGTTTAAACTCATAGATAAGCTAGACCCCATCATCTTAATACAGATTTTAATTCCTTAGTTTATCAAAAGTTAAAATTTTCAGCTAGAACTATTGTAAAACAATGAATACCAGACGTCTTACCTCAACATTGCTTTTCTGTTGGTCTGTCAGCATCGGAAGCTAAATAAAGTTAAAAATAAAAAAATAAAAATAAAAAGCATTAAAGTCATCCTCAAAAAGGGTTAGGGCTTGGTTCATTCACCGTTGATACATTTACGTGCACAGGAAGTCAATACTTTTGTCACTGCTTTAATTCTGAAAACACATGTAATCCTCAAATGGAGTTTGGAGGAATCAATGCATCTGAACCCAGAATATCCCTTCAGGTCACTGTGTGTATAACTGTACCATGTTAACTGTCCTATCTATTTTATAATGCATAATGTTTATTTTATTTTTTCAAAGTTCTGGCAGGGCAATTTCTTGAACTCCACAGAGATCAAACAAACGGTTTTCAAATTTCTAAAAAATTGAATTTAAAAGTTGTGGCGAAGGGGTGTATGGAGGACTTAGGAAAGGGTTTCTCAAACAGCCAGCTTGAATCCTATTGGATTGTGCATGTTAACAGAGCTGAGTGAGGGGCGAGCAGCCCCAGTAGAACCGCTTGAATCAGACTGGACTGTGCATGTTAAGGAGCTCACTGCCCGTAAGCAGCTCCAGTAGAACCTGCCTGTTTCAGGATGTGCAGGTAGTCGTAACAGAAGCCGACGATGTTGGAGGAGATGTCATCATCCTCGTGCGCCAGCAGCTGCAGCATCAGAGGCCCCTTGGACTCGATGGCCTGCAGGGTGTCCTGCGCACCCTTCATATCCGACACCTTCACCAGCCTGCTCCAGCTGATTATCAGAGACTGGCCCATCCCGTTCACCAGCTTGGAAAACCGGGACAGAAAATCCACGTCTTCCTCCTAGGATTGGGGAGAGAATCAGAAGCACAGAGTCACCGAGCTGGACTTCAACCACGATCAGTGTTTCATTAAAAAAATGTTAAAAAACACACACACACACCACTTTGAAACTGGCACAAGCACAAACGTGGCTTGTTAAAAGTTTGACTATTCTTTTGAAATTTAAATAAATATTTAAATGTTGTTTAATTTTGAATTAGCTACCTGGAAAACAAATAGTACCCAGCACCCCATGACACTACCTTATAAACACTGTTTCAGTATCTTTATACGGCTGATCTTTTTGTTACTAGGCCCTTTTTTGTAGATCTCAAAATTAGCGTTGGAACAGTAATCGATTATCCCTATGTAATTGTTAATACACTTTGTTACTGAAAAAGTATCGCAGACATTCATCAAAAGCTACATATGGATCACTTTAAAGAAACACTCCACAAACTCTTTAAAACATTGGTGGATGAACCTCAGTACCCTCTACAACTTGATCTGAAGAACTTCCTTAACAAGCAACATCAGTTGTACAAGCAGTTCTCTAGTAATCTATACAGCTATTGCCAAAAGTTTTGTATCACCCTGTAGAATTAACTAATTTTGCATCAGAGTCAAATGAAATCTGCTGAATAATGTTAACATATTGAATTACATATCGCTTTGTAGTTTTCCCATATACTTAATGAAAAACTGACAAATAGAAAAAATGTGACATTTCAAAATCCATCATGAAACACTGTACTACTATTATGGCTTCCGTTACACTTTTGCAATATCATTTGGTAGTTTCTTTTATTACATGATGTTAAATAAAAAATAAAATTACAATTTAAATTTTTTTTATGTATTTATTTATTTATTTTTTTTAAATTACTGGCATGTCTCAATCCTAAAATTCTAGGTGATGCAAAACTTTTGGCCATAGCTGTAGTTGGGTACAAACAAGAACATCCTTATCGCACAGATTGTCAGGCTAGACTATATTTTCACCAGAATGTTCATTTTCTGAAAGATATATATACACCTGTTGAATGCTGAAGAGGCCGGCTGCTTGCAGCACCTGACACAGCGACTCTACCAGCTTAGTTTTGTCGATGGGGTCCATCCCTTTGTTCACGATTTCAAACAGACAGTCACAGGCCTCCTCCCGCAGCACCTCCACCGACATGTGACCCAGCAGCATGTTCACAAACCTGCAGCACAAGGACCGTCATTAGACCCGAACCAGCGAGTACTAGTACAAACTTAACATCAGGAAGTGTACTGTAAAATACGAGCTCACTTAAAAAAAAAAAATTTGTGTACATAGTTATCGAGCTCTATAGCTATTCATAGAAATGTAAGGAAACTAAAGAATTGTATTGTAGTTTGTAGAAATCTGTCCCTTGGTTATATAAAATGCTATAGAAATGTTGCATAATGTCAAATTATGTTTTACAATAGCACTCTGTACTCATATGTCAACCATATAATCTATAGGATATAGATCTACAGAATAGAATAGGTGGGCCAGGGTGTCCTCGGCTCACCGCGTCCCAGTGACCCCTGCAGTCTGGCCGGGCGCCTGCGGGTTTGCTTGCATGCTGCCCGGAGCTGCATTGTCCTCCGACGCTGTAGCTCTGAGGTGGCTGCATGGTGGGTCTGCAGTGTGAAAAAAAGCAGTCGGCTGACGGCACACGCTGCAGAGGACAGCGTGTACTTGTCTTCGCCGCGCCCGAGTCAGCGCAGGGGTGGCGGTGAGCCGAGCTTAAAAAAAAAAAAAAAAATTGAATATTCTAAATTGGGAGGGAAAAAAAAAAAATTATAATTGGCGACTACTAAATAAAAAAATAAATAAATAAATAAATAAATAAATAAATAAATAAATAAATAAAAAATATAAAAAATTGCTGTAAAATGAAAACCAGACACGGTATTCATAAAATTCTCTCATCATACTTCCTGAGAGTTGTGGTTACCATTGATACTTTTACAGTTTTATGTAGGAGATCACGAAATTACACTTTAGACACTTCTAAAGAAAAAATCAATTTCCGAGTACATTTTAAAACTTACTTTCTACATTCAAACTAGGTAATCGTAGGGTATATTTCATCAGAGTGAAAACATTATTCTCTTAATAATCTTCAGACTCTATGCTGTTTAGAAAGGTATGATACTGTGTTCTTTCAGTGGATATTTGTCCTGATACAAGTTGAAAGTCAGTTACGTCAGTCAGACCTCAAACAGGTAGAATATTCACCGGAACGGAAGGGTTAAAGGATTGGTTTCTAAACTACATTACCCAGAAGAACGGCGATGATGCTTGCTTAATACGTTTTGGATTCCCATATGGCCATTGGACAAATAAATAATTTTGTTTGGTGGGCATTGCAGAAAGTTGTATTAAAAATAATTAAGTCAATCTGTAGCTTAACAAACCTACTGCCAACCACTCTATTAAAGTAGCTTTTTAAAAAATAAATTGCTAAACCATAACATATATGTTATAACATGGAAAAGAAATAACAGCAAATATTATTCTGCTTCGTTTGGGTGCTCTGTTTGTTTTACAGTGCAAATGCTTTGCACTTGGAGTGGCTAAACTCACAATTTCCTACACTCTGTTAGTTCAGAAAGATTAGCAGAGGAGGTGGGAGAGAGTGAGGAAAGCTATCTACATCTGCATATTCTTGAGAAAAACAGGGAGATTGGTAAGGCCACAAGTCTGGGCATCGAGCCAACAGTGACTTCTCCGACGAACAGCGGCTGATAGCTGGGGGAAAACTGAAACACCAAGATAACACAACAGTAGCTAACTACATCCAAAATATAGAAAGAGTAATTTTCTATTGACAAGCAATTCTCAAGGCTACTTCAGCACCTGACAGTCACATCTTTTGCACACAAGACAAAAACATTGCGCACAGTACCAAGAAAGAGGCGCACCCACAAGGCAGTGTCCCTTTACCAAGTGTCAGGGGCAAGGGAGGAGAAAAGCCTTAGTGAGGGGTTTATTTAATGTCATGTGAGCTGTGAATACCTTGTACAGTACTCTACTCGGCCTACCAGTACTCTACTCGGCCTACCTGTAGAGAGATACCCTGCATATTAAAACTGCAGTTGATTGAAGGTGACTTTTTTTTTCAAAACACTTAACCTCACATATTAAATCAACATTAAGATAAAATAGTTTATAGGTTTTTGTAATTATATTAAATATTCTTCCTAGTGCTGACGGTCAAACTTTATTAGGCTCCTACTGTAGACAAAGGCAATTTAATAGTATTGTTGCATTCATTTCAATAAGTTTGTTGCTGTGTGTGACTGAGGGTTTGTGAATTAAAAGGATATGTGTATTTCTGTGTACTCTCTATAAATTTTTTGCTTTGCGGTTCAAAGTTTCGCATTTCTTTGTTTTATTTTTTCATTTGTTTGTGCAAGACTTCCGCAGTTTACAGTTTTCAGGACCTATGGACTCCTAGAAATCTTTTGGAGTTTTTCTAGCAACAGAACGGTGTGACAAAAGAAGAAAAAAAGTACTTTTCTGACACACTCAGTGTATGGTATGTATCGTTTTTATCATGATCAAGACCGGAGCACAGCATTGCTCACTGTAGTTCAGCAAATGGTTCTTGACTAAGTGTGTTTCATAGTGGGTATGAGGAATTTTTTCTTCCCAACTCATTTATTTTTTGTCTTTTAACAAAACAGTCTGTCAGTATAAGATAATGTAATCTTATTATGCATCACAATAAGGATCATGTATCAAGCCAAAATCTTTTGTGGAAACTTTGATTATTAATTGTCATAGATTTTTATTGCAGTATTATACATTCTGATCAATTATATATCTATAAATAGATAACTAGATAACTAGATAGATAGAGAGATAACTAGCACATGTTTTCAGTTTTCACAATTCAAACAGAAAACCATGTCCACAATTCAAACAGCAACGCATCTCCACAATTCAAAACAGCAAGACATCTCCACAATTCTCTAGTGTGTACTTGATAAAGAAACCCCTTCAGAGCCCTCCACGTCCAGTGAAAATTAGGTAAATCCAAGAGAAACGCAACATCATAACTACCTCCACAACAGACTCTCTGAGCTCAATCTTCAGGCCAAGCTGCGTTTTCCATGGAGTCAGTCACCGTAAACATCTATTAAAATCGGCAAACCCGAAAAATGTCCCATCCAGACGAAGATGCTTTGTGATACACTCTGATTCTGACTCAAGGTAAGCCACTTCTCACAAAAAGGTACACAGAAATGTTAACCATCACAAACACCCTCGGAACAAAACTAGTGAACATAAAAACGGCAACCTTTTTTCAGCCTTCTCCAAAAACAAGTTGCCACGGAAACCTGACAGCAAAAAAAAACCCATCATAACTGGCACTCTGTACTGTCTCACATAATGCAAACCTTATTTTAAACTTTGTTCAAGATGTCAAAGTTGTTATTATTTAAAATAAAATTATTTATGCAGTTCACGCTCTAATAACTCGTCGACATAAACGAAGTAGAGTAAGCCCCCAACAACAAGCAACAGAGAACCTTAGAAATCTGCTAGGAAGAAAATTGCTCACCAGAGATTATAAAAAATACTGCATGGGGTAGTGTGTGATAAATGAGAATATTCTCATTTCACACACTACCCCGTGCAGTATCATCTATATACTCCCTTTTGAAAAATTATTCATGAGTAAGGTTAAGCAGAAATTTATCCATAACTTCAATTAAAAATATAAAGTGTAACTTATACGATATTAAAATATACAATACTAAAAATTCTAGTGCCTTCATAAGTAAGTTTAACCTCTGCTGTTTACTTATTTTGAATTTAACAGAAAAATCATAAGTTTTAATTACTGACACAAAAGAGAATATGGGGGAACATGACTGAAGTCTTATAAAATATTACAATGAGTTGCCATAGTTTAAATGATCCCAACTGCTGGGATCATTTAAAGACTCAGCTTGACAAAGTTCTGAGATCAGTCAGCTGCTAGGAACCGGATGAGCTTAAATGGGCCGAATGGCCTCCTCTCGTTTGTACATGTTCTTATGTTCTTATTATGGGGACTCCATTACTCCTTTCAATCGTGAGGCAAGCTGGATTAGAACCCGGGTCTCAAGGAGAACTGACTGAAGCTGTACCTGTCATTGGCGATGAGACTGAGGTCAATCCAGGAGACGAAGGCCCCCACTACCTCCAGGCACTGACAGGTGAGCTCCGAGTTGCTGTGCTGATAGGTGTGCAGGATCTCGTACCAGGACTCCACCAGGCTGGGAATGCACTGCTCCCTCATAGTGTCTTTGATTAAAGTGTTTCTACGCGTCTCCTGAAGGTAAAGAGAACACGTCTGAAAGTAATAATGAATGTGTGTCAACAGCAACCTTGGAAAACCATGAGAGAGGCAGGTTAAAATAAATAAATAATATAAAACGTTATGTTTTACTGTTAAAAATCCCACACAACCTTTCAATAGACACCATCACCTTTGATTCAAATTTTTAAAATATGTCAGAGCCAGAATCAAATTGTAATGTTTTTAAATGGAAAAACTGTTGAAGAATGGGAAGACAATTCATTTCCTGATCCAGACAAAAACGGCACGGTGAAATAACAGAATCAACTCGAACTTGACCGAAACGAGCAAAACACAATAAAAAGGCCTCTAAATAAGCTGTGAATATCCTACAAAACTGTATCAATCGCTTTTTGAAAGGCCCACCACACAGCAGAAAAATGAATGCAGCGAAAGAGAATGTAACAATGCTAGAGTTGTATTAGAAGGTTGGGGGGGGGGGGTACCTATAACGTTTATATTGCTTTAGTAAAATATGTACTGAATATCTAGAGTACAAGACAGTGCTATGGCAGAATATGTTTGAAACATACAAAATATACACTAACACTAATCATTTTAATTTCGAAAAAACCGAGCACCGTCCGTCCCTCCCCCCTCCAGGGGCTTAACCACAGGCAAATTTCTTCATTCGCCATCTCAAAGGCAAAGCGCTGTATTGAAAGAAATGTCGCAAAACCCCTCTGCTGTTTGGGATTTTTTTTTTTTGTTAAATGCCCAGGTGACCAAAAAAAAAAAGTTGAATGCAAACTGTGGGGCTTCCAATAATAATAATAATAATAATAATAATAATAATAATAATAATAATAATAATAATAATTTTAGTAGTAGTAAAATGTGACTGTGACAGAACCTGCTTAGAACGGTGACTGTTAAATTAAGTTTGTTTTGCCTCAGTCCACTGCAGTTCGTGCTGCTGCAATGCAAGATTACTCACAAGCAGCATCAATTACATGCAAATAAACAATGTGTATTTTACTTAAATTATAAAAAACATGATTACTGCTCTACATAATGTATTTTTAAACTACATGTGAATTCCATTTATATGGATTACCTGTAAAATAGGACTTTCAATCCAATGTAAACAGGTAGTTATGGTGATGTCACCAGTAAATTATGCAAATTATTACAACTGAAGGTTCGAACCTTCCTTCAGTAATGTGCTTCGAACCTTCGAAGGTCAAAATGTACCCTTCGTTGCAGCCCTTAACAATGCTAATAAAATATTTAACAGTAATTAAAAATACAAGACAAAGTGGAAAAGACAAAACACACTATCTTCCAGTAACACAATCAGAGCTGGAGAAGCTAAGAAAAAGTTCCCACAAGGCACAAAGTGAGTATTATCATACAGACGCCACTGCTTTCCCCTGCAGCTCCTCTCCTGGCTGTTTTTCAAACTGCATAATATCTGGCAATTTTCAAGTGGACATTTATTTTTTTTAAATCACTGCTCTACAATTAAAGTTGTATCAGATTGATTTATGTAATTTACTATGTTTAAATATGTATGCCCATTAACAAAACAGTAAATTAGCAAGTAATATGTTAATATACAGAAATTTACTTAATACACATTCTAATCAGTATTTATTATATTTATGAAAACAGATTATTAGAATAAAACTTTTTTTGGAACTATTTTCTTGTGCGTACTGATACAGTATTTACTGTTATTGGAAAGATTCATTTTTTTAATTTGCTGTGTTAAATTTAAAAAGTGCGTGTAATCATTTTATAATAGCATTAAGCCACTCCAAGGGGTGGGTTAACATGATATAAACGCACACTTAAGGGTTAAAGGCACTCTGTTCTGTGTCTTATAACGCCTTAAGCGTGTGGTTATATCATGTCAACCCACCCTCTGTCGTGCCTTCATGCCTCATTATGCCTAGGATGCCTGACTTATGACACCCTGCAGAATACACTATATCAATCTAGGGATATTAAAAACATATAAAAACGTTTTTGGTACTGCATAATTTTCTTTTCATTATACTTGGGTAACGGACCATTTTGTCAGTCCGGTTTGTTTTTATTCCCCCAAAATAATTTTTAAGCCCTAGGGACACTGCGCCTTTAAAACAAGTTCCGGAATTCAAAACCGCTGTAACAGATGGTCTTCGTAGCTATGAAAATGGCAAGAATGGCACAGGCGCCAGCTGTACCTCTGCTGTATGAACGATGTCTCGATCCACGACTTCAGCATCGATAGCCATTAGCGTTCTCAGGTACAGGTCCACTCCGCGCGGGTTCAGCCCGACCACCGTCAGGATATCGAAGAAGAACTTGGGCCACTTGGTGAGATACTCAGTCACAAACATCAAGGCGAAGACCTGGGCGGCTTTGTTGCGAATGAAAGTTTTTTCAGGTTGGGCGTTCATGAGCTGAAAGACCACAGGGCAGAGGTATCAGTATAAGAGACATTCTTCCTGATAGTAAACAGATACACAAAACATCAGCACAGAGCAGAGAGGTATCGGCATATAAGAGACATTCTTCCTGATAGTAAACAGATACACAAAACATCAGCACAGAGCAGAGAGGTATCAGTATAAGAAACATTCTTACTGATAGTAACACAAAGCCCCAGATTTTGATACTCTCAATATTAAGAACATCCTTTACAAGTTTCATCGCTGTTGGATAAGTGTACTCTAGATGTAAAAATGTAAGTGTGACACACACAAACACACACATATGGACAGCCATACATGCATTGCCACGTTATCCAGGTCACTAGGATAATAAAAACCCATATCTAGGTGTGAGTCGCCCAGTGTTTTCGCTCTTGGCTCTTGATAATACACATTAGTATGCAGTTAATACACTGTTTAAGGTGTCTTATTGTATAAGCGATGTTATCTGGTGCAGTGCACCACCTACAGTTTTGAGGCATTAGGTAAACAGGTTGGTTTAAACGACTCCCTAGATGCTACGGTTTCTGATATTCTGTCTCTGTTCTGACATGGTGTCTTACTATAATACAGTCTAGCTAATCCGAACCCCGGTCATCCCAATCACCCTATACTTTGAACCACAGCAATTGAGCTGCACAATCCGATTATTCAATCACTGTATTCAGATTGAGCTCACCACAGAAATCAGGTGGTGACAATCAGGCGAGGGTCAATGGTGTTGATTGGGCTGATTCACCCTTCAGAGTGAAATAAGTGAAGAAACAGCTGCTTGGATGTGTGTGGATTGATGTTCTCCAGCAGTCAACTTAAATCCAAGCAGCTGTTTCTTCACTTGTTACTCTTTGAATGGTAAATGAGCCCGATCAGCACCAACGACCCTCGCCTACGGAGAGCTTGATCCAAATAATTGGCTCATGCAGCTCAACCCACCACGACCACAATGATATGCAAGCTGACAGGAACTGCAGAAACTAAATTTCAGGTTTCGAATCCTGCCTAAACCCATTCGTCAGCTTTATTACAGTTGTTGTTTGTTTTGGTATTGAGGACTTTAAGCCACTAAAAAGGCTAGTAACTTGAAACCGGCCATGTTATTAGCATAGGGCTAGCCTCTGTGCAGCAATGCATGCATCACACAGTAACCCAGCTTTGCTTCACCCACCTGAGACTGAAGCCAAGTCATCAGAGTCTCTCTGACCAGCTGCTGTTGGACTGCTGTCAGGATGGCATATCTGTCAAACCAGAATCAAAAACTATTCAGTCCCACAAAAAAAAATTTAAAAAAATATACAGCCACTTTCACAGAAGGTAATATTAGACAGCATATCTAGTGCCAATTGGGGTTAGTCCAAAAGAAAACTGTTTAAAATACAAACACTGTACAACGTTGCATATCCGACCCCCTGTGGACTGGGGTACAGGCGGATATGTGAAAAAGTTGGATTTGTGAACATCTATAGAAAAAGCATTTACACATCCATAATTAGGTTAGTGAACAAAAACAACACGCAAACTGCTTTAAACATGGGAACGTTTTTTGCTTTAAAAGTATGCAAATGTAAACGAGATTAATTAGGCTACACAGTGTTGCTATGCGGTTTGTATAAGCCATATCCACGCAAAGCTTTTAAAAAAAAATACAAAAATACAAAACTAACGGTAAATGTACAGTAACCTGCAACTGATGGCTTCTTAACTCTAGAAGTCCCTGCCACCCTGGTTCTCCTTTCTTAATATCTCTGTCACGGTACTTTACGCTCTTACTTGATATTGCCAACAGCTGATAAGCAGCTCGGTTTGAATATTGCTTCGGCTATTTTAAACAAACGGATGGTAAGCATTCTGTTTATGACATTTGCTATGTTTAATTCAAATGCATTTAAAAGCTACAACAACACGCTGTCAATATCTGCAAGTGTGCGCTCCGTCATTTAAACACATTGCACAAAAAAAAGCTTTCTCGACTGGTGTATTGAAACGTCACTGCTACATGCAGCTGACTGACACACGCACACAGCCTGCCTCTTAAAAGGGGAACGCACCAAAAGACTGATTGCTATAACGCTTTCTTTCTGTTTCCATCGCGGAAGCTGCATTTGCTGCCAATGCCATTACTCTTGTAGCATACTTTTAATATTTATTTATTTAGCGAGGTGGCTAATTGATCAGGGCGGTTATGTGACAGTCGGATATGCAACGCTCCACTATAGTTGGTTAGATTGGGAAACGATGCAAAGATTGAATAATAATAATAGAAAAACAACTAATAGTGCAAAATAAAGAAAGGATAACACTAATTTGAGTGATGAAATGTATTGATTTATAGCTTAAACATAAAGCATGGTAATAGCCAGCTATGGTGTTATTGCTATTATAAGTCATATTATATTATTATACGGAATAAGCATTTTATTAGATGGATTTTAGGTGACGTATTCTACTGTTACCCTCCACCCCAGCATAGAAGGGATTAAAATGTGTAAATCCTGTCTGTTAATTTAGCTATGTGACTAGTTATAAAAGGCACTACAGTCACAGCTCCCATTAGCCACACAATGTAATTCCAGTAGAACTTGCATTCTCGTTAGAAGGCGGAACACAAATAGCCCGGTCTCTCAACTACAACTCCCGAGTGCAGCGTTTAGAAAGGGGGAGCAATGTAATACAGCAACGATTACATAACAAATACTTCCACTTCCCCCGGTCAATATAACAATAGAGGAAGTGTAAAACTGAAGCACTGCAGCTCTTACCTGAATTTAATCTGATGCTCCAGAACCTGGAAGCAGAAAAACTTGACATGGTCATCGCTGAAAAACAAAACAAAAACACAAAACTATTTTACAACCGCTCACAAGATATGACAAAAGATACAGACAGAGTGTGACAGTTGATTCACTTAAACCTGAAAAAGAGACTTTTGATGTCTTGAAAGCTGGTGTTGTAATTGTTATCGCAATTAATCTAATAAAACAAAATCAATTCTTTAAAAGATTATCTTGATTAACATGCAAAAAACTCTTTCATCGACACTGGATTCAGTAAACCAGCCCTGGTATTTATCTGAATACAAGTTATTTATTAAACCAATGTTTGCGAGCTATTACTTCACTTACGAGAAATAAACGAATCCAGTACATCTTATCTTGTGCATAGATGTCGTCCTGTGCATAGAACCGGCTTTATGTTTAATAGAAGCTCATGAGCACAAGCTTTGTTTTTTGTTATTTCTAACAATACGTCATGTTTAGGGGGTCTCTTATTACTGCAGGAATCATTGTGCACAGTTTGATCAGACAGAACGGCACAGGTTCGCTCGGTAGTCCTCTTACACAAACAGAACATGATGACCAAGACTATTTTTTTCACAGTTATCCCAGCTTTCACGATTTCTGTGAAATTTACCCATTGCCGTGCAATATGTAGTTCCCCGTGAAGGTCCCCATTTCTGAAAGAACAGTGTAAATATTAGGGATGGGAATTTTAAACGTTTAAATGTATAAACTCTAAAGAAGTGGTTAAAAGTTGAATAATATGCTAGATGTATAACTGGTCACGTGACAAATTTCACCAAACGCATATTTTTTAATGTATTCATTTTAGTAATGTATCATCCTATACAGTCAGTCTGTAGCGTATCCAACTGCTGTGGTGCCACAGAAAGGGCGGATATTATAAAAAGGAAGGGGTTTAGCTATTACCTCCAAGTAGTTTTTTCTGATTGGTGCAACAGAAAGATTGACACTGGGGCAGGTTTTATTGTCGGACGATCTGGCGCTTCATTGCTGCACTCTGTTCATGCTGTAGTGAGCGTGGTATGGTTCAGTCCACACGGGGTAAGAAAAGCGTTTTTTCTGACGTTTGTTATATATTTTTAATAAAATTGCATCACTAAACAAAGGAACGAGGCAAAGCCACATTTCGAAATATTTTGAGGAACCGGACGAGAAAACCGTGGTATGTAAATAATTATGCCAAACAAAATAGGCGTCCCACAAAAACACAAGTTCAATGCTTCATCATTTGAAATGAAAACATTCAGAATTACTGTGGATGGAGTTACTGAATGCAGTAAAAAGCCTTAATAAACAGAACACTCTAGATGGCGACTGAATACCTACAACACAATTCTAAATGGACGTTAATTGAGAGAACACATAAGGGTAAATAAATTATGTATAGGCCTTAATTTACCAGTACATTTACACAAATCATTTGTTTAAAAGAAAGTCCTATGTAATTTGTCAACAGAAGGGGATATAGATTTTTTAGTATTACATGCAGGACAGCAGCTATAAGACTGTTACCTTTATTAAAAATGTGCACGGATTAATCTACCAGTTAATCAACTAATGTACATAAACTGTGCAAAAACTTTAAATCGAGTGACAGCCCCAATTTCAAGATATACTTTGATGTGTAGGTGTTTTGGGTTTTATTTATTTATTTACTTTGTAGTTAAGTCTTTGCAATGTTAAAATGTTATTTGCTTATTTAGGGGTTCTTTGCTTGGAAAATACTAACAGTATACATCAGAATGTAATATAAAGAGTGTGTGTGTTTGTAGATATGGTTTAAACGCTGACACCTGCATAGCATTTAAATGTTCATAAAAATGTACCAGAAGCACATCCCTAGCAAATATACATTTTGTATCAATTAAATACAGCAGACGTTTGCCTTATTGACGCACTACCTGTTACACTGTGTTTAGGAACCTGGCAGTCGGTTTAATTTGCTTCCGGTAAATCATTGAACACGCTACTCATAGAGATGTACGATTTCTTTCAAATGTCTTCAACAAAAAACACACCAGCTGCATCAAAGGTAGACATAAAAACTATACATATTAACTTACAGTAACAGATGAGAAACACTGGTGAAGACATTGCATCTGTAGTACTACACACTGTAATAAGCAATCACATACCTGTATATGCCTTTAGCCAAGGCTTCTGCACACACATGCCAGGCATCTTGAGAATCTTTCAGCTGTTCAAAGTAAGCCAAAGCCTAAAGAAACAAAACCGTTAATTACATAGCTGCCTGCGAGAGTAATTGCTATATATGAATATAATATATGGAATCAATTAAACTTGCTCTTACAACTAGGGATGCACCAAATCCAGGATTCGGTTTCAGCCCGAATACCTACTTTTTGAGCAGGATTCAGATTGCTGTTACAACTAGGGATGAACTGAATCCTATATCCGCCAGACGACATCCATTTTAATACATCCCTCCAATGTGTGAGGTTTTTAAATAAGACACAAATCCGGGTATTGAACGTAACTGTTGTTTTAATAACAAGAACACATTTGATGAACTCTATCGCAGCTCTCAACTCGCTAAATTACTGGTGGCTCACGCACTAAACACGTCACGCAGCTGCTGAATGCAAACATACTCCCGTATGCAACAACACAGTCACATCACACTTTTCATGGAGTAAAGTTATGCAATAAACCTGAAATATATAGCAATGGCAAACTGTTGTAGACTTTTGTGCTTTGTCTGTCAAACGTGTTCTAGAGATCTATACATCTATATATATATTATAACTTTACAACTGTCAGATGTGCAAGACGTTGTTGAACAATAAGCTTTAGTAAATTACAATTACGTTACTGTAATGTGCCAATACAAGTTGAACCAATTTAACGTTGTTTTTTGTTATTTTCCCCAGTAGTTTAACAGAGATGTCCTGACAGATTTTTTGAAGCATAAAAATCAATACCTAGTGCGGAGTGTACACTGATCAAGTCCTTCAGACGCCTGCTCTGAGTATTTCGCCAAACATAGCACAAAGCATTTTGGGATATTGGAGGATACACAAAAAATGTAGTTTGCTATTACAGCGTCCACCCTTCTGATAAACCGCGACTACCTGATGCATCTAATTAGAACCGGACTCGAGACTACCTCCTGAGGTGGTCTCGAGTCCGGTTCTCGAGTACGGTATTAGGCCCTGTCCACACTATGCCTTTAAACCGTATTAGTTGCATTTAAGCCAGCTTAAAAGTGCTACCTCAGGAGGTAGTCTCGAGTCCGGTTCTAAGGCCCTGTCCACACTACATAACCGATCTCGAACCGCATCAAACCACTCTAATTAATACAGCTCAAAACGTCCACACTGAAGTACCGTTTCATGTTTAGTCAGGCTTAATGTGTCCACACAGCATTAGAATAGTTCAGTTACAATTCCCAGCAGTGCAACCAACCGTGTAAATTAATACGACAGTATCCCACCATGCACTATTTTATTTTAAAATAATGTGTCATGCCCCATATTAACAGAGGTCCATAATGCTAAAAAGAAATATAACAAGTATTGTAACAAGTAGGGCTTGAAGTTTTCAGGTTTTATTTTTAATCAGGTGAAGTCCCTTTAAACAAATTGAGCTGATTCTGTTTTATAATTAAACTCAGAAAACGCTGTTAATTACAAAACAATCTTTGTTTTTACCTTCATATCTTGCCTGAGCCTATTCTGGTCCTCTTAATTTTATTTCAAACATAGCTGACAAATTACGCAATTTGTTCATCCCTGATCCTACTTTTTAAATCGATTTCATTTTGCAGTCACTAATTTAACGTTAGGTTTTTGTTATTTTCCCACTAGTTTAACAGAGATGTCCTGACAGATTTTTGAAGCATAAAAATGAATACCTAGTGCGGAGTGTACACTGATAGCAAGTCCTTCAGACGCCTGCTCTGAGTATTTTGCCAAACATACCGCAAAGCATTTTGGGATATTGGAGGATACAAAAAATGTAGTTTGGTATTACACGCCCACCCTTCTGATAAACCGCACTACCTGATGCGATCTAATTAGAACAGGACTCGAGACTACCTCCTGAGGTGGGCCTCGAGTCCGTTCTTGAGTACGTATTAAATGTTGCGAGTGTGGACGCGAAACCATATTAAGCACTTTGCCGGCTTAAATGCAACTAATACGGTTCAAAGGCATAGTGTGGACAGGGCCTAATTAGATCGCATCAGGTAGTGCGGTTTATCAGAAGGGTGGACGCTGTAATACCAAACTACATTTTTTGTGTATCCTCCAATATCCCAAAATGCTTTATGTATGTTTGGCTTAAATACTCAGAGCAGACGCCTGAAGGACTTGCTATCAGTGTACACTCCAAGACTAGGTATTCATTTTATGCTTCAAAAAATATTTCAGGACATCTCTGTTAAACTAATGGGGAAAATAACAAATACAACGTTAAATTAGGCTACTGCAAAATGAAATGCGAAGTTAAAAGTACGATCGGGATGAACAAATTACGAATTTGTCAGATCTGTTTGAAATAAAATTAAGAGGACCAATTAGGCTCAGGCAAGATATGAAGGTAAAACAAAGATTGTTTTGTAATTAACAGCTTCTTTCTGAGTTTAATTATAAAACAGAATCAGCTCAATTTGTTTAATGGGTCTTTATCTGATTAAAAAGAAAACTTGAAAACTTCAAGCCCTACTTGTGTGTGTGTGTGTGTGTGTGTGTTCGGATTTACTTTTTCCACAATACTTGTTACATTTCATTTATGCAATATGGACCTCTGTTAATATGGGGCATAACATATTATTTTAAAATAAAATACAGTGCATGGTGGGATACTATCGTATTAATTTCCACGGTTCGTTGCGCTGCTGGGAATTGTAACTGAACTATTCTAATGCTGTGTGGACGCATTAAGCCCGAGTAAACATGAAACGGTACTTCAGTGTGGACGCTTTGAGCTGTATTAATTAGAGCGGTTTCAGTACTGTTC